>JARQOD010000002.1:43731271-43793653 GCA_033576555.1 Oophaga sylvatica | reverse complement strand
CTTCTACATAGTAAAATATCCTCTGATTCAATTGCCGGGTAAAGCCGGCTTCTGTGAAAAGACAGAAGCACCCGACATGAAATGACACTTGGTGTACATAGGGTTAACCATGTCTTTTCATGTCGTTTGCTATCTGATTTGCACAAATAATTACATCAGTCTATGTGTGCAAAATTTCACACCTGTAGGGGTTAATTAAAGGTGTAAATTCGTTGTAAAAAAAACGGACTTTTTTGCTACGAATTTACACCTTTAATTAACCCCTACAGGTGTGAAATTTTGCACACATAGACTGATGTAATTGTTTGTGCAAATCAGATAGCAAAGGACATGGTTAACCCTATGTACACCAAGTGTCATTTCATGTCGGGTTCTGCATTTTCACAAAAGCCGTCAATTGAATTAGCGGCTATTATACTATGTAGAAGTGTATGAACTATAAATATAAATATATAATATATATATGTGTCACAAATTCAATGACATGTATATATATATGAGGTGTAAAATTGCTGAAAAAAAATGCGTGGGCTCCCGCCCTATTTTCGCAACCAGACAGACAAAGCCAGTGAGTGGGGGCAGATAATAATAGCCCAGAGAGGGACCATTATTTTTGGCCCCCCCCTGGCTACTAACATCTGCCCCCAGACACCCCAGAAAGGGCAAATCTCTAATTAGATTTGCCCTTTCTGGCACTTTGCCCGTCTATTCCCATTGCCCTGTAGCGGTGGCGAATGGGTTAATAAGGGGTTAAAATGACCTTGCAATTGAAAGGTCACTTTAAGCCAGGTTAATAATTGAGAGCTGTCAATTAGACAACTATCAATTATTAATCCTATTGCATGAAATAAAAATAAAACACACACACTTTAATTAAAAATCATTTTAATGAAATAAAGACACATGTTTTTGACCATCTTTTATTTTACTGCAAAAACCATTTCCTGTAATAAAAATAAAATAAAAAAGCAAAATTATTCTTACCTATCCCATGCACAGTCAGGTCCCACGGTGTAATCCTTCAGAAAGGGTTAATGTTTACTGCAGGGACCGCAGCTAATGCTGCAGCCTCACAGTAAACCCCCAAATGAATGAGTTCCTCTCCTGGCTGACAGGAGAGTAAAGGCTGGGTCTCACATAACGATACACCAGCGATCCCGACAACGATATGCACTTGTCAGGATCGCTGGTGTATCGCTACATGATCGCTGCTGAGCTGCCAAACAGGCAGCTCAGGCAGCGATCTGGGACAGCGACACTGCGAGTAACATCGCTTAAGGGCCCATCTCACATAGCGATATCGCTACCGTGATCGCTGCTGAGTCACTAGTTTTGTGACGCAGCAGCGAGCTCACCAGCGATATCGCTGTGTGTGACATTCAGCACGATCAGCCCCCCTGCCGGGTATCGCTGATCGTCGCTGAAATGTCAGGACCTTTTTTTGATCGCTGGTTTCCCGCTGACAGGCACGCATCGCTGCGTGTGACAGGCGGGAGACCAGCAATCGGCTGGTAACCAAGGTACACAGCGGGTTTCCAGGCGCGGGGCTGTGCCTAGAAACCCGCTGTGTACCTTGGATACCAGCGCCCTGATGCAGGGGAGCTGGTATCCAAGGTACACAGCGGGTTTCCAGGCACCGCGCAGCGCTTGGAAACCCGCTGTGTACCTTGGATACCAGCTCCCTGCATCAGGGCGCTGGTATCCAAGGTACACAGCGGGTTTCTAGGCACAGCCTCGCGCCTGGAAACCCGCTGTGTACCTTGGTTACCAGCGGATCGCTGGTCTCCCGCCTGTCACACGCAGCGATGCGTGCCTGTCAGCGGGAAACCAGCGATCAAAAAAAGGTCCTGACATTTCAGCGACAATCAGCGATACCCGGCAGGGGGGCTGATCGTCGCTGAATGTCACACACAGCGATATCGCTGGTGAGCTCGCTGCTGCGTCACAAAACTAGTGACTCAGCAGCGATCTCGGTAGCGATATCGCTATGTGAGACGGGCCCTTAAGTGGAAAGCTTAATTGATTGCTTTCCACTTTCACTTCAGGTCAGCCAGGGACACAATCAGTGACGTCAGAGGGAACTGATTAACAAAAATAGGGGTTCCCTTCGAAAAAAAAATGGCGTGGGGTCCCCCCTATTTTTGTTAACCAGCCAGATGAAGCAGACCGCTGAGGCCTGGATTTTCAGGCTGTTAAGGAGCCAAGATCCATGGACCTTGCCAGCCTGATAATACCAGGCCACAGCAGTCTGCATATCTTGGCTGATTAACAAAAATAGGGATCCCCTCGAAAAAAATTGGCGTGGGGTCCCCCCTATTTTTGTTAACCAGCCAGATGAAGCAGACCGCTGAGGCCTGGATTTTCAGGCTGTTAAGGAGCCAAGATCCATGGACCTTGCCAGCCTGATAATACCAGGCCACAGCAGTCTGCATATCTTGGCTGATTAACAAAAATAGGGGATCCTCTCGAAAAAAATTGGCGTGGGGTCCCCCCTATTTTTGTTAACCAGCCAGATGAAGCAGACCGCTGAGGCCTGGTTTTTCAGGCTGGTAAGGATCCAATATCCATGGACCTTGCCAGCCTGATAATACCAGGCCACAGCAGTCTGCTTAGCTTGGCTGGTTAACAAAAATAGGGGATCCCCTCGAAAAAAAAACGGCGTAGGGGTCCCCCTATTTTTGTTAACCAGCCAAGTAAAATGCAGACTGCTGCGGCCTGGTATTAAAAGACTGTCAAGGCCCATGGATTTTGGCCCTCAACAGCCTGATAATACCAGGCTACAGCAGCCCCACATTTGGCGCATCAAAAGATGTGCCAATTGTGGCACTTTACCCGGCTCTTCCCACTGCCCTGTAGCGGTGGCAAGTGGGGTAATAAGGGGTTAATGTCACCGTTGATTGCACGGTGACAATAAGCCCGGTTAATAATGGAGAGGCGTCAATAAGACACCGATCCATTATTAATCCCAAAGTTTTTAAATGTTTAAAAAAAAGACACAGCAAGAAAAAAGTCTTTTAATGAAATAAAAGAGACAACACAGTTTTCATTTCTTTTATTACTCTCTCATTCCTGCGACGCCATCGATCTCCTGTAAAAAAATAAAAAAAACAAACCAACAGTATACCACCTGTCCGACGCAGTCCATAGTAACGACAGTCCCACGACGATCCAGCTCTGCTACATCGGAATGACAGGCAGAGCCTGACATCCCGGCGCAGCACAGCTGCTTACCAGCTTCCCCGGCGGTGACGTCATCGGACTGCTTTATGGCCGCGATTACCCAGCAGTCACTGCAGTTATCGCGAGAAACTGCATGTGACCGCCAGGGAGAAGAGGATGGCGGCCATTAAGCAGTCCGGGATGTGACCGCCGGAGATCTTCTGCCGGGTAAGTGCCGCTGACTCCTGACAGACCCGACCGACGGACACTGACAGTGACAGTGACAATCCCGATTCCGGTATCCGATATGACGAAAATATCGGAACTCGGAATCGGAATTCCGATACAGCCAATATCGGCCGATACCCGATATTTGCAGTATCGGAATGCTCAACACTACCCTCCGGACATTCTCCTTGTCGGCGAGGAACTCCTCATGGTACCGCTGACGGAACTGCTGCACCTCTCTCTCCTGCTGTCGTCGCTGCTCCTGCTCACGGCGTCGCATTTCGTTCTCCACCTGGGCGGCGTATTCCACGTCGTCCAGGTACTCCATTTCCTCCCAGTCGACCTCCAACATGGACGGCTGAGTCTCCTCCGGTGTCCCTACCGGGTATCGGCATTCCGCTGCGGCCTCCAGGCCTGGCTGGTACTCCGGAACGGGCAGGGCCTCCTCAGCCTCCGTCCCTCCGACCGCATCATCGGTGGAGTCGGGATCAGCTCTTTCGGGGCCGGCCTCCGGTTTCTCATCAGCCGCTGGCTGTGGTGGCACAGGGAGCACAGGTAATGGCTTCGTTCCTGGGGGAGAGAGCATTGCGTCCCACAGCAGCCGCTGTTTCCGGGCACGCCAGCTTCTCTCCGTCTCGTCCATCTCTTCCCGGCGCTGAACCATGTCCCTGAGCACCGCATTCACCTTCTCCAATTCCAACATAATTTGGTCGGTGTCCCGACCTGGGGACGGCTCAGGCACAGGCAGTAGCTCTTCAGGGGAACGGGGCCTGCGCGCCACCGCTCCTCCACACAGCGTCTTCTGTCCTTCCACCATCTCACTCCAGGCCAGACTGTGCTTTCCATCAGGAACAATCTGGTCCTTTCCATGGAGGCGGGACTTGCGCTTCCTCTTCTTGGCATAGAGGATGAAGAGGAGGCGGATCTCCCTTGCAGTGGGGCAGGCACGGACATTATAGTAGCATTTTGACAGGGCGCACATAGCTTTCGCGCCACAGGGGGGGTACGCCCACGAAGGCACGCCCTTCTTCTTCACCAGCACCTCAGGGCGCGAATATGGCGGCAAAATGGCGGAAAATGGCGCCAAAAATCACAAAACTGCACACAGTCTTTTTCACAAAAACAGTCCACTTTAAAGCACACAGGACTCACAAATTGTAAGCTTCGTATCCTGTTCGTGACGCCAAAGATGAGTCGCACGTACACACGGTACCAGGGGTATGGGGTACTCAGCATCGAGCCCATGGAAGTCTATGGGGGATGTCACTGGCAGCAGAGCTCGGTCCGTGGCCCTGGGCGCTCATACAATGGGGGATATTTACAGGGGATTGTAGTAATAGTTTGTGACGCCACCTGTGGTTTCTGATCACTTTGACCAGCGCTGCAGGGTTAATCTTCTGAGGGGATGTTATGGGGCAGCTGGATGTTAAGTCCCCCACAGGTGGGACTTTTCCCTCGAAGTCTATGGTGATGCTGGGTGCAGATAAGAAATCAGTCACACACAATTCAGTCTCTTTCCATACCTTTACTGATGTTGTTGGCAGGTATATCCCGGGAAGCTGGTCAGGGTGGAGAATGCACATTCAGGTAATCGCTGAGCAGGTTTGAGGCCTCCTTTCCCTTTGAAATGTATGTGAGTCCTAACTTGCATAAAGTCAAGTTTAACTCGTAATGCAACAGCTACGCCCGGTCGACATTGTGGTAGAGCCTTTTCTGTCTCTGGTACCCAGATGTTGGCAAGAACAAAGTCCTTCTCTTGCAGCGTCCTGCTCAAAGTTCCTGTTCTCCCTGACTCCAGTTACGTATCAACACTTAGGGCTACCTTCTGTGACTTGAAGTCCAGCAAGGATTCCGGTGTTTCTATCACTAGCCGTAAAGTACTAGCAATGCTTCGGACCCGGTGTCCGGTTAAGTCGAGTGAAGGTGATCTGTCACCGAAAACACTCTTCCTTCTTTCTCCACTCGCCTGTCGCCCTGCTCTCACCCTTAACATAAGCACGGGTAGCAGTAGGTGTAGTTGTCAGCTTTTCTTCCCAGCTCACTGACCTGATCTCAGTTAGGTCGTCGTTGTAACACTGTCGTAGTTCCCTTCCTTCTTTCCTTCAAAACTCTGTTCAGAGCAGCTCACAGGACGTTCCGTCAGACTGTATACATGCTGTAGGTCCGAGAGTCACTTTCCACGTTCTAGAGAACACAGGCAGCTTGTTTTGAGATAACAGATTCAGTTGTAGCTATGACTAGGCTTGAGTAATTTCCTTCCTACTCGTACTAGTCTCCACTTCAGTTCAAGATGAGCTACCTAAGCTCTGTCAGGAATCAGTCTTCTCTCCTCTCCCTCCAGTCTGATCTAACTGAAGAACTGATCTCTAGCTCAGACTGAGCTCTGACAGGAATTTATCCTGACAGGAAACATACTGGCTTACTGCTACCTGTCTCACTGACTTAAATAGTCTAAGATGCCCTCTGGTGGCAGTGTTGGAAAATGTGAGATGTGAATGAATATCAGGTTTTTACAATTACCTTCCTGTGCATCCTCCTGGAGACATGTGTACCAAGCGCAGCTGGGCCACACAGTTGCATCACACAAAGCAAGAGATTGCTATAAGATGATAGCAAAGTGTTTTCAAGTTGTCCTTTCTTCAGTTTGAAATATAATTAAGAAATTGCAGTTAACAGGAACAGTGAGGTCAAGATAAGATCTGGAAGACAAAGAAAAATTTCAGTGAGAGCTGCTTGTAGTATTCCTAGAAACGCAAATCAGAATTCCCACTTGACTGCAAAAGACCTTCAAGAAGATTTAGCCCATTTGTAAGTTGTGGTACATTGTTCTACTGTTCAGAGACACCTGCACAAATATGGCCTTCACGGAAGAGTCATCAGAAGAAAACCACGCCTGTGTCCTCATGATAAAATTCAGGGTCAGAAGTATGTAAAATAACATCTAAACAAGTCTGATGCATTTTGAAAACAAGTCCTGAGGACCGATGAGGTTAAAACAGAACTGTTTGGCCACAAAGATCAAAGGTATGTGTGGAGACAAGAGAGCACAGAATTTCAGGAAAAGAACATCTCGCAACCATCAAGCATGGGGGTGGATCAATCATACTTTGGGGTTATGTTGTAGCCAATGGCACGGGGAACATTTCATTGGTAGAGGGAAGAATGGATTAAATGAAATTTCAACAAATTCTTGATGCAAGCATAACACCACGTGTAAAAAAGCTGAAGTTGAAAAGAAGATGGCTTCTACAAATGGATAATGATCCTAAACACACGTCAAAATCCACAGGAGACAACCTCAAGAGGCGCAAGCTGAAAGTTTTACAATGCCCTCACAGTCCCCTGATCTGAACATCATTGAAAAATCTGTGGCTAGACCTCAAAATAGCAGTGGATGCAAGATGACCCAGGAATCTCACAGAGCTGGAAGAATCTTCCAAGGAAGAATGGATGAAAATCCCTCAAACAATAATTGAAAGACTCTTGTCTGGCTACAAAAAGCACTTAGAAGCTGTGATACTTTCAAAAGGGGGTGCTACTAGATAGTAACTATGCAGGGTGCAAAAAATTTTGCATCTTCCCATTTTACTTTTAGGCCTTTCAGAGATCTATTTATCTTCAATTTCCTAAACTGTTCACAATAACAAGACACCTATAATAAGACACCTTTCAAAATTGTTTAGGGAAGCACAAATAAGTGTCTAAAATCTGCAATAATTAAAATTTAAGGCATCTACACTAGTCTTATTGCTCAAATTGACAGCAATATGGCGCACAAATTTTGGTATCAATCAGGTATTATGGTTAGCACTCACAGTTTAAATATGTAAATACTCTATGTGACTGCAGACTTGTGAATCCTCACATAATGCACACTACATGCTGTGAGGATTCTCTGGTGCTGGTGCCAGGAGCAGGCGGATGTTTGACCGCAAGTCTGCAATTTGCACATTTCCAGGCACATTTCGACTAGACTTGTCTAGCCTCACTCAAAACAATGCACGTCAAGTCGGCATGTGACCACTTGTATGCAAATCACATACTAGAGTTCATGTGCCTGCCATTCCTGATGCCGGTGTAAGGGGATGCCTCGCCTTTAACCCCTTAAAATAGAGTGCAGTGTATTGTTGCTAATGTTAAGAATGTTAAGGTTATGCTGCTATGTACATATGTGTATTTAATTTGGTCGTGTGCATAGTTATGTATATGTTTTATGTTATGTTTGTTATGTATAGAGTATACACATATCTGATCAATGTTTATTATAGGGAAAGCATAGTGCTCCTGTTCAGCCACTAGATGGGGCATTCTGGTCTACCTAGTATTAGATGGGAGTTCCACATAGTACTGTATGTAGTTAATCATAGGAGGGGTTTGCTGTGGTTAAGACAGAAGGACTTCCTGGTTACAGTCAGTTGGGGCCAGGGCGCCAATAGAGCTCTGGTGGGCTTAGGGCCCGGGCAGCACAGCAACCACATAACGTTAAAGGAGAAGCCCAGCTATCCAGGGCCAGTGGTTCAGAACGGCAGCAAAGACATGACCTCAGATCCAGGGCGAAACGGCTGAGGGAACCCCCAAACACAGTGAGTCTGGACAGCGAGGACGCTGAGGAACCATATGAGACGGTCCGACCTGGGCACGTGCTGTGTGACAGAGAGACGAGTACAGGGAAAGAGGAAGAGTTGCATTGCTTGAAATCTGACGTTTATGCTGTAACGAATATGGATGTGCTGCAAAAACAAGATAGTAAAGTTGTTCGTTTAAAAGTTGAAATGGACTGTGTCTCAGTTTGTGGGCAGCCAGACAGAGGAAGTCTCCAGCAATGTAGAGGAGACCCTGACGGTGCAAAAGGTGATGCCACAGATATGCAGAGTAATGGACATTACTTTCATGCGATGGGGGGCCAGGGCACGCCAGAATCATTAGCCTCAGCCACTACTAAGGGCCTGGCTCTGCCACTCACACCGGCAATGGAGAATGTGAGGATACACAAGTCTGCAGTCACAAAGCATCACTGCAAGCTTGTGCCCTAAGGCTAGACAACACCTTTAATGGAATTTTCCCTAGTTTGTGGTAGTTTGTAAAAAAAGACTGTGGGCAACTGATATAATACAGTTTGATCTGATTGCAATCAAACAATATATCAATTGGCACAGGATGATATTATATCACTGTTGGAAAATCAGAAATGTTCCCGGAATTCTACGATTTCAGAATTGTATCAGAAAGAAGCTATTAATCTGCTCTGTGACCCTGTTACACAACTGCAAATACCTTGAATTTTCACATAATATGTAATTGTGTGGAAGGACAATGGGATTTAGCAATAGTTTTCTTTGAAAACATAAAAATACATAGAGGTGAAAGGGAAAGTTAAACAGAAAGAGAACCCATTATGGACATACGGTCTCCACTCTATATCTGTGATGTGTGCATAGTGTATTGTACAGGAAAGATGTACAGTACAGACCAAAAGTTTGGACACTCCTTCTCATTCAAAGGTTTTTCTGTATTTTCATGGCTATGAAAATTGTAGAATCACACTGAAGGCATCAAAACTATGAATTAACACATGTGGAATTATACATTACACTTTACAAAAAAGTGTGAAACAACTGAAAATATGTCTTATATTCTAGGTTCTTCAAAGTAGCCACCTTTTGCTTTGATTACTGCTTTGCACGCAGAAAAGGTGAACGGATGGACTCTACATGCCTGGTTCCCACCGTGAAGCATGGAGGAGGTGGTGTGATGGTGTGGGGGTGCTTTGCTGGTGACACTGTTGGGGATTTATTCAAAATTGAAGGCATACTGAACCAGCATGGCTACCACAGCATCTTGCAGCGGCATGCTATTCCATCCGGTTTGCGTTTAGTTGGACCATCATTTATTTTTCAACAGGACAATGACCCCAAACACACCTCCAGGCTGTGTAAGGGCTATTTGACCAAGAAGGAGAGTGTTGGGGTGCTACGCCAGATGACCTGGCCTCCACAGTCACCAGACCTGAACCTAATCGAGATGGTTTGGGGTGAGCTGGACCGCTCACCGAATCAATTTTGAATAAATCCCCAACAGTGTCACCAGTAAAGCACCCCCACACCATCACACCACCTCCTCCATGCTTCACGGTGGGAACCAGGCATGTAGAGTCCAGCCGTTCACCTTTTCTGCGTGCAAAGCAGTAATCAAAGCAAAAGGTGGCTACTTTGAACAACCTAGAATATAAGACATATTTTCAGTTGATTCAGGCTATGTGCACACGTTGCGGAATTGCCATGGAAATTTCCGCGGCAATTCCGCACCTCCCTGCCGCGGGAAATCCGCATATTATAGGTATGCGTATTCCCGCTAAACACTAGCGTTTTGCAAGCGGAATTAGCTTGCAGAATGCTAGCGTTTTACAAGCGATCTGACAGGTTGGTCACACGAGTCAAACAAGTGTTTGACTCGTGTGACCAACTTTTTACTATTGATGCCGCCTATGTCGCATCAATAGTAAAAAGATCTAATGTAAAAATAATAAAAAAAATAATAAATAATGATATTCTCACCTTCCGGCGGCCCCTGCAGCTTTCCCGCCTTCAGCGACGCTCCCGGCAAGTTCCGTTCCCAAGAGTCCTTTGCGACAATCATCCCGATGACGTAGCATCTCGCGAGACCGCTACGTCATCTGGGTGATCTCGCAAAGCATCACTGGGAACGCGATTGGCGGGAGCGTCGCTGAGAGGCGGGAAAGCTGCGTGGGACGCCGGAAGGTGAGAATATCACTATTTTTTATTTTAATTATTGTTTTTACATGGATATGGTACCCAGGGCTTGGAGGAGAGTCTCCTCTCCTCCAGACCCTGGGTACCATCCGCACATGAACCGCTTACTTTCCGCATGGTGGGCACAGCCACATGCAGAAAGTAATTGGTTCAATGCATTACTATGGCGGCGGAATCGCCGCGGTTCCGCAAAAAAGAATGAGCATGCTGCGGATTTTCCCACGATGCGATTCCGCCGCGGAAAAACCCGCAGCATGTGCACAGCATTGCGGAATCTCATAGGCTTTAATGAGTTGTAATGTGTAAGCGGTTTTGCCGCGGTTTCGCAGCGTTTCCGCCGCGAAAAACCGCGGCAAAACCGCTAGGAAACCGCAACGTGTGCACATAGCCTCACACTTTTTGTAAAGTGTAATATATAATTCCACATGTGTTAATTCATAGTTTTGATGCCTTCAGTGTGATTCTACAATTTTCATAGTCATGAAAATACAGAAAAATCTTTGAATGAGAACGTGTGTCCAAACTTTTAAACTTTTGGTCTGTACTGTATATCTTTGTACCGTGTTAGCCAGTAGATAGAAAATTTTTTAGAATTGAGAGTCCTCAGTGGTTGATATCTTTTCAGTTAGCCATTAAAAGGTATCAACCACTGAGGACTCTCAATTCTAAATATTTTAGAGTATTGTACTCTTTCTGGTATTTCATATACGTCCCCATGTGACTGGCACTACGATCGCAATGTAAATTCTCTTAGATAATAAAATGAGTAATATGTAACAAGTGTTTCCTTTATTACACATTAAGCAACGTGTGATTGAAAATAAAGACTTGCACAATTCTTTTTCCAGCTAACGGTTATACAACTTAGTAATTCTTCTCAGCAAGATGTCCCCCCCAACCATCATAATGTAACTGCTCCATCTCAGGTCCTTCCAGCTTTACTTCTACTCCAATGCCCGTATTTCACGACATCGGTGCTGCATGTGAAGGGGTCTTTCTGACAGCCCCCTTCTCTGTTTAAGCATTGGATGTCCAAGAAGGGAGCTGGTTTAGCTATTGACATAAGTAGGAAAAAAAGTAGGAAAAACTGTCCTGTGTCAACTACAGGAGTAGAAGTTAATATCCCTGGGACCTGGAATGGGGGTCATTAGGGCCAGAAGTTCTCTTTTATAGTTTTACAATGGTAACCAATCATAAAGAATAACGACTGTCATAGGCTTTGTGTTTGCCTCCAATGTTTGTGTTGCCTCTAAACTTTTTTGAACTTAAAGGGATACAACAATCTCAATGGAAATTCCAAAGTATAAATGGATGTCCCACCAATTGGACCCACCTCTATCTCAAGAATAGTGTCCCAGAGAAAGCTGCTGTCAGACAAGAGGTGTTCGGAATTCCCACACAAATTAATGTGTGTCAAGACCTTGATTTTGAGATAGATGCAGGTCCGGTGAGACCCATATCTATGCTAAATGTATGGCTTATTCTGTCTAAATGCCATAAATATACAGTATGAGCAGGGTCGGACTGGCCCACCGGAGAACCGGAGGATTCTCCGG
Source organism: Oophaga sylvatica (assembly GCA_033576555.1). Classification (NCBI taxonomy): domain Eukaryota; kingdom Metazoa; phylum Chordata; class Amphibia; order Anura; family Dendrobatidae; genus Oophaga; species Oophaga sylvatica. Next base: position 43,781,940 of record JARQOD010000002.1, on the reverse strand, counting down.
TGGGCCCTGGCATCTGGGGTGCCCTGGCACCTGCTGGCATACAGGGGCCAGTTGCCTAGGGCCCCCGCTGCTCCAGGGGCCCCCAGCCAGTGGCACACCACGCAGCTGCCATGGGGGCCCCATGCCAGCAGAGCAGCAGCGGGTGACAGGAGGCAGGAGCCCTGTCCCCGCTGCTAAAGAGAAATGAATATTCACTGCTTCCCACGCCCACATGGGCATAGGAAGCAGTGAATATCATTACTTAACTGTCCCGTTCCACCGCTGCGCCGCTGTGTCCTCGGGTCCTCTTGCTGCGATGTTCAGGCAGAGGGCGCGATGACGTGGTTAGTGTGCGCCGCGCCCTCTGCCTGAGCATTCACTGCCGGAGGACCCGAAGACAGCGGCGCTCAGCGGTGGAGCGGGTGACAGGTAAATCTCTCAGGTGCCGGGGCCCTGAGCCAGCGGTGACACCGGCACCTGTCCCCCATAGCGTGCCTGTGTCCCCACCTGCTCAGGACACCAGCACCTGGCCCCCAGCGACGAGAGGTGAGTATGTCTTTTTTTTTTGCAGCAGCAGCTGCGGCAGCATAAAGGGGCCTATAAAATGCAGCATCTATGGGGGCACAGTCTGTGGAGCATCTATGGGGGCATAATCTATGGGGGCATAATCTGTGGAGCATCTATGGGGGCATAATCTATGGGGGCATAATCTATGGAGCATCTATGGGGGCATAATCTATGGGGGATAATCTATGGAGCATCTATGGGGCATAATCTATGGGGGCATAATCTATGGGGGCATAATCTATGGAGCATCTATGGGGTCATAATCTATGGGGGCATAATCTATGGAGCATTTATGGGGGCATAATCTATGGGGGCACAATCTATGGAGCATCTATGGGGGCACAATCTATGGAGTTTCTATGGGGGCACAATCTAAGGAGTATCTTTGGGGGCACAATCTATGGAGCTTCAATGGGGGCATAATCGAAGGAGCTTCTATGGGGGCATAATCTATGGAGCATCTATGGGGGTATAATCTGTGGAGCATCTATGGGGGCATAATCTGTGGAGCATCTATGGGGGCACAATCTATGGAGCATCTATGGGGGCATAATACATGGGCAGCATATGGGGCACAATCTATGGAGCATCTTGTGGGGCATAATCTCATTTTCCACCCTAGGTTTATACTCGAGTCGATAAGTTTTCCCAGTTTTTTGTGGCAAAATTAGGGGGGTCGGCTTATACTCGAGTATATATGGTATCTATCTATTATCTATCTATATCTATCTATATATATATAGCATTATACCCTATGAGGGGGGCAGCATTATCCTCTATGAGGGGGGCAGCATTATCACCTATGGGGGGCAGCATCATCCCTATGAGGGGGCTGCTTTATAATCTATGAGGGAGGCTTCCCCAACTCCTGCTACATAATTAAGACATGTACTACCTTATATTATACCCTGATATTAGTGTGTTTTACTGCACAATTGGTGGTCTTGTATTTATTTCTATGTAGCTACATAGTGGGCCCCAAGAATGATTTTCTCTGGTGGGCCCAAGGTGTTCCAGTCCGACGCTGAGTATGAGTTGTATGAATATCCAGTAGAAGTGACCACTGCAGTCAATCCAAAGTGATCCAGTGTTGAACTATTGATATTTCATGGCTTCCAACACTAGTGATGACCTGAATAGCACAACAAAGGAAAGAACAAAAATATGGCCACTCTCTGCCAGAAACACCATCCTTCTCGTTTATGGACTGTGTGTGGTATTGATGTTCACAAACATGAATTCTTTGTTTTTCCTGATTTCCGGATCCTCAGAATATGCAATCTCCACACTGTTTACAGAACTTGTCACAAAATGTTATAACATCAATCAAAAGGTATTTGCGGGTTTATACTTTCTGATTCTTCCTTGTGATGTCATAGACTACATTTTCCACTTTAGTTACAAAAGTGGAATGAAAGAGTACGATGTGATGATGGTCCGATGAAGTTACTTTGATATCTGAGAAGGCTGATGCAGAAAAATAGGAACTGTGGGATTAGTAGACGGTTTTTAGTTTCGGTTCCTGGTTTGTCATCTCTGATCCTGTGAATAATTTCGGAATGTCAATTATTTTCAATAATGTCAATCAGATTTTTGAATCTTTGAAGCCCTTCCTTCCCTCTGAGGAGAAGCAAAGTGTTGCTGAGAATTGTAGTTTTTGACAGATAGAGACGAACAAATACCAAGAAAGGTACAAGAAAGATACTTTATGTTGGCGTTATTTTGTATATTCACCCGTTTATGATCTTTGACGTACATTTACTTCAAAGGTCATGTCCCAGCTTTGATGCGGGCTTGCACGCCGAGTTCACATCTTTCCCTACACATGATGACTGATTTCATCAGCTATCATGTGCCTTTAACAGCCTAGGGTAGTGTGGTGCTCCGCCTGTGGCTGTTAACCACTTAAATCTTGCTATCAATCACTGACAGGGGGATTTAACACACGCCGACCAGTAGCATGTCATTCATCTCGCCCATCGGCGCCCCACGGTCACGTGATCATATGGCGCCAGCAGGTTGTCATGATAGTCAGGGGTCTGCTGATGACCCCCGTGCCTGTAATTCCATTTCCTCCTTTGAACACCAGCCCGTGGCTGGCGTTCATAGGCGATCGTGATTTCTGCTATACATAGCTGCTATACATAGCTGTTCCGACTCAGACAATCGCAACTTTAAGTCTCCTAAGGGGACAATTCAAAACAACAAAAAGTGAGAATTTTTTTAAAAAATCTGAAAAAAATGCACAAAAGTCCAAATCACCCTCCTTTTGTCCTATTAAAAATGAATCAATAAAAATACACACATTTGGTATCACTGCATTCATAAAAGTCAGATCTATCAAAATATAAAATAAATTTGTCCAATTGGAAAACAGCTTAACGAGAAAAAAATTCAAAACAATAGAATTACAATAAAATGCAATAAGAGGCAGTCAAAACATTGTATCTACCCTAAAATGGTAGCTCAGTGCAAAAAATAAGCCATCACCCTGCCCGAGAACCCGAAAAATGAAAACTTGACAGGTCTCGGAAAATTGCGACATAAACAAAATGTTTTTTCATACAAACTTCCATTTTTTTTTCACCACTTAAATAAAAAAAAATCCATACATGTTTGGTATCTGCGAACTTGTACTGACCTGGAAAATCATATTGCCAGGTCAGTTTTACCATATGAACATGGTAAATAAAAAACTCAAAAAACAGTTGTGGAATTGCACTTTTTTTGCAATTTTAATGAACTTGGATTGATTTCCCGCTTTCCAGTGCATCACATGATAAGATGAATGAGATCATTCAAAACTACAGCTCGCCCAATAAAAACATACGAGTGCCACGGTATATTTTCTATGATACTTCACTCATTTCAGTCATGGTAGAGTTATGTAACTTCTGGCAGTGACATCATCAGTTTCAGCCAGTGTTCTGCACATTCTTCCTTCTCTACCATTATAACAGTTAATATTTTCAATAATTGGCTTTTAATTAGGAGATAATGACAGCTATGTGCTTTCTTATGACTACTCTCTTAATACACAGCACTTTGGGTCCTAAAGAAGTTATTTCACAACTTTTTTCAGTTAATATGTTGGATCAGAACACTCAGCATTTGGCTGCTTATCTATTTTGGTTGTGGTGGCAATTGTAGTGGCAAAGTTTGGGCAAATCTACAAATCTAGGGTTGGGAATCAGGAGAGGGAGCAAAGATCTCAGAACTTTTCCCAAAATGAGACAATTTTCAGCCGAGCCAGGGATGATGATGATGATGATGATGAAGATAGGTGTGCAGTGAACTAGATCATGCAGTAATGATACAATGGGGAGGATTGCTTTGGCTATCAGAAGGCTATTTTTGAGGATTTGTTTTACTGTACTGCTTTCTTATTTCTATTAATTTAAGTAGATCAAGACCTTTTAATTTACGGTAAATTTGTTATGCATAGTTTGGAAAGGGAAATCTTTTTTTAGATCACCTAAAATGTTATTTAATCCTTTTTTATTCCATGTTTTCAATGGAATAGATGGAATAATTAATTAAAGGGCTGAAATTGCTGAATCTAAAATTTCATCTACTTCTGAAATTTTCTTATATTTATTTTCTATAAGTTTCCAAGCTTTAATTCCTGCATCCATAGTAGCAGGGCCGGCGTCAGCACCCGGCATACCCGGGCAAGTGCCGGGGCCCTGAGCAGGCGGGGGGGCCCACTCGCCTCGGGCACCCCGGAGACCGTTAGGGGAGCCAGCGCCGCCACTGGGCCCCCCTGCTTGCTCAGGGCCCCGGCAGCAGCCAGCGCAATGCTTACCTCTCCCCGTGCCTCCGCTGCCGCAGCTCCGGGCTCCAGGGGACGCCTGCAGGACGCCGATGCTTCCGCTCACAGCAGCGCCGCTGAATGACGTCATCATTCAGCTGCCGGCTGTGGCAGAGAGAGCGCAGATGCTGGACAGGTGAGATGTGTGTGTGTATCAGTGTGTGTGTATATGACAGAGTGCTGTGGTGCTGTCTGTGTGTGGTGCTGTATGTGTGATGGTGGTGGGGGGAGGCAGTGATGGTGGTGAGGAGGCAATGATGATGATGATGATGATGGGGAGGCAATGATGATGATGGGGAGGCAATGATGATGATGGGGAGTAAATGATAATGGGGAGGCAATGATGATGATGATGATAGGGAGGCAATGATAATGGGGAGGCAATGATGATGATGGGGAGGCTATGATGATGGGGAGGAAATGATGATGGGGAGGCAATGATGATGATGATGGGGAGGCAATGATGATGATGATGGGCAGGCAATGATGATGATGGGGAGGCAATGATGATGATAATGGGGAGTCTTTCCACAGCGCCCTTTCCTGAGCTGTAACAGTGCAGAACGCAGCACAGTGTAGAGGAGAGCTCCATATTTTGTATGGAGCATTATATGGGGACCAGTATCCTGTATGGAGCAATTTATGTGGTCCAGTATTCTGTATGGAGCATTATATTGGGTCCAGTATTCTGTATCGAGCATTATATGGGGGATGGGTGGGTGACATCCTGCATGGGGTATTATATGGGTGATGAGGGGGAGCCTGTGGTGCCCATAATACTGTATGGAGGACTGTACTGTCCGGTCTGTACTGTGCGCTGTGAGGATTTGGCGGTTTCTGAGCTATTGTAGAATTTACAATAGATATCACTCATGTAATGTAAGAAGAGAAGTATTTGTCATTGTACTATAACCATATTTCTCTTCAGTATCTGTGCATCATGAATCGTGGTCTGTGTTAAGGGGGCCCACTGAGACTCTTTCGCCCGGGGCCCATAAAAACCTGGAGCCGGCCCTGCATAGTGGTTAAATGGTATATTTAATGGAACAACTAAAGGTGCAATAATTATTAGTGATTGTAGGGGAATATTTGTATTCAGATATTTTTCTTGATTAACCCAACTCTTGTTATTATTTATAGCCAACCAGTTTTGACTTTGTTTTATGGATGTTGGGTCCGTCTGCCAAACATTTAAAAAAAGTTCTGTTCAGGTACCAGAATGATACCCGAACTCGAACCCGAACACGGAACCCATTCAAATGACTGGGGGGCCCGGTGTTTTCCATGCTGTCATTGATGTGACAACTTGAGAAACACTGGCTCTGATCTATGGTAAGTTCATTGCCGCCAGTCAAAGCACGGTTACAATGCTGTCATACAGATCACAGAGTGTGAGCCAGCAGCTGTGACAGGCGGTAAAAAGGTTTACCACCGGTCACTGGCGTCGGCTGATGAAAATACTACTCTCATCTCATCATCGTACACCCCGTCTTGCTGATCACAGAGAGAGTAGGTGTATGATGATGCAAGCATTCATCAGCCTGTGCAATAAATAAATAAAATGAAAAAATGGCGCAAGGTCCCCTCTATTTTTGCTAACCAGTGCATATAAAACTAAGAGCTGCAGGCTGCAGCCCTCAGCTGTCAGCGTTATCTTGGCTGATTATCAAAAATAGAGTGGTCCCCATGCTGTCAATTTTTAAATTATTTAAATTATTAACTTAATGTTATGATTCGGTAGCTGAGGAGTGCAGGCAAAAAGGCAATACACCAGAGCAGTTGGAATCTATGAGATTGCAGTACCCTGACTAACCACCACAACTAGAGGCAGCCGAGGAGCATTCCTACGTTGGTCCTAGACGCCTCGTCACAGCCTGAGAAACTAACTACACCTAAAGATAGAAATAGGAAAGCTATCTGCCCCGGAGCAGAACCCCAAAGATAATAGCAAGCCCCCAAACATGTAATGGCGGTTAGACAAGACGAAATACTGACACAGACAGAAAATAGTATGAGCAAACGTTGGGGCCCAAACTAACTAAATAGAAAAGGATAGGAAGGGTACTTACTGCAATCCCCAAAAAAAACCTGAAAGCACCAACTCTACTAATTTCAAAAACACCTGAGATCACACGACCTCTACCACCTAAATTAGCTCTCTGGTGTAACAAAATCAAAACAGCAGCCACTGAAAAAACTGGAAAAAGCAAAAGTACAAACATCAGTGGCTGAACTAAACTTAGAGGGCAAAAGCCCCCTGAGGGGACCCAGAAGGCCCCCACAGAAGTGCAGGACAAAATGCAAAAATCAAGCACAGAAACAAAAAGAAGAAAATGTCTTATCTGTTAGAAGGAGATGCAGACACGACACAGCAGGCTACAAGGGAAACTGGAATCAAGGATTCAGACCAGAACAATTGATCACCGGCAACCCTGATGGGAAGGTGACTCCCTTATATAAGACCAGTCAGTAACACCTGATTCCCAGTCCTCACAATCTTCACTGAACAGACCAGTACCGCTTGTAATCACCAGAGGGAGCCTCTGCTCAGAACTCATCTCAAGCCCATTCACAACAGTACCCCCCCTTGAGGAGGGGTCACCGAACCCTCATTTGAGCAACCAGGTCGGTCAGGATGAGTTCTATGATACGCACGGATGAGTCTCCTAGCATGGATGTCCGAAGCAAACACCCAAGAATTGTCTTCCTGACCATAACCTCTCCACTTAACCAAATACTGGAGTTTCCGTCTAGAAAAACGAGAATCTAATATTTTCTCAACCACATACTCCAGATTGCCCTCAACCAAAACAGGGTCAGGAGGCACAGCAGCAGGAACCACTGGCTCAACAAACCTCTTCAACAAGGACTTGTGGAACACGTTATGGATCTTAAATGTCCCTGGAAGAAGCAAACGAAAAGAAACAGGATTAAGAATCTCCATGATCTTATAAGGTCCAATGAACCTAGGCTTAAATTTAGGAGATGCTACTCTCATAGGAATATTTTTTGAGGACAACCAGACCAAGTCCCCTACTTTAAACCGAGGACCATCAGTCCTATGCCGGTTAGCAAACCGCTGGGCCCTCTCTTGAGAGAGGGACAACCTCTCCACTACCTGGTCCCAAATCTGTTGCATACGCTCCACAACAGAGTCAACACCCGGACAGACAGAAGCCTCCATCTGTCCCGAAGAAAATCGAGGGTGAAACCCAGAATTACAGAAAAATGGAGACATCAAAGTGGCAGAGCTAGCCCTATTATTAAGAGCAAACTCAGCCAAAGGCAAAAAAGAAATCCAGTCATCCTGATCAGCAGACACAAAGCATCTTAGATAAGTCTCCAATGTCTGGTTTGTTCTCTCAGTTTGACCATTGGTCTGAGGATGAAACGCCGAGGAGAAAGACAATTGAACACCAAGTTTAGAACAAAAGGTCCTCCAAAATCTGGAAACAAACTGGACTCCTCTGTCAGACACAATGTTCTCAGGAATGCCGTGTAAACGAACCACGTGCTGAAGGAACAAAGGCACCAATTCAGAGGAGGAAGGCAACTTAGGCAATGGCACAAGATGTATCATCTTGGAAAACCTATCACAAATCACCCAGATGGCGGTCATTCTCTGAGAAACAGGAAGGTCGGAAATGAAATCCATAGAGATATGGGTCCATGGTCTCTTGGGCACAGGCAATGGCATCAACAAACCACCAGAGCGAGAGCAAGGCTTGGAGCGAGAGCAAGTCCCGCAGGACTGCACAAATTCCCTGACATCACGAGACAAGGTAGGCCACCAAAAGGACCGACTAACCAAGTCTCTGGTACCAAAAATTCCAGCCAAACGCGGAACAATGAATCTCAGACATCACACTCTTTTTCCACTGGTCCGGGACAAACAATTTTCCAACAGGGCAGCGCTCGGGCCTATCCTCCTGACACCCCTCCAGAGCAAGTCTCAAATTGGGTGAGATGGTGGAAAGAACTACACCCTCTTTCAAAATAACAGAAGGATCAGATAACTCAGGAGAGTCCGCAAGGAAACTCCTCGAGAGAGCATCTGCCTTAACATTCTTAGTGCCAGGAAGAAAGGAAACCACAAAATTAAAACGTGTGAAAAACAAGGCCCACCTGGCCTGTCTAGGATTGAGTCGCTTGGCAGATTCCAGATAAACCAGATTCTTATGGTCCGTAAGGACCACCACCCGATGTTTGGCTCCCTCCAGCCAATGTCTCCACTCTTCAAAAGCCCACTTCATGGCCAATAACTCCCGATTACCCACGTCATAATTACGTTCAGTAGGAGAAAATTTTCGAGAGAAAAAGGCACAAGGGTTATTTTTAGAGGTCTCTGGATCTTTTTGGGACAAAACGGCACCTGCCCCAATTTCAGAGGCATCAACCTCCACCTGAAATGGCAGAGAAACATCAGGCTGCCGTAGAACAGGAGCAGAAGTGAATCTCTGCTTAAGTTCCTGAAATGCAGAGACTGCCTCAGGAGGCCAATTCACCACATCAGAACCCTTTCTGGTCAAATCAGTTAATGGTTTAACAATAACCGAGAAATTACCAATAAATTTACGATAAAAATTGGCAAAACCCAAAAATCTTTGAAGAGCCTTTAATGAAGTAGGTTGGACCCAATCACAGATGGCCTGAACCTTGACCGGGTCCATTTCAATAACAGATGGGGACAAAATGAATCCCAGAAATGAGATTCTCTGTACGCCAAAAAGACACTTTGATCCCTTCACATACAGAGCATTCTCTCTCAAAATCTGGAATACAGTTCGAACATGTTTCAGATGAGAGTCCCAGTCATTGGAAAAAATCAAGATATCATCCAAATAAACAATCAGAAATTTATCCACAAAATCCCTGAAAATGTCATTCATGAAGGACTGGAAGACAGAAGGAGCATTAGTGAGCCCAAAGGGCATCACAAGGTACTCAAAATGCCCCTCCGGGGTATTGAATGCCGTCTTCCATTCATCCCCGTGCTTAATGCGAATAAGGTTATATGCCCCCCTGAGGTCAAGCTTGGTAAACCAAGTAGCGTTTTTCACCCTGGAAAACAGGTCAGAAATCAAGGGTAACGAGTAGTGTTGAGCGATACGATACCGCAAGTATCGGGTATCGGCCGATATTAGCTCTATCGGCCTTTCGATACTTAGTTTCGATATTTTCCATATATCGTATACCGGAATCGGAAGTTCCCATAATTCTTTGAGAGGCAATGTGATTTTAGTCAGCCAATGAGGAATCCTAAGAAGTGTGGGCACATCCTGTACTGCTGCGGTCATGTTAACTAATGGCATGGCTGTGATTGGATGCTGAAATGATGTCAGAATGCACTATAAAAGGCGCCGCCGCCATTTTAGCGTCACTGTGCTGTGAATTCAGTAAGGGACAGAACGCTGCTGTGCTGACTCTGAGGGACAGTTAGAGATTGCGATTTAGTGTACTGTGCTGTAGGCAGGCTAGCACCAACCGCTGTGTAAAGCTTCCTTTTGCCTGCAGTGTTGTTTTAACAGCTCTGCAAGGTGTGTGTGAGTGCAGGTGACGCTGCAGTTTGCTCTGCATGCAACGCTGTCTGTAGGCATCTGCACGTGTCACTCACAGACTCTTTTTTTTTTCTTCAGTGTAATTCTTGCAGCTCCATGCAATTTAACTATTAGTGTGACGCGCTTCCATCCGTATCCAATACATTGGTTGCAAACACTATAGAAGTAGACAAAGGAGTAGCCTTTCACAGATTGTGAACAGTTGTATTTCAGTGTTCACTTCAGTCTGTGTTTTTTATTTTTTGAGTGCACATCACGCTCCAGTTACTTGTTCAAGCACTGCTGCTTGTACTCTGCTGAGCGTGTCTCAGTGCCTCATCCTTTTCATTTATCTCCAATTGGTTCTGCTCCATTCCATTTAAAATATAATCTATTAGTGTGACGCGCTTCCATCCGTATCCAATACATTGGTTGCAAACACTATAGAAGTAGACAAAGGAGTAGCCTTTCACAGATTGTGAACAGTTGTGTTTCAGTGTTCACTTCAGTCTGTGTTTTTTATTTTTTGAGTGCACATCACGCTCCAGTTACTTGTTCAAGCACTGCTGCTTGTACTCTGCTGAGCGTGTCTCAGTGCCTCATCTTTTTCATTTATCTCCAATTGGTTCTGCTCCATTCCATTTAAAATATAATCTATTAGTGTGACACGCTTCCATCCGTATCCAATACATTGGTTGCAAACACTATAGAAGTAGACAAAGGAGTAACCTTTCACAGATTGTGAACAGTTGTGTTTCAGTGTTCACTTCAGTCTGTGTTTTTTATTTTTTGAGTGCACATCACGCTCCAGTTACTTGTTCAAGCACTGCTGCTTGTACTCTGCTGAGCGTGTCTCAGTGCCTCATCCTTTTCATTTATCTCCAATTGGTTCTGCTCCATTCCATTTAAAATATAATCTATTAGTGTGACGCGCTTCCATCCGTATACAATACATTGGTTGCAAACACTATAGAAGTAGACAAAGGAGTAGCCTTTCACAGATTGTGAACAGTTGTGTTTCAGTGTTCACTTCAGTCTGTGTTTTTTATTTTTTGAGTGCACATCACGCTCCAGTTACTTGTTCAAGCACTGCTGCTTGTACTCTGCTGAGCGTGTCTCAGTTCCTCATCCTTTTCATTTATCTCCAATTGGTTCTGCTCCATTCCATTTAAAATATAATCTATTAGTGTGACGCGCTTCCATCCGTATACAATACATTGGTTGCAAACACTATAGAAGTAGACAAAGGAGTAGCCTTTCACAGATTGTGAACAGTTGTGTTTCAGTGTTCACTTCAGTCTCTGCGTAATAACCACACTTAGGCCTTATAACTTTTCTGACTTTCTTTATCAATCTACCAAGATGAAGAAATCAGTGAATAAGGCACGTGGTCGTGGCCGTGGAGTTTCAGCAGGGAGAGGACGTGGGGATTCTGTGGCTGCTGCCGCCCTCAGTGACACAGCATCCACCAGTTTTACCCATGAGCGTTCCTTTATGCGCACTTTGGTAGGAGCTCGGCGTGCCCCCCTGCTGCGGGAGGAACAAATTGAAGCCGTTGTTGGTTGGATGGCAGCCAATGCATCGACTTCAATTCCTTCCACCTCCTCTCAGGAACACAACACTGTTGAGCAACCATCTGTCTGTTCACCGCCTGTCAAATTGCCCAGGCAGTCAGAGAGTTCTGTACAGGAGCCAGCTGAGTCTCTGCTTCTGTTCTCAGAATCTGTTGGCTCGCAAACACGGGCACAGGCAAGCAGCATTCTGCAATTTGAAGAAGAGGGAGTATGCAGTGATGCGCAACAGCTGTGTCTCTCTCAATCTGAAGAGGCGGGTGAGCCAGTGCCGATGGACAGCACACCGCAGAATTCATCTTATGATGATGATGAGACTCAGGTGCCAGGTTTTGTGGAGCATGGTGCTGCCCAGACCATCCAACAGCAGCAGGTGTTGGAAGAGGGTAGTGGAGATGATGAAGTCCGAGACCCAACATGGCATGAGCAACAGGAAGGTGGTGGGAGCAGCTCTGAGGAAGAGATTGTCCCAACGGTACAAAGAGGAGGGAGAGGTAGGCTGCAGACTTGCTTGCCTGTAGCCTCCAGTTTGGCACCTGTTGGGAGCAGTTCTCTTAGAAATGTCAAAATTGGCGCTCCCATGACTTGCACTGCGTGGTCCTTTTTTGACAGACTTGTAGATGATATTTGCTATGTTCAATGCAAGCTGTGTAAGCAAAAAGTTAAAAGAGGTAAAAATATCAGTAACCTGAATACCACAAATATGTGGAAACATGTACGGACAAAGCACGTAGCTGAGTTACAAAGACACACTGGAGATGTAGGCCAACCTACAGCAGCACCTACATCTTCAGGTCGTGTTCGAGCCTCTACCTCCAGCTCACACACACCTGGTTCGGCTTCCTCACAGGATCTCCATGGAAGAACCTTGGTCACTGTTGTCCATAGACAAACTGTTATTCCACCCACAGCAGCAAGTTCACAGTCATCGTCACACTCCCAGAACAAAAAACAGCCATCGGTACCACAGGCATGGGATAAAAGACGGCCATACTCGGCAAACCATCCACGAGCACAGGCTCTGAATGCTGGCTTGCAAAACTCCTGTCCCTTGAAATGCTGTCATTCAGGCTGGTGGAGACTGACAGTTTCAGGAACTTTATGGCATTGGCAGTCCCACAATATAATGTGCCAAGCCGATTTTATTTCAGCAGGCAAGCTGTCCCTGCTCTGCAAAAACATGTCGAGGGAAACATTAAACATGCGCTACTAAACGGCGTCAGTAGCAGGGTCCACCTGACCACCGATGCGTGGGCCAGTACCCATGGCCAGGGACGATACCTTTCCCTCACTGCCCATTGGGTCAATGTTGTGGAGCCGGGTACAGATCTTGCCAGTGGCGCTGTACGTGTTCTGCCAACTCCAAGGATTGCAGGAATCCAGTCTGTACACATTGATTCCTCCTCCTACTCCAGTTCCTCAGAATCATCGCTGCACGAGCCGTCACGGTATACCTCCACATGGACCCATGAACGCTTACCTGTTGCGACCGATATGAGCACAGCCGTGGCCAAACGTCAACAGGCCGTCCTGAAATTAATTTCCATGGGAATCGAAGCCACACAGCGCAGGAGCTCTGGGGTGCCATCAAGCAGGAGAGCGACGTGTGGTTTTTGTCAGCTAATCTCCAGCCAGGCTTGGTAGTGTGTGACAATGGCCGAAATCTGGTGGCAGCTCTGGGCCTTGGCAACCTCACTCACATACCATGTCTGGCACATGTGCTCAACTTGGTCGTGCAGAGTTTTTTGAGGGACTATCCGGATCTTGATGCACTGCTGCACAAGGTCCGCCTAGAGTGCGCTCACTTGCGACGTTCCAGCATGGCCAGATCGCGCATTGCAGCTCTGCAAGTCAGATTTCGCCTTCCTGAACATCGCATCATATGTGACGTACCCACCAGGTGGAATTCAACGTTACATATGTTGGAGCGGTTGTGTGAGCAGCAGCCAGCAGTAATGGAGTATCAGCTGCAACAGGCGCAATCAACTCGCAATTTGCGCCGTTCACACTTCACCACTACTGAGTGGGCCTCTATGAAGGACATCTGCGACGTTTTGCGTGCGTTTGATGTCTCAACGCGGATGGTGAGTGCAGATGATGCACTAGTCAGCATGACTGTCCCCCTTATCTGCCTGCTTCAGAAATCACTGAAAGCACTAAAGGAAGAGGTTTTGGAAGAGGTGAAGGATGAGGAGTCACAAATTCAATTACCTTCAGGACAGTCAGCGCAACGTGGTTCCTCACAAAGGGCTGGGCAGGGCTCACTTTGTGAGGAGGATGAGGAGGAGAGGAGGAGTCAATGGAGGAGGAAGAAATCCCTACAGAGGGAGGTACACAACGCTCTAGTCAGTATGTAGAGCGAGGGTGGGGTGATGCAGAGGAGGCAGAGATGACGCCTCTTCCAGAGGACAGCCTTTGTTGGCCAGTTGGGAGTCTGCAGCACATGGTTGATTTCATGCTTCAGTGCCTGAGAAACGACCGCCGCATCGCCCACATTCTCAGCACGTCAGATTATTGGGTGTACATCCTCCTAGACCCTCGCTACCGGGACAACTTACAAACCCTCATCACACCGGTGAACCGGGACCGTAAAATGCAGGAGTACCAAGACACACTGGTGCAATCCATACTGTTGTACATTCCAGCCAAGAAAGCTGCTGCTGCTGCTACTGCTTTACAAAGCAGCTCTGTGCGTCGAGGCAGTGTAGACACCTCTACAACAAGAGGGAGCAGAAGCAGCGCCTCTGCACAGGGCAAGAACTGTATGTTACAAATGTGGCAAAGTTTTGTGACAGCGCCAGCAAGGTCTACACCATCCGAGACGGCTCCAGTCACCAGGAAGAAACGTTTCCGTAAGATGGTGACAGACTACTTGGCTTTCCCTCTAAGTGTACTCCCAGATGCCTCTTCCCCTTTCAAATTTTGGGTCTCTAAGTTGGATACATGGCCAGAGCTTAGCCAGTATGCATTGGAGGTGCTGGCTTGCCCTGCTGCCAGTGTATTATCTGAGCGTGTCTTTAGTGCTGCAGGTGGTGTAGTAACAGACCGTCGCATGCGACTATCCTCAGAGAATGTAGACCGGCTTACTTTTCTGAAAATGAACAAGGCATGGATCTCACCTGAATTTGCCTGTCCGTTTTCAGATTAAATAACTGTTTGGCAACGTTTTCCATGTCTCCTGTTATGTTCATCTTTCTACCACCTGAACTCTACTCCCTGGGCTACAACACCGCCATTTGTTGCTCGTAAGTAATTGGCAGGGGTACTGACTCCTGGCCAGCCTGGTTACAGCACGACAGCTGTTTCCTGGCAGTGTGAACGTCAATTATCCTCCAATAAGTTGTGCTGTCGTGTTGCATTCGGGTTAGCCTACTCTATGGTGCCTGCAGTTTAGGTGATTCCTATGTGTGCTGTGGGATATGTAAACAAAGGCGGTTTCCATTGTGACAATAGGACAAGCACCCACTGTAGGACTGTGTGATTCGGTAACTGCGGACGGCTTGCGTCCTGTCAACTTACATTTTCATGGTGTGCGTTCTTCTACCCGTCCGGGGTCCAGTACCGTCAACTAGTTCTCCCCAGTGCCTTTGGCCTAGGTGCCTCCATCTCCGTATCCGAGTTCCACCAACGTCTGCTGGTCCTTGGTAGTGCTTTGGAGCACAGGTACCTCCTGCTTAGTAACCGTGTCACAGTAACGTCAGCTGGTACTCGGTTGTGACATTGTCTCTTTTCCTTCTGCTACCCGTCCGGGGTCCAGTACCGTCAACTGGTTCTCCCCAGTGCCTTTGGCCTAGGTGCCTCCATCTCCTTATCCGAGTTCCACCAACGTCTGCTGGTCCTTGGTAGTGCTTTGGAGCACAGGTACCTCCTGCTTAGTAACCGTGTCACAGTAACATCAGCTGGTACTCGGTTGTGACATTGTCTCTTTTCCTTCTGCTACCCGTCCGGGGTCCAGTACCGTCAACTGGTTCTCCCCAGTGCCTTTGGCCTAGGTGCCTCCATCTCCGTATCCGAGTTCCACCAACGTCTGCTGGTCCTTGGTAGTGCTTTGGAGCACAGGTACCTCCTGCTTAGTAACCGTGTCACAGTAACGTCAGCTGGTACTCGGTTGTGACATTGCCTCTTTTCCTTCTGCTACCCGTCCGGGTTCCAGCACAGTCAGCTGGTCCTCGTTACTTCCATTGTCTCTTGCTCCATCTGATACCCGTCAGGGTTCCAGTAACGTCAGCTGTTTCTCGGAAATTAGACGACCTTAAAGACCACCCAGAAGAAGATGACGACAACAAGGACGACGAGCATGAAGCCAACCACCCTGAACACCATCACAAAGAAAAAATAAAAGATTACCCAGAAGAAGATCACCAACAGGACAAAGAAGGTTAAGAAAAACTACAAGATACAGAACAAGAGACAGAAGAACAATAAGCAGAAGATCAAAAAGCAGAAGAACATGAAGTATAAGACCAAAATGAAGAGCAAAATATATGCTCTAAATTCTAAGCAGAAGAAGACTAAGCAGTGTATGGGGGTGAGTCCGTTCCTCCTCGTGGTGCCCCTGGAAAATGCCTGCTGCTGCAGGCTAAACTGAACACCGACAAATACTGTTGTAATTTAAATCTTTTGTGACAGCAAGAACGGAAGGATGAACAATTCATACTTTTACAGATTACAAGTACAGGAATCTCTGTCACAAATAAGAATATGATGAAGAAGATGAAGAGGAAGAAGATGAAGAATTTGAATATGAAGAAGATTAACCCCTTCATGACCCAGCCTATTTTGACCTTAAAGACCTTGCCATTTTTTGCAATTCTGACCAGTGTCCCTTTATGAGGTAATAACTCAGGAACGCTTCAACGGATCCTAGCGATTCTGAGACTGTTTTTTCGTGACATATTGGGCTTCATGTTAGTGGTAAATTAAGGTCGATAATTTTTGCGTTTATTTGTGAAAAAAATGGAAATTTGGTGAAAATTCTGAAAATTTTGTAATTTTTAAATTTTTAATTTTTATTCTGTTAAACCAGAGAGTTATGTGGCACAAAATAGTTCATAAATAACATTTCCCACATGTCTACTTTACATCAGCACAATTTTGGGAACAACATTTTTTTTGTTAGGAAGTTATAAGGGTTAAAAGTTGACCAGCGATTTCTCCTTTTTACATCAAAATTTACAAAACCATTTTTTTTAGGGACCACCTCACATTTCAAGTCACTTTGAGGGGTCTATATGGCAGAAAATACCCAAAAGTGACACCTTTATAAAAACTGCACCCCTCAAGCTACTCAA
Organism: Oophaga sylvatica; assembly: GCA_033576555.1. Lineage (NCBI taxonomy): Eukaryota > Metazoa > Chordata > Amphibia > Anura > Dendrobatidae > Oophaga > Oophaga sylvatica. The sequence continues at coordinate 43,765,184 of JARQOD010000002.1, read as the reverse complement.
AACTACATTCAAGAAGATTATTAACCCTTCAGGTGCTTCACAGGAACTAAAGCAACGTGGAAGGAAAAAATGGACATTTTAATTTTTCCAACAAAAATTTTATTTAGCATCAATTTTTTCATTTTTACATGGGCATCAGGATGAAATGGATCCTAAAATTTGTTGGGTAATTTCTCCTGAGTACACAGATACCTCATATGTGGTCATAAACCACTGTATGGGCGCACAGCAGGGCTCAGAAGGGAAGGAGCGCCATTTGACTTTTTGAATAGAAAATATGCTGGAATATTTAGCGGTTGCCATGTCACATTTGGAGAGTCCCTGTGTGCCTAAACATTGGAGCTCCCCCACAAGTGACCCCATTTTGGAAACTAGACCTCCTAAGGAACTTATCTAGATGCATAGTGATCACTTTGAACCCCAGGGTGCTTCACAAATTGATCTGTAAAAAAAAGAAAGTACTTTTTTTTCACAAAAATTTTCTTTTAGCCTCAGTTTTTTTCATTTTCACATGGGCAACAGTATAAATTGGATCCTAAAATTTGTTGGGCAATTTCTCCTGAGTACACAGATACCTCATATGTGGTCATAAACCACTGTTTGGGCGCACGGCAGGGCTCAGAAGGGAAGGAGCGCCATTTGACTTTTTGAATGGAAAATATGCTGGAATATTTAGCGGTTGCCATGTCGCATTTGGAGAGTCCCTTTGTGCCTAAACATTGGAGCTCCCCCACAAGTGACCCCATTTTGGAAACTAGACCCCCTAAGGAACTTATCTAAATGCATAGTGAGCACTTTGAACCCCCAGGTGCTTCACAAATTGATCCGTAAAAAAAAGAAAGTACTTTTTTTTCACAAAAATTTTCTTTTAGCCTTAGTTTTTTTCATTTTCACATGGGCAACAGTATAAATTGGATACTAAAATTTGTTGGGCAATTTCTCCTGAGTACACAGATACCTCATATGTGGTCATAAACCACTGTTTGGGCGCACGGCAGGGCTCAGAAGGGAAGGAGCGCCATTTGACTTTTTGAATGGAAAATATGCTGGAATATTTAGCGATTGCCATGTCGCATTTGGAGAGTCCCTGTGTGCCTAAACATTGGAGTTCCCCCACAAGTGACCCCATTTTGGAAACTAGACGCCCTAAGGAACTTATCTAGATGCATAGTGAGAACTTTGAACCCCAGGTGCTTCACAGAAGTTTATAACGCAGAGCCGTGAAAAAAAAATTATTTTTTTTCTCAAAAAAAGATTTTTTAGCCCACTATTTTTTATTTTCACAATGGTTACAGGAGAAATTGGACCCCAAAAGTTGTTGTCCAGTTTGTCCTGAGTACGCTAGTACCCCATATGTGGGGGGGAACCACTGTTTGGGCACACGTCAGGGCTCGGAAGGGATGTGGTGACGCTTTGAAATGCCGACTTGATGGAATGGTCTGCGGGCATCTTGTTACGTTTGCAGAGCCCCTGATGTGCCTAAACAGTAGAAACTCCCCACAAGTGACCCCATTTAGGAAACTAGACCCCGCAAAGAACTTATCTAGATGTGTGGTGAGCACTTTGAACCCCCAAGGGCTACACAGAAGTTTATAACGCCCGGGCATGAAAATAAAAAAATCATATTTTTTCCACAATCAGGATCTTTTAGTCCCCAATTTTTTTATTTTCCCAAGGGTAACATGAGAAATTAGACCCCAAAAGTTGTTGTCCAATTTGTCCTGAGTACGCTGATATCCCATATGTGGGAGAAAACTACTGTATGGGCACACGTCGGGGCTCGGATGGGAAGTAGTGACGTTTTGAAATGCCCACTTGATGGAATGGTCTTCGGGCGTCATCTTACGTTTGCAGAGTCCCTGATGTGCCTAAACAGTAGAAACTCCCCACAAGTGACCCCATTTTGGAAACTAGATCCCCCAAGGAACTCCTATAGATGTGTTATAAGCACTTTGAATCTCCAAGTCCTTCACAGAAGTTTATAACGCAGAGCCGTGAAAATATAAAATCATTTTTTTTCCACAAAAAGAATTTTTAGTCCCCAATTTTTTTTCCCAATGTTAACAGGAGAAATTAGAACCCCCAAAGTTGTTGTGCAATTTTTCCCGAGTACGCTGATACCTCATATGTGGGGATAAACCACTGTTTGGGCATACGTCGGGGCTTGGAATAAAGGGAGCACTGTTTAACTTTTTGAACGCAAAATTTGCAGGAATCAATGGTGGCGCCATGTCGCGTATGGAGACCCCCTGATGTGCCTAAATAGTGGAAACCCCTCAATTTTAACTCCAACACTAACCCCAACACACCCCTAACCCCAACCCTAACCCCTACACACACCTAACCCTAATACAAACCCTAATCATAACCCTAACCCCAACACACCCCTAACCCTAATCCCAACTCTAACCATAAACCTAACTACAAGCCTAACCCTAATTACAACCCTAACCCTAATTCCAACCAACCCTATCCAACCTAACTCAAATTCCAACCCCAACCGTAATTCTAACCTTAACCCTAATGCTAACCCTAACCCTAGTTCTAACCCTAGGGCTGGGTTCATATTGCGTTTTACCAGCCCGTTCAACACGTAGCGTTGACCGGCTGGTAACGGTATAGCATAACGCGATCGCGTTATGCTATACCCGCTAGCGCTGATGAATCAGCAGATAATCAGCCGCGGATCCGCAGCAAAATCAGTCGCGGATCAGCAGCAAAATCCGCCGCGGATCAGCAGCAAAATCCGCCACGGATCAGCAGCGAAATCAGCCGCGGATCAGCAGCGAAATCCGCCGCGGATCAGCAGCGAAATCCTCCGCAGATCAGCAGCGAAATCCGCCGCGGATCCGCAGCGGAATCAGTCGGGGATCCGCAGCGAAATCAGTCGCGGATCCGCAGCGAATCAGCAGCAAAATCAGTCGCAGATCAGCAGCAAAATCCGCCGCGGATCCGCAGCGAAATCCGCCGCGGATCCGCAGTCGATCAAATCAGTAGCGGATCCGCAGCGAAATCAGTAGCGGATCCGCAGCGAAATCCGCCGCGGATCAGCAGCGAAATCTGCCGTGGATCAGCAGCGAAATCCGCCGCGGATCAGCAGCGAAATCAGCCGCGGATCAGCAGCGAAATCAGCCACGGATCAGCAGCGAAATCTGCCGCGGATCAGCAGCGAAATCCGCCGCGAATCAGCAGCGAAATCAGCCGCGGATCAGCAGCGAAATCAGCCGCGGATCAGCAGCGAAATCTGCCGCGGATCAGCAGCGAAATCCGCCGCGAATCAGCAGCGAAATACGCCGCGAATCAGCAGCAAAATCCGCCGCGGATCCGCAGCGAATCAGCAAATATCAGTCCGCGGACCCAGCAGCAAATCCGCCGCGGATCCGCAGCGAAATCCGTAGCGGATCCACAGCGAAATCAGTCGCGGATCCCAGCAATAGTGCGATCCATGAAATCCTAGCGGATCCGCAGCGAAATCCACCGCGGATCAGCAGCGAAATCTGCCGCGGATCAGCAGCGAAATCCGCCGCGGATCAGCAGCGAAATCCGCCGCGGATCCGCAGCGAATCAGCAGCAAAATCAGTTGCGGATCAGCAGCGAAATCCGCCGCGGATCAGCAGCGAAATCAGCCGCGGATCGCAGTGAAATCAGCCGCGGATCCGCAGCGAAATCCGCCGCGGATCCGCAGCGAAATCCACCGCGGATCAGCAGCGAAATCAGTCGCGGATCCGCAGCGGATCAGCAGCGAATCCGCCGCAGATCAGCAGCGAAATCCGCCGCGGATCAGCAGCAAAATCCGCCGCGGATCAGCAGCGAAATCCGCCGCGGATCAGCAGCGAAATCAGCCGCGGATCAGCAGCGATATCCGCCGCGGATCCTCAGCGAAATCCGCCGCGGATCAGCAGCGAAATCAGCCGCGGATCCGCCGCGAAATCCGCCGCGGATCAGCCGCGATATCTGCCGCGGATCCACAGCAAAATCCGCTAGGAAAAAAAAAAAAAATTTTTTTTTTATTATTTGTCCCTACCTATGACGGGGGGGGGGTTCATTTACTTTTTTTTTATTTTGATCACTGTGACAGTTTATCACAGTGATCAAAATATTTTTTTTTACAATGGAGGGCGCACTGCGCATGCGCCGGCCGGCGGGCGCACTGCGCATGCGCCCGCCATTTTCCAAGATGGCGGCGCCCATGAAGAATCCCGGGCAGCCGCCGGGACGGATCCAGGGACATCGGTGGACCGGGAGAGGTGAGTAGGGGACGTCGGAAGGTGAGGGGGGGGATCGGAAGGTGAGGGGGAGTGATCGCAGGAGCAGGGGAGCAGACAGCGACGGCGGTGACCGATCGCTGCCATCTTTCGATGGCGGCGGCCGATCACCGCAGTGACATGGTGTGGGGGGGGTCTGATCGCGGTCTCCAGCCATGGCAGATGCTATTGCAGCATCGGCCATGGCTGGATTGTAATATTTCACCAGTTTCATTGGTGAAATATTACAAATCGCTCTGATTGGCAGTTTCACTTTTAACAGCCAATCAGAGCGATCGTGGCCACGTGGGGGTTAAGTCAACCCCCCTGTGGTGATGCAGTAAGGGTCCTGTTACTGCGGGTCGGGTGACCTTTCAGTGACCCCGGACCCCCGACCCGCAGTAACATGATTTATAGCATGACGCCGACGTCGGCGTCATGGGTCGGGATGGCACAGGTTTTCATGACGCCGACGTAGGCGTCATGGGTCGGGAAGGGGTTATTTAGTTTAATAATAACAATATGAGTAATGTAAACAAAAACATGAATAGCAAGAAGTTTAAGAAGAAGATTAAGAAGGTGAAGATGAAGAATAATTTGATGAGAAAGATGATGCTGCTGCTGAAGATTATGAAGGAGAAAGTGTGGCACTGGCAAAAGTTAAAAAGGTGAAGAGCATGGAAGTTGTGAAACATACATATTTGCCAAAATAGAAAAAAGGTTAACAACATTGTCAATTTGTTAGTCAATCCAAACGTATTTCCAAAAAAATATATATTAATGCTATTCCAATGCATTGGGTTAAACATGTATGCCTTTATTGTCTCCTCAACCTCCCCCAATACATTCTACATTAGTCTTTGTTGTTTTCCTTCATGTACAATTAACCAACAAGGCAAGAATGTTTTTTTTTAATGTCGATATTTGGTTCCCATAGACTTACATTGGACTTCCGGTATCGGAATCGGATATCGACGATATTTAGTGATATCGGCGATACCATTCCGATCCGATATTTTTAGATATCGAGCAGTATCGCTCAACACTAGTAACGGGTATTGATATTTCACAGTAATATTGTTCAAAAGACGATAATCAATACACGGCCTTAATGAACCATCCTTTTTGGCCACAAAGAAAAAAACGGCACCTAAGGGTGAAGAGGATGGTCTGATATGACCTTTCTCCAATGACTCCTTGATATAAGACCGCATAGCGTCATGTTCAGGTACAGACAAGTTAAAAAGGCGACCTTTAGGGAATTTACTATTAGGCACTAATTCAATAGCGCAGTCATAGCTCCTATGGGAGGCAAGGATGCAGATTTACTTTCGCTAAACACATCAGAAAAATCAATCAAAAAGTCAGGAACATCCTGAGCCTGGGGGGAGGCAGAAAAAACAGGAGTGTTGGTATTAACACATTGGCAGCCCCAACTGGTTACAGACACAGATTTCCAATCCAAAACAGGATTATGAGACTGTAACCAAGGGAAACCCAGTACGATAATATCATGCAGATTATACAGAACCAAAAATTTGCAGCACTCTTGATGATCAGGTTCAACCCTCATTATAACCTGAGTAGAGAACTGAGGTTTATTCTCAGCCAAAGGGGTAGAATCGATCCCCAGAAGGGGAATAGACTTCTGTAGGGGTATCAAGGGAAACCCACAACGTTTAGCAAAATCATAATCCATCAGGTTAATAGCTGCTCCAGAATCAACGAAAGCCTGAGCAGAAAATGAGGACAGAGAGCATATCAGAGTGACAGTTAATAAAAACTTAGTCTGAACACTACCCAAGACAACTGAGCGTGCAAAACGTCCTCCCCGCTTAGGGCAGACTGAAATAGCATGAGAGGCATCACCACAGTAGAAACATAACCCATTGCGCTTTCGAAACTCATGACGCTGTGCCCCAGACACCACTCTATCACACTGCATGGATTCAGAAGCAGGTTCACAAGGCAACACTATTCCACGCATACTTCTCCGCTCACGCAAACATCTGTCAATTTGAATCGCTAATGACATAGAATCATTGAGACCAGAGGGGACAGGGAATCCCACCATAACATCCTTTACATTATCTGACAGCCCCTTCCGAAAAAGGGCCGCCAAAGCGTCGTCATTCCACTTGGTCAGGACTGCCCACCTACGGAATCTCTGACAGTATAACTCAGCGTCATCAAGCCCCTGATTTAATGCCAACAAGGCTTTTTCAGCTTGATCAGTGACATTAGGCTCATCGTACAATAACCCCAAAGCCTGAAAAAATGCATCAACATCACTCAAAACAGGATCCCCAGGTGTCAGGGAAAAAGCCCAATCCTGAGGATCGCCGCGCAGGAGAGAGATGACAATTTGAACCTGCTGCGCTGCGTTTCCTGAGGACTTAGATTTTAAGGCAAAAAACAATTTACAATTATTTTTGAAATTCTGAAACTTAGCTCGATCCCCTAAAAACAAATCTGGCATGGGAATCCTAGGTTCCACAACAGGCAACCCAGCAAGATATGCAGCAATACTCCGAACCTCAGTGGCAAGCTGATCCACACGGCCAGACAACTGTGCAAACTCCATTGAGAGAAAAAAAAAATCCTCCCCAGCACCCAGAGATACAGAGGAAAAAAAAAAAAATGCAACAAACAGAAAAATATCTCTGACAACTCTGACAACCTTTTTTTTTTCTTTCACAATATTTTTTCCCTTCTGTGAGTACCAAACAATTTTCAATTTTTTTTTTTGGGCCGGTGATACTGTTATGATTCGTAGCTGAGGAGTGCAGGCAAAAAAGGCAATACACCAGAGCAGTTGGAATCTATGAGATTGCAGTACCCTGACTAACCACCACAACTAGAGGCAGCCGTGGAGCGTTCCTACGTTGGTCCTAGACGCCTCGTCACAGCCTGAGAAACTAACTACACCTAAAGATAGAAATAGGAAAGCTATCTGCCCCGGAGCAGAACCCCAAAGATAATAGCAAGCCCCCAAACATGTAATGGCGGTTAGACAAGACGAAATACTGACACAGACAGAAAATAGTATGAGCAAACGTTGGGGCCCAAACTAACTAAATAGAAAAGGATAGGAAGGGTACTTACTGCAATCCCAAAAAAAACCCTGAAAGCACCAACTCTACTAATTTCAAAAACACCTGAGATCACACGACCTCTACCACCTAAATTAGCTCTCTGGTGTAACAAAATCAAAACAGCAGCCACTGAAAAAACTGGAAAAAGCAAAAGTACAAACATCAGTGGCTGAACTAAACTGAGAGGGCAAAAGCCCCCTGAGGGGACCCAGAAGGCCCCCACAGAAGTGCAGGACAAAATGCAAAAATCAAGCACAGAAACAAAAAGAAGAAAATGTCTTATCTGTTAGAAGGAGATGCAGACACAGCAGGCTACAAGGGAAACTGGAATCAAGGATTCAGACCAGAACAATTGATCACCGGCAACCCTGATGGGAAGGTGACTCCCTTATATAAGACCAGTCAGTAACACCTGATTCCCAGTCCTCACAATCTTCACTGAACAGACCAGTACCGCTTGTAACCACCAGAGGGAGCCTCTGCTCAGAACTCATCTCAAGCCCATTCACAACACTTAAAAAACACTAGTCACAGCTGCTGGCACACGCAGTGCCATCTGTGTGACAGCATAGGAACCACAGCGTTCTGACTGGCGGTAACAAACTTACTGCCGATCAGAGCCGGTGTTTCTTGTGCTGTCATACAGATGACAGCATGGGAAACACCCGATGTTCGAGCTGCCAAACCCAAACAGTAACACGGACTTCAGGGAGAAGCCCATGTTTGGGGTCCGTGCACAGACACTAGCTATTTGGTATGATCCCGTACTTTACCGTTCGGGTTCGCCAAATCCTTATTTATGATATTAGCATGCTAATGCCAAAAGATAGGGTATGCTTTTCCTCCTCCATGTTTCTGTTTCTGAAGTTATTTTATTAACACTGTTTTTTTCTTTTTTCCAAATAAAAAGATTTGCTTTTGAAATTTATTGATCCATTTGGTAGAGAAAACAAAAAACAAGAAACAAATATCCTAAAATAAAACAAAATAAAAAATATATTGCAAAACATGCATGAAGTTGTAATAATAATAATAATAAGGGTATTTGGTAAACATAATTTTGATCAAAAGAATGTACAAGCCATCCCGCCACGTCAAGGCAACCCTTTGTGGGACAGTCCTACTCTAATATTAAAAACCTTTCCACTTGTCAAGTGACGTAAATGTGAACAAGGGCAGAGGGACTGAACCCACCAGTTGAAGCATAGGCCAGACAGGATGGATTTTTCAGCTCAAAAGCAGGGCGGTCACACCCTTATATGCACAAGATGCACTAAGAACTAAATGAAAAACTGGGTCTGAACTGAAAAAGTAAGTTAATGTGTATGCAAAATGTAAATGCATATCAAACACATGACCATTAAACAGAGAAAACAAAAAACAAGAAACAAATATCCTAAAATAAAACAAAATAAAAAATATATTGCAAAACATGCATGAAGTTGTAATAATAATAATAAGGGTATTTGGTAAACATAATTTTAATCAAAAGAATGTACAAGCCATGAACATGAGAATGGTATGAAATTCTGTATGTATATACAGCTCTCGCAAAAATTAAGAGACCACCACATCAAAACCCTGTCATGGGCAGCCCATTTTCCAGACCTGAACCCCATTGAAAACCTCTGGAATGTGATCAAGAGGATGATGGATAGTCACAAGCCATCAAAAAAGAAGAACTGCTTACATTTTTGCGCGAGAAGCAGTGTGAAAGACTGGTGGAAAGCATGTCAAGACGCATGAAAGCTGTGATTAAAAATCATGGTTATTCCACAAAATATTGATTTCAGAAATCTTGCTGAGCTAAAACATTAGTATTGTTGTTTCTAAATGGTTATGAACTTGTTTTCTTTCCATTATTTGAGGTCTGAAAGCACTGGGGTTTTTTAAAAAATTTCGACCATTTTTCTTTGTCAGAAAATAAATACAAAATTTATTTGCTTGGAAATTTGGAGACATGTTGTCAGAAGTTTATAGACTAAAAGAACAATTTACATTTTACTCAAAAATATACCTATAAAGACAAAAATCAGACAAACTGAACATTTGAAAGTGGTCTCCTAATTTTTGCCAGAGCTGTATATAATCTATGGCAAGAAAAACATCTTAGATGTTATCGTCTTACCATGCCAAGAAATCTCTTTTTTGGAAATTTACAATGTCATTGTGAATATTTTTATATAATATTTCCATGTTGATGTGGCATTCCCATGTGGTGTATGGCTGAGGGTTGTACTCTTGACAGGGTATGATGTATCTTACGGTGGCAAAGCTTTCGGTCAAGAGAAGAGTCTTTCCTTCTCAAATTAAACACACACAGGAAAATACACAATACAATGTTTGCACAGTAACTGCCTCTAGACAGAAGATAATAATGATGGTGGTAGTAGTTGGTGCATTTGAGCCCCAGTCATGAAGCAGCCATAAGGATTTAAAAGAGGAGTCTTTTTACTGAAGGAAATGGGGCAAATTATTATTTACAAGCAGCAGGAAACTGAGGTGCAGGATTACACTCACGGTTGATGATTGCTGTGTACCTGCAGACCGGCAGATCTTAGTAACCTTGGTTTTATTAAGTCTGAATATTTCTTCTTCAGCACGGTGCTCTGTTTCTGCCCTGAGGTAATTCTTCCTCCTAGAGGTGCAAGGGTAGTCTTCCTCTATAATGTAAAGTGCTGCGGAATATGTTGGCGCTATAGAAATAAAATTATTATTATTATTATTCCTCATATGAAGACTATTAACTCCCCTTATCGTGTTAGTCCCCCTTTTTAAGCAAAGCCGGCAGAGAGAAGATAGGTAATTCCTTGATCTAAAACATGTCTTCCTCTTCTCAAGATGTCTGACCACCAACTACTACTTCAAATTTAAAACTCTCTCCCAGGACTCGGCTCCTCCCTCTTCTATGTGACTGTAGAGCTGCAGTCATTGGCTGATTGCCCTGAAGCGTTTTTCCAGAACCTTCTGCATATTAAAACAGAGCTGGGTCACCTGATCAAGCCTGTGAGGAGGAGATTAACCTTTTTGTGCTGCCTGTCTGCAGACCTCACAATGTATTTCAAATGCACAGTCCACATAAAAATTCACAGCATTTATATGAAAACACACTACATATCCGGTATCCCAGAGAAATGGCCACTTTGTGGGATACCACGTTGACATCAAGAAAATCTTTCCATCTACTTGTAAGCTGAAAAACAAGATATGGTATATTATTGGTTTCACAGATTACATTAAATTATTAGTGGATATTTTCCTTAAAATAATCATCAATGCCAAAACTAAGTGTTTGAGATTTATTATTATTTATCTTATAACAGAATACTTGTGAAAATTTTTGTTTATTATCAAAAATCCTTCTTAATGAAATGAGGATTTGTCAAAGATAAAATAATTTTGTGAGCAAAAAGGCTTATTTTGTATTGTCTGTCATTAGTTTGAATGCTATATATGTTCTCATAAAGTCTATTTTTTTCTGCAAAGGGTTCAATAACTATAGGAAATAACATGGGAGAAAGTGGACACCCCTGTCTGGTCCTGCTAGATATCAAAAATTGATTAGAGAAATCACTACTGGCCACTATTTTGGCAGATGGGCTTGAATATAGTGACTTACTTCCATTTTATATTGGACCTAAAATTAAAGTCTTAATAGCCCCAAATGAAGTCTAACAAATGCCTTCACAGCATCCAAAGTTAGAAAGCGAAGAAGGCACTTTGATATTGTCTGCTGCTACAATCAGATTTATTAATCTCCTTGCAGCATCATGTCTTGTCTCCTGTCAATAAAGCCAACTTGATCCTGATGTATAAGTTGCGTGGGAAATTCTTTAATCTTGTTTGCTAATATTTTTGCAAATAATTTAATCAGAATTTGTTAAAGAATTGGGCCTGTCATTTTTTTTGAACTAAGTAAATAAATTTGAGCTCTGATTAGTTCCTTTGGGCAACACACAGTCTTGTTGTTAGACAGTTTTGATCAGTTCCCTCAACTGCTTCCAAGAGCCAGAACTTTCTTGTTTTTCCATCAAATTTGGCTTGTTTTTTTGTAAGATGAGTTGTACTTTTGAATAACATCATTAGTTCTACCACATAGTGCACTCGTAAGCAGGAAAAAAAATTCCAAAAACAGTTCAATTTCGCAATAGTTTTTTTGGTTTTTTATTTACCATGTTCACAATATAGTAAAACTGACCAGGCATTATGATTCTCCAGGTCAATATGAATACACTGATACTAAACATGTATATATATTTTTTATTTAAGAGGTGAAAAAAAAATTGGAAATTTAAAAAAAAAATAAATCAGTTTTGCTTTTGTTCCTCCTCCTTCCCCTTCGGCTGCTGCCCTCTGCTGTGCTCCGCATCGGGTTTCACAAGTGGCCTCCATGACATCATCTCACAAGGCATTTAAGGCCAATTTGGACACACCCGTGTCTCAGCATTAAGCCAGGACTGTGATTTTATCCAAGTCCTTGGTTCCTGTTGTCCTCTCAGACTTCTGTGCACTCTTCATCCCTCCAGCATCAGATTAACCCCTCCCTTGCAGTATCCTTCTAGAATTATTACTGATGTCTGTTTGCAATACCTGGACCTGCTGACGTTTAACCCATTACCTACTGTAAACGTCCTGAACTGTTATTGTAGACCAGGGGTGGGGAACCTCAGGCCCCAGGGCCATTTACGGCCCTCGATGACCTTTTATCCGGCCCCCGGGCAGATTCTCAGGGACCGCTGTGCTTTGGCAGGGAGCTGTATTTTGATTGCCACCAGCTCATGAATTTCTTCTTGCTCTGTAAGTACACATGTAGTGTTCACTACTGAACACTGAAGGTCATGCAATGAAAGATTACGTCCTGACACCAGTGCCAGAGTCATGATGTACTTTGTGGGCGGAGTTTGTACGCCCCCGAAGGATGGTATAAAATATCCAAATGGCCCTTGGCAGAAAAAATATTCCCCACCCCTGTTGTAGACTGTTCGCATTATCCACACCTTCAGACCTTCTGTGTTCCTACATCTGCCCTCCTGCTTCTATGGCCTCCAGCGTATCCTGCATTCCCAGATTGCCTGCTGTTGGTATTGCCAGTTAGGCCGGAGTCACACTGGCGACAAAATCGGACGACTGCAATGCGATGAAATATCGCATTGCAGTCGGACCTATGTTAATCTATGGAGCAGCTCCCAGTATCCGATTTTTTGTGGTCCGTTTTAAACGTCCGTGTACAATCGCAGCATGCTGCGATTGTCACCGATTGTCGGTCGACAATCGCCAATGCAAGTCTATGGGAGCGATGAAAAATCGGATTACAAACGGACCACACTGTGTGACTTGCGATGAAATCGCATCAGTGTCCTTTAGAAAAGCCGGCAATTCATCCCCGGCTATACTGTAAAATCACACTGACAGCTTTAATAAAGACTAGAAAGAATAGATATATACACATAGAACACATATATATATATATATAATACATGTCATTGTGACATGTACATATACATATATTTATAGTTCCTAGACTTCTACATACTGTAATAGACGCTAATTCAATTGCCGGGTTTTGTGAAATCACAGAAGCCGACATGAAATGATACATTGTTTCCACACAGTTAACCATGTCATTTCCTGTATTTTGATATTTGTTTAGAACTTACAATTACATGACTGTATTTGTGCAAAATTTCAGACATGTAGGGGTTAATTAAAGGTGTAATTTCGTTGAAAAAAAATGCGTGGGCTCCCGCTGTATTTTCTCCACCAGACAGACAAAGCAAAGCGAGTGGGGGCAGATAATAATAGCCTAGGGAGGGTACATTTTTTTTGTGCCCCCCCTGGCTACTAACATCTGCCCCCAGACACCCCAGAAAGGGCAAATCTATAATTAGATTCGCCCTTTCTGGCACTTTGCCCGTCTATTCCCATTGCCCTGTAGCGGTGGCGAATGGGTTAATCTCACCTTACTGTCACCTTAGTATTGAAAGGTGACCTTAAGGCAGGTTAATAATTGATAGCTGTCAATTAGACAACTATCAATTATTAATCCTATTGAAGTAAATAAAAAAACACACACACTTTAAGAATAAATAATTTTAATGAAATAAAAACACATTTTTTTGACCATATTTTATTTTACACTTAATCCGTGCGAAGCCATTGATCTCCTAAAATAAAGAAAAAAAAATAAAACAACATTATTCTTACCTATTCCGCCGATCTGTCACGTCCCATGCTGTAATCCTTCACAAAGGGTTAACTAGCTTTGAGCCAAGCAGTGCAAGTAATCCTGCATGCTCAGCTCAAAGCTCATGAATGAATAAGTTCCTCTCCTGGCGACAGGAGAGGATGTGTTTCATGAATGAAGCTTAATTGATTGTGTCCACTTTCCCTTTAGGTCAGGTCACTAAAGTTAAATTGGCAATAAATCAATTAAGCTCCATTCATGAATCTATTCCTCTACTTTCACTGGGAGAGGAACTTATTCATTCAGGGGAATACAGGTCTGAGACAGCATTATTAGCTCTCTGCGACCTGTAACCTGTTAACCCTTTCTGATGGATTACACCGTGGGACCTGACTGTACATCGGATTGGTAAGTATAATTTTGCTTTTTTATTTTATTTTTATTACAGGAAATGGTTTTAGCAGGAAAATAAAATATGGTCAAAAACTGTGTGATTATTTAATTAAACTTATTTTTTATTAAACTGTGTGTGTTTAATTTTTCTTTCATACAATAGGATTAATAATTGATAGTTGTCTAATTGACAGCTATCAATTATTAACCTGCCTTAAGGTCACCTTTCAATACTAAGGTGACAGTAAGGTGAGATTAACCCATTCGCCACCGCTACAGGGCAATGGGAATAGACGGGCAAAGTGCCAGAAAGGGCGAATCTAATTATAGATTTGCCCTTTCTGGGGTGTCTGGGGGCAGATGTTAGTAGCCAGGGGGGGCACAAAAAAAATGTACCCTCCCTAGGCTATTATTATCTGCCCCCACTCGCTTGCTTTGTCTGTCTGGTGGAGAAAATACAGCGGGAGCCCACGCATTTTTTTTCAACGAATTTACACCTTTAATTAACCTCTGAAATTTAGACACACATATACTCATGTAATTGTATGTTTCAAACATATATAAAAATACATGAAATTACATGGTTAAATGTGTGGAAACAATGTATCATTTCATGTCGGCTTCTGTGATTTCACAAAACCCGGCAATTGAATTAGCGGCTATAACAGTATGTAGAAGTGTAAGAATTATAAATATATGTATATATACATGTCACAATGACATATATATATATATTGTGAGACAGTGAGGATATGTGGTGAATGGGGTGTACATTTCACCTAGGTTCTTTGCTAACTATAAGGGAAATATGTGGCTTTGTAGACCTGGTGGTAGAGAGAGGTCACTACACCTTGCATTCATTGCACACTTGCAGCTTAGACCTGAAGCCAATCAGCTGTTAATTAAGAAGCCAGAAATAGGTGTCTGCGGACACAGTCAGAGAGCTAGTTTAGCCTGGACACAGGGAGGTGTCCTGGCACAAGAAACAGTCTCCAAGAGTGTTAGAGCTGTCTTTAGCCTGGACACAGAGAGGTGTCCTGGCACAAGGAAGCAGTCTCTGTGAGAATGCATGCGGATAAGCTACTGAAGAGGAGGAGAGCCGTCTCAGTCTGGGTTAGATGTACCCCGGACACAGGAGTGTCTCTGTGAACCTCCATGCTGATGATTACTGAAGAGGAGGAGAGCCGTCTCAGTCTGGGTTAGATGTACCCCGGACACAGGAGTGTCTCTGTGAACCTCCATGCTGATGATTACTGAAGAGGAGGGGAGCCGTCTCAGTCTGGGTTAGAGGTACCCCGGACACAGGAGTGTCTCTGTGAACCTCCAGGATAATGACTACTGAATAGGAGTGGATCTCTCTCAAGTCTGGACGTCGGGTGGACCTTCAGACATAAGGAGGAGTATCTGGGAAACTCCATACTAGTAACATATATCATATGTGTTGTTTTGGGCACAGACTGATAGAGTCTGGGTTCCTGATAGAAAGGGACATTACATAAGTGTAATTTAGTGGCTAGACAAGCCTAGGTCTTTTGTTTATGCTTTGTTTTATCTGTGTGCTGTGGACTTTAATAAAACTGGTTGCGGCCAGTTTTTACCATAATTGCTGTCTGAATGAACTGTTTCCGTGCCATTCTGTCTACCCAGACAGCGATCCTAGAGCTAAAACCCCCTGAAAGGCTACAATTGGTGGAGAATGCTGGGGCAGCGCAGGGCCTGGTACAGTTAGTGCTGGAGTGTGCATGCAGCACAGTGGCAAGAGACAGCATTAAAGGTAAAGTCTATTGAAATAGCAACAGAGGAAAAAAAAAAAAAAAGTGTGTGTCAGCAGAAACGTCTGTTTGGAGCAGTCTTGGAGAGACAGTGGCCCTGATAGGATCTGCAGAGAGAAAATGTATGCACAGCAAAGCTGAACTTGTTGTGAAAATGACTGTGGAATGTGCAGCAGCAAAAGAAAAGTTTGTGGAGCAGTCTTAAAGAGACAGTAGCCCTAATAGACTTTGCAAAGGAAAAAAAAAAAAGTGTCTGCACAGCAGAGCTAAATTTTTCTATGGAAAAGACTGTAGAGTGTGTGTATGTCTTGAGTGAAGACTACCGTTGTGAAGACAGAGAAGTCTGACAGCATGGATGACAGCATGGAGGCGCTGTTTGAACAAATGGCGCAAGTTATTGTGCAACATAAGACTGCTGTGATTGAGACAGATGAGTCCGGCAGTATGGAGGGGTTCGTTGAGTACCTGGTACAGGCCCAGCGGAGCATGGAGCAACAGCGCCTGCAGCACCAGCAGCGCATGCAGGAGCACCGGCAGAAATTCCTGCAGCAGCAGCAGGAGAATAACCGGGTGTTGGAGCAGATTGCAGCTCTCAGCACCGCGTCTCAGAGTAATGTTGTGAAGGCACCTGACTTGTCCGATGTAAAGAAGGCGGTAAGACGGTCCCTGGAAAAGATGACACCTCGTGATGATGTGGAGGTATATCTCACTAGGTTTGAGAGACTGGCAGAGAAGGAGAATCTGCCCCTATCTGAGTGGGCCATGATGGTCGCACCCTATCTGATTGGAGTGCCCCAGGTGGCCTATGCTGACCTGAGCAAGCAGGACAGCGAAGACTATGCCAAGTTGAAGGCAGAGATTCGTACCCGGCTGGGTGTTACGGTGACAGCCCATGCCAGGGGAGTTCATGACTGGAGATACAGTTGGGAGTCTGCAGTCAGCAGGCCTGATTATGGAGTTGAAAAGGTGGTAGTGAACCGCTACACCCGAGCATGTCTTACAGTGAACCGCTACACCCGAGCATGTTCTCCTGAGGTACAGCCGTCTGAGAGGACGTCACTTAGAGTTCCCCGGACGTCGAACTCTCCCGGTAAGAGCGTTCCAGCTGTTGGGGACATGGGGTATGCTGATAAGCGGGTTCAGGCCCGAGGGGACATGTGGGTGGAAGAGTGTGATGGACAGTGTTGGAGATGTCGTGAAATTGCAGCCAACTGTCCACTAGAGGGGGAGCCTATGTGCCGTGATGTTGGCAGATCCCTCTCTCTCTGCGCAGAACCTGTGTGGGTGACCACCGCAACCGAAGAGACTGGACCACAGGTGTCCCCGGTGGTTACAAATGGCTGCTCAGCGCAGGCCCTCTTGGACTCAGAGAGTCCAGTGACTTCCGTATGTGACAGCCTGATTGATAGGGACTTCATCCCTGATAAGCACTTGAGTATGGTGTGCATCCATGGAGACACCAAAGTCTACCCAGAGACTGCCGTGGACTTGGTCCCTAAACTCGGGGAGGTTTCATGTGAAGTGGGGGTAGTGAAGAACCTGGTGCACCCCGTTGTGTTGTGTAATGACTTTCCCGGTCTAAGGATCTCTGGGGGAAGGGTGATTCTGATGGACAGTGTGATGAAGCCCCTACTGAGGGTACGCAGTCCCGAGGGGCGGAACACAATGTTAGTGGGCCGTTTATCTTGTGTGATAGTGATGATGATATTGATAATGATGATGATGCTAATCATAATAGTGATGATACTGATGATGACCGTGATAAAGATGAAATTTCTTTGCAGGTGATGTTGGGAGACGAGGATGGTGGTTCTCGGGAACCGAGTGTCCCTGACCTGCCTGTGTCCTGTGACAATTTTGGGAGAGAGCCGGTGCGAGACCCCACTCTTAAAACGGCACAGGAAAATGTAATTGTTCTGAATGAGGTTCCCCAAGAGCCTGGCTCTGAGGAGAGGTTTCCTCATGCTGCCATGAACAATAACCTATTGTTTAGGGACACTGAAGTCCAGGGAGAGGTCGTGAGTCAGCTCCTGGTACCTGAGCTATATGGAGGTATAGTGCTGGGGTTGTCACATAGTCACATACTTGAGGGACCAGATGGTGAAGTTAATGTTGAGGATAACATGTTAACTAAGGTTCCAGATCAAGATGTGAATGGGAATGAGTTGTATAACCCTGACAGTGAGCAAGATGTGAATGAAAATAAATTGTATACTCCTGAAAGTGACCTGGATGTGAATGAGAATAAATTGTATAACCCTGACAGTGAGCCGGATGTGAATGAAAATGAAGTGTCTAACCCTGAAAGTGAGCCAGATGTGGCTGAGAAAAAGGGGACAGACAGGGATAGTGGGAGTGATAATGAATCATCTGATGACAATAAAGCAACCAGTGCAAATGAGGAAGGCATGGTAGCAGAAGAGGTTGAGAGTCCTGAGAAGAAGGCTGATGCTGACCTTACAGCCAGACAGAAGATGCCATCTGAGGATGTTTTACAGTTGGAACAAAGAGAGCGACTACTTCCAGCCCAAGAAAGGGAGAGACGAGAGGCTTCCCTGGGGATTGGCAGTAGACGTGCTAAAACAATGAGGGGTAGAGATGACGCTTCTGTTAGCTCACGGCTGAGTGTGAGACCCGGTGGCGGACGAAAAGACAGAGAGTCAGACTCAGAGTTACCAGTAAGCTTGACTGGACGATGGACTCGTGGCCGCAACGACGGTAGGAGTCAGTTCGGGAAAGAAAGGTCGGGTGAGGTGACACCGACACAAGGACAAGGCCAACGTTCTGACCGCTGGGGGCGGGAGAGGCCTAACAAAGAGGTGATATTGCATAGTGCCCAAAATCAACTGAGACGGGGTGACTGGCAGAGGCGACCGAGGGGGATCTCTGGTCGGGTGGCAGGTGTTCGACCCCACAAATTTGAACAGAGGGGGCACTGGGTATGGCCCTCAGGATATGCATGGAGGCATGTGATGGATGGACGGTATGTATCGCAGAGGTGGGTGGCCCTGTGATGGAAGCCTGGATATATTTTGGTTCAGCAGATCTACTGCTGAGACTTGTGCTATACATTGGGAGGCTTCCAGGTGACTTGGAGAGCTGGGCGGGTCCAGTCACCTACAAACCCACCTAAGGGGTATGTGTCTAAATACCTAGGATAAAGTTGTATGCAGAGGGGACGGATGGGTAATGCAGCGCTGGCTGGCATCCATTTAATGATCAGTGTGTATGTTTTGACTGTCCATGTTCCTTCCCCTCAAGCTGACTGGTTACATGACTGTGACATCACACAGTGTGTGTGTGTGTTGTGTAAGGGTATAGAAACCCTGCTTAATGGAAAATATAGATGAAGCTAATGATGGTTATACTTCAGGTAAAGATGAAGCTGATGTTGGCTATGACTTGAGCTGTGTTCACTGCCTCTTTAGGTTTGTTGACCAGTCCTCCGGTCTGGATGACCAGCCCTCCGGTCTGGAGAAGAGGGGGGGGATATGTGAGACAGTGAGGATATGTGGTGAATGGGGTGTACATTTCACCTAGGTTCTTTGCTAACTATAAGGGAAATATGTGGCTTTGTAGACCTGGTGGTAGAGAGAGGTCACTACACCTTGCATTCATTGCACACTTGCAGCTTAGACCTGAAGCCAATCAGCTGTTAATTAAGAAGCCAGAAATAGGTGTCTGCGGACACAGTCAGAGAGCTAGTTTAGCCTGGACACAGGGAGGTGTCCTGGCACAAGAAACAGTCTCCAAGAGTGTTAGAGCTGTCTTTAGCCTGGACACAGAGAGGTGTCCTGGCACAAGGAAGCAGTCTCTGTGAGAATGCATGCGGATAAGCTACTGAAGAGGAGGAGAGCCGTCTCAGTCTGGGTTAGATGTACCCCGGACACAGGAGTGTCTCTGTGAACCTCCATGCTGATGATTACTGAAGAGGAGGAGAGCCGTCTCAGTCTGGGTTAGATGTACCCCGGACACAGGAGTGTCTCTGTGAACCTCCATGCTGATGATTACTGAAGAGGAGGGGAGCCGTCTCAGTCTGGGTTAGAGGTACCCCGGACACAGGAGTGTCTCTGTGAACCTCCAGGATAATGACTACTGAATAGGAGTGGATCTCTCTCAAGTCTGGACGTCGGGTGGACCTTCAGACATAAGGAGGAGTATCTGGGAAACTCCATACTGGTAACATATATCATATGTGTTGTTTTGGGCACAGACTGATAGAGTCTGGGTTCCTGATAGAAAGGGACATTACATAAGTGTAATTTAGTGGCTAGACAAGCCTAGGTCTTTTGTTTATGCTTTGTTTTATCTGTGTGCTGTGGACTTTAATAAAACTGGTTGCGGCCAGTTTTTACCATAATTGCTGTCTGAATGAACTGTTTCCGTGCCATTCTGTCTACCCAGACAGCGATCCTAGAGCTAAAACCCCCTGAAAGGTTACAATATATATGTGCTCTATGTGTATATATCTATTCTTTCTTTTGGCATTTAAATACTATTCTTTTGGATCCATTATATGTCAGTTTTGCAAGCCTGCGAGAAAATCTCGCAAGTCGGATGAAAATCGGATGTTACAAGGTACACACACATGCGATTAAATCGCATCTTTGAAGGAAAATCGGATGCCAGAAGGATGTGTGATGTTTTTATTTTGATCCGATTGTCGACCGTCTAAAACGGACCGATTTTTTGTGGTTGTGTGTGACTCCGGCCTTATTCACGTTCTCATCGTCCACCCTGACCTGCGGGTTCTTGGATCCACCTCACCGGATGAGCCTAACATATAGTTTTATACTAGAAAATGGAGATACTCTTATGGGTTGACCTGTTAGAAACAAAAGTGTGAAAGATCAATTGAGCAAGGCAGCAAAAAAAAAAATGAATTGCACCACGATTTATCTATTGCCTGAAAAGTAAAATACACAGGAGCTATTTGTTTTTAAGTCATTATACTATCTGGCTTTTTTTTTCTTGCAAGTGATTACTCTGTGTCTTGTAAGTAGTACTTAATCTTTCCTGAATATTTGTAGAGGAAATGTATGTGTACAAAAGGAGAGCCACTTCTATACAGTTTAAATAGACTGGTTCCTGATAGTGGCTGTAGTAACTTACTGGTTTATTTTGACTGGAGATGGGATAAAATGTTGAAGCTCAGATTTAGACTTTGGTCACTTGGAGATCAAAAGTCATATTAATATTATTAGTGAGCACAGGTGAAAACCAAAGGTATACAAGTAATGGGCGGACCAGCAAACCTTCTCTGTGCTCATACGTGGTAGTAATCTCTGGTATTATCAGAGAACTTCAAAGACGCTATAGAAAAACCTATTGACACATTTTTGTAAACAGAAATAAGTAATAAATCATTGGAAGTTACCATTGCAGATAATGCAAAAAAAAATAAAAAATTGCATACAAACAAGTCTTTCATACTAAGCTGTACGCCCAGCGCTCGCTATTAGCACGGGTAAGTAAATATTCTGGACACGTCCTATCGAGAGTTCATTTCTTAAAAGACCTGGAGAAAAATGCGGTGGAACAGTCGGTAATTTCAGAACTTTGCAAATGACAGAAATACATTAAAAAGTAGAGATTGCACAATGTACAGTATCGTAGTAGAAGAAGAGAGCGTTCCCATATATTTTATTCAGGTTTGGAAGCCTGGTCTAGAAATCTAATACTCCTTGTTCCTTGTATTTTATGCTGTTCTTTTTGAATAAAATATGAAATGAACTAAAAATAAAACTGTTCTAAAAAATTAATGGAAAATACAATGATTAACCTTGGTTCTAGAATACGAATCCAACTACCCCTGGTGAAGTATGACAAATGTTTACCCACTTAAGGGCCATAAGGGAGAAACATTTGTTGGCACATTCCAAGAACCATAATTCATTTTTCATTGCTTGTTTATTATATGTTAAAACAGCAATAATTTTAAATTTTTTAGGTTTTACTCTATTCACACTGCTCAAATAAAGGACTAACATTATTCTTTGGGTCAGTATGGTTTGAGCCACGGTCTTGATGAAGGATACACTGAAGTAAGATGACTCTTACTGAATTTTATGATTCTTCTATCTGCTGTGATTCACCTCAAGATAAATACTTCAGTCAAAAACTGTTTGATGAATCAATGCTAGAGATGAGCGGATCTTTTGAAATTCGAAATTGCTGTCTTTGCCAAATATTTTCCAAAAATTTGATCTCTACAGGAGAGAAAGAGGGACGTGATGATCATAAGAGATTACACTCTACTAAAGAGAGAGAGGACCCCGCTGACCATAAGATCTCACTCTCTACAAGAGAGAGGAATCCGCTGACCATAAGAGCTTACACTCTACAGGAAAGAGAGGACCCTGCTGACCATAAAAGCTTACACTCTACAGGAGAGAGAGAGGACCCTGATGACCATAACAGCTTACATTCTACGGGAGAGAAAGAGAGGACCCCACTGACCATAAGAGATTACATTCTACAAGAGAGAGAGGATCCCGCTGATCATAAGATATTACATTCTACACTAGAAAGAGAGAGGACCCTGCTGACCATAAGATATTACACTCTACACTAGAGAGAGAGAGGGCCCTGCTGACCATTAGAGCTTACACTCTACAGGAGAGAGAGGACCCCGCTGATCATAAGAGCTTACACTCTACAGGAGAGAGAGAACCCCACTGATCACAGGAGCTTATACTATACAGGAGAGAGAACACACTTCAACACAGAAAACGGTATCATAATGTATTACGAATGATATTAGATAATATTGACAGAAAATTCATAACGATACCTAAAAATAAGGACAGAATACACTGGACAAGTCGCTAATGGCATAAGACAAAAACGAGAGAAAACATACGACCAAAGAGTCCAAAATAGCGTATCAAACAATCAATTTCATTAGCATAGATAACATGTAAACAGGGTGAAACACTAAAGTGCAGTGTGCAAAGCGTTTAAGCATGGGACGCGGGGTGCTACTCAATAGGTATATACTATTACAAATATAGTTATGCCACAGAATAAAATGATAGAGAATTAATCCCTCTAATGAAAATCAGCAAAACCTGGCTTGGCAAACCTATGTATGGTAAGATAATATATCAACATAAGTAACAGCATGTCATGAAATGAATAGAAAATCATATAAAAATAAAGGAAACATACCATTAATTTACAAGGAAGCCACCCGGGAGGCCAGTGAATGATATGGACAGGAGTAGAGGGAGAGAGCAGCACACCACGCGTCACCCCGACGCGCGTTTCGGCAACAGCCTTCGTCAGGGGGCGTGGAATGAAACATGAGATGAGTATAAAAAGGCAATCTGAGCCAATCAGCAAATGGGGAGGGTACATGTTGCCAAAGAAACAAATGAATGCATAGTGTGTTCATAATGAGAATACGGAAGTGGCAGAGGAGGCCGGAAGTTACTTCACATCGCCATGACAACCACCGACGCTGCATCGCTCACTGCATCAACTCCTGGCACGCCGGGATGAACCGCTACGCGTGCCCACCGAGGATGCAGGAGACTGTACACCGTGGGGAGGTAGAGTTTAGAAGCAGGCTGTATGACGATAGTCACATAGATGACGCCTGCAGTCACGGCGATCCACTCCAGCAAAGTCCGCGTCGCCGTCAGGGGAGTGGCGTCAGTGGTCACATGACCAGCAACGTTAGCCCCGAAAGACTGCGAGAGCCGACGAGCCTGGTGGATGTCCGAGATGCAGGCGTTCGTGACATCTAATAGAGCCTCGTAGCAAAGAATATATCATAGTTAAGTGCTGAGTTACCACAAGTATATGTGTAAAAAATTTAGAATATATAATGACTGTATACTGATCCATCAAATGTGATATATATACATAGAAATCAAGTACAATCAAGTGCATCAAAAATAATGTGATAATAATACATCATCATCAAGAATAATATACGGTATATACACACAGATCGCACAAAAACTAAACAATAATAGCAAGTATACTATAACACACATGAATAAAGAAACAGCAATAATATTCTTCATGTATATGAAGACTTCCAGCCACTGTATGTCATACGACAAATGCAGATATATATACATGTAGATCCAAAGGATAAGTCGATGTCAGCAGCACATGTAAGAGCCAATTGGTACAGAAAAACCTAATAAAAAGACAATAAAAGTAAATAAAAAATAATAAAAACAACAGAAACGACACTGACACTGCAAGAAGGAATGGGGGACGAGCCAAGCATGGGAAGTCAAAGAAACGGGACAAAACTAATTTGTTCATTCAGCCCATTAGGATGCATAGTGTTAAGCGTCCAAATCCAACGG
The DNA here is from genome assembly GCA_033576555.1 of Oophaga sylvatica. NCBI lineage: Eukaryota > Metazoa > Chordata > Amphibia > Anura > Dendrobatidae > Oophaga > Oophaga sylvatica. Next base: position 43,741,169 of record JARQOD010000002.1, on the reverse strand, counting down.
GATTCAAGCTACACCAACCTCTGCGACACCCTACCACCGCGTATGGAGGCATCCATACAGTTGATACCCCTCACTTGGAGGAGAGAGGCATCACAGCCATGGCGCAACTTAAAATGCCGTGGGATGGTTTTAAGCAAATTGAGATCACCATGGTGATCCGCCGCTGCCAAAATGCCCAATACATGCTCTCTCACCCTTATCTTGAATGGACGTGTGGTTAGGCAGATGTATACAAGGTTGCAGGGACATATAGCAATATATATCACGTTTCGGGTATTACATGTGATACGTTTTCTAATTGAAAAGGTCCGAGAATTGTCAGCATTGTGGAAGTTGTCGCTTCTCTCTATATTTGAACAAGCTACACATCGACCACATGGAAAGGAACCTAGTCTAACTGAGCCCCTATCTAAGAAGGTGGGTATAGAATTACCTGTATAGTGACTATGCACCAACAGATCACGTAGATTTTTAGATCGTCGCGTAGAAATAGAGGGACGTACCGTCAAATATTTGCTGAATATAGGGTCTGCCCTCAAGATAAACCATGATTTAGTCAGGGCCTCCCTAACTCGAGCAAATTGTGAATGATAGTCGGTGACAAAACGCACCTTGTCATCTATCGGCCTCATATTAGATTTGTATACTAAGTCATGGCGAGAGGAGTATTTAGCACGATTGTATGCTTTTTTAATCATGCGGCGACTATAACCACGCTGCAAAAATCTCATTTTGAGATCCTCGGCTTGAATCTCGAAGTCCTCATTGGTGGAGCAAATGCGTCTGAGACGCAGGAATTGGCCAATCGGGACTGATTGAATCGCATGTCTTGGATGTGAGGAGGAGGCATGAAGGAGACTGTTCGTTGACGTGGGCTTGCGAAAAATGTCCGTTTGTATGACGTGATTCGCATCACGTTTCAAAAGTACATTCAAAAATTCTACGCGATTAGCGTCAAAATGATAGGTAATGCGAATGTTTTTATCATTCCTGTTGAGGAGCAACATGAATTCCTCCAATAGATCACATGGTCCCTGCCAGATCAGGAATATGTCATCAATGTACCGTGTCCAGAGAAGGACACGGTCCATCGATGACGACTGATCCGACAGGGAGAGGTCCCTCTCCCACAGCCCCAGGAACTCACCTCACGTTTCATTCCACGCCCCCTGACGAAGGCTGTTGCCGAAACGCGCGTCGGGGTGACGCGTGGTGTGCTGCTCTCTCCCTCTACTCCTGTCCATATCATTCACTGGCCTCCCGGGTGGCTTCCTTGTAAATTAGTGGTATGTTTCCTTTATTTTTATATGATTTTCTATTCATTTCATGACATGCTGTTACTTATGTTGATATATTATCTTACCATACATAGGTTTGCCAGGCCAGGTTTTGCTGATTTTCATTAGAGGGATTAATTCTCTATCATGTTATTCTGTGTCATAACTATATTTGTAATAGTATATCCTATTGAGTAGCACCCCGCGTCCCATGCTTAAACGCTTTGCACACTGCACTTTAGTGTTTCACCCTGTTTACATGTTCTCTATGTTGATTAATAAAATTGATTGTTTTATACGCTATTTTGGACTCTGGTTGTATGTTTTCTCTTGTTTTTGTCTTATACAGGAGAGAGAGAAGACCCTACTGGCCAAAAGAGCTTACACTCTGCGAGAGAGAGAGAGAGGACCCCGCTGACCATAAGAGATTACACTCTACAAGAGAGAGAGAGGAATCTGCTGACCATAAGAGATTACACTCTACAAGAGAGAGGACCCTGGTGACCATAAGAGCTTATATCTCTAAACATTTTCTATGAGGGCTTGTTTTTATGAAATAAGTTGTAGTTTATAGCTATTTATATTAATTATTATTTTGAATTTACCGTATATACTCGTGTATAAGCCGAGATTTTCAGCCCATTTTTTAGGGCTGAAAGTCCCCCTCTCGGCTTATACGCGGGTCATATACGGGGGTTGGCGGGGGAGGGGGAGCGGGGGTGTCGGATTATACCTCTCCGCCGGCGCGGTCTCTGCAGCCCCCCTGCTTCTCCCACGATCTCCTGCTCCTTCCTGCAGCGGTCACATGGTACCGCTCATTAAAGTCATGAATATGCACATATTCATGACTTTAATGAGCGGTTCCACGTGACCGCTGTAGGAAGGAAGCGCTGCAGAGAGCGCCGGGAGAAGAGGAGAGGCTGCAGAGACAGCGCCGGCGGAGGGGTGAGTATAGCGATATTTACCTGTCCCTCGGTCCACCGCTGCATCCTCGTCTGACTCCTCTGGCTGTGAATGATCAGGCAGAGGGCGCGATGACGTCGTTAGTGAGCGCCGCGCCCACTGCCAGATCATTCACAGCCAGAGGAGTCTGACGAGGACGCAGCGTGCAGCGGTGCAGAGAGGACAGGTAAATATCTCAGATGCCGGGGCCCTGAGTGAGCGGTGACACCGGCACCTGTCCCCCATAGCGCGCCGGTGTCACCGCCTGCTCAGGACACCGGCACCTGGCCCCCAGCGACGAGAGGTGAGTATGTCATTTTTTTTGCAGCAGCAGCATATGGGGCATAATTGTGCAGCATATGGGGGCATAAACTGTGGAACATATGGGGGCATAATATGGAGCATATGGGGGCATAAGCTGTGGAATATATGGGGGCATAATCTGGAGCATATGGGGGCATTAAATGGAGCATATGGGGGCATAAGCTGTGGAACATATGGGGGCATAATCTGGAGCATATGGGGGCATTAAATGGAGCATATGGGGGCATAATCTGTGGAACATATGGGGGCATAATATGGAGCATATGGGGGCATAAGCTGTGGAACATATGGGGGCATAATCTGGAGCATATTGGGCATAATATGGAGCATATGAGGGCATAAGCTGTGGAACATATGAGGCATAATCTGGAGCATATGGGGGCATAATCTGGAACATATGGGGCATAATCTGGAGCATATGGGGACATAATCTGTGGAACATATGGGGGCATAATATGGAGCATATGGGGGCATAATCTGAAGCACATGGGGCATAATCTGTGGAACATATGGGGGCATAATCTGGAGCATATGGGGGCATAATCTGTTGAACATATGGGGGCATAATCTGTGGAACATATGGGGGCATAATCTGGAGCATATGGGGGCATAATCTGTGGATCACACGGGGGCATAATCTGTGGAATATATGGGGGCATAATCTGGAGCATATGGGGGCATAATCTCAAGCATATTGGGCATAATCTGGAGCATATGGGGGCATAATCTCTGAAGCATATTGGGCATAATCTGGAACATATGGGGGGCATAATCTGGAGCATATGGGGCATAATCTGTGGAGCATATTGGGCATAATCTGTGCAGCATATGGGGGCATAATCTGTGGAGCATCATATGGGGGCATAATCATTTTTCACCCTAGGCTTATACGCGAGTCAATAAGTTTTCCCAGTTTTTTGTGGCAAAATTAGGGGTCGGCTTATACACGGGTTGGCTTATACATGAGTATATACGGTAGTTATATTAACAGTTAGACTATTTTGGGATACATATGACTTTTTATACAGTTTTTATTTTTTTGTGAAGCAAGATAAATAAGAAAAGCTTATTCTAGAATTTATTTTCACTTTTTTATTACAGATTCTCTGAATGAAATAGTGTTATAATATTGATCTTATGGATGCAGCAATACAAAATTTTTGTCTTTTAGGGACATTTATTTTTCCAAAATTAATTATTTTTATTTCTAAAAATTAGATTTTTTTTAACATTTTTGAAATCTCTTAAAATAATGTATACATTTTGTTTTATTATATTTGTTAGTCCCAAGCTTGAACATACTGTATGTAGTGTACTATTTTTTATGTAATGCACTCTACTACTCATCTAGTCAGAAGCTGACTGCTGCGGTTGGCTACTCTTGTGCCTGTACATCCTGGTGATGTACTGTATGTGGACATATAGATGCGGTAAGTTACTTTCCATCAGGATGTATGTCAATTTACATTAAAGAGGTGGTCCACTACATTGAATAATGCCCCCATTGATTTACACCTTTTAACTAAGTATTTTTGTTAATACCTTCTGCTGCCATTTGTGCCTGTGAGTAACACTATTACTGCTCACTCAGTCCGCGTCACGTGTCACATCAACTTCCGGATTTCCTGGATTCAACCAAGCGTGACCCAGTCACACGCATCCCCCCCCAATTGACTGGGCTGTGGGTGACGATTCACAATAATAATAATAATAATAATAATAATCTTTATTTATATAGCGCCATCATATTCCGCAGCGCTTTACATTTTAACAGTTTCAAAACACAAGTCATAAGTAACAGTGTTAACAAAACAATAATTAAAGCAAAATAAGACGACCCTGCTGGTGACAGCTTACAATCTACAATGAGGTGGGGGAGATACAAAGCACAGGTGTGTATATACAATGGTGGTCCAGCCATCTTGAGGGAGTGAGGGAAGTAGCTTTTATACTCTGGCCTTCTTGAGGGGCACATACGTAGTGTTTGTTCTTCTTGCCATCCATGGTATTGATAGCATCCTTCTCCAGCACCACAACTCAAAGGCATCAATTCTTCTTCTGTCTTGTTACTTTAACGTCCAGGTTTCGCATCCATATGTTGCTACAGATAAAAACAGACTGTACAAGTCGTGTCTTCATCACCAGTGAAATATTCCTTGAGTTGAAAATCTTGTCCGGTGACTTCTTTGTTGATTTACCCATAGTTATTCTCCTATGGACTTCCGGTGTAATTGCTGCATCTTGAGTGATCATTGATGCGAGTAGATTGAAGCCTTTTGCAACTTCTAGTTCATCTCCATACAGCTCAAAAGTGTCCTACTCGTACTTGGCAGTAGTCAATATCTTTGTCTTCCTTGTATTGAATAGCAGTGCCATGTTCGAGCTTTCCATCTTAACACTCCATAATAAGTCCTTTATTTCATCTACACTTGTTGTTATCAATGTTTTATCATCTATGTATTTAAGATTTTTGATGATTCGTCCAGCAATTTTGATTCCTTCTTCTTTTTCCGCAAGTCCAGCCTTCCTGAAAATAGTTTCTGCATATAAATTGAAGATAAATGGTGACAGGATGCAGCCTTGTATGATGCTTCGCTCTACTTTGAATCATGCCGTGTAACCGTGTACCGTTCGGACTGTTGCTTCTTGGTCGATGGAAAGGTTCCTAATGAGGTGGATCAGAAGGTTCAGGCACAGCTGAAGGCTTTGCTTTAGTTGATGAGGCAAAAATAGATATCCTTGTTGTATCCTTTGGCCTTTTCCATTATCCATCTAATGTTAGCAATTACATCTCGTTCCTCTGCCTTTTCTGAATCCTGCTTGTTCCCCTGGCAGTTCTTTGTAAAAATTACCATCTTTGTAGGATCTTTAGTAATATTTTGCTGGCATGAGGTATGAGCGCAATATTCTGATAGTTTCTACAGTCGGCATCATCTCCCTACTTTGGAATAGGAATAAACACCGATCTTGTCCAGTACTTGGGCCATTTACCAGTTGTTAGAATTTATTAGCTCTGTAGGAATATTGTCACGTATAGGCACTTTGTTATTTGACAGAAGTTTTACCACAGCAACAACTTCATCTATCAGGATATATGGCTCTCTATCATGTCCAGTCCCAGGTTATTCCCATATCACAGAGTTAATCTTGTAAAGGTGCTCCATGCACTTTTTCCTTGATTTACTCTGGCTCAGTTAGCTTGTTCCTGTTGGCGTCTTTCTACATGCCCGCACTTGGTTGAAACTCTCGTTATATACAGTCGGTACAGAAAGTATTCAGACCCCTTTAAATTTTTCACTCTTTGCTTCATTGCAGCCCTTTAGTAAATTAATTAAAGTACACTCTGCACCCCATCTTGACTGAAAAAAGCCAGGAAATGTAGAAATTTTTGCAAATTTATTAAAAAAATAAAAACTGAAATATGGTCATAAGTATTCAGACCCTTTGCTCTGTGTTGAGTAGAAGCACCTTTTGACCTAGTACAGCCATGAATCTTCTTGGGAATGATGCAACAAGTTTTCACACCTGGATTTGGGGATCCTCTGCAATTTTTCCTTGCAGATCCTCTCCAGTTCCATCAGTTTGGATGGTGAACATTGGTGAACAGCCATTTTCAGGTCTCTCAGAGATGCTCAATTGGGTTTAGGTCAGGGCTCTGGCTGGGCCAGTCATGAATGGTCACAGAGTTGTTCTGAAGCCACTCCTTTGTTATTTTAGCTGTGTGCTTGGTGTCATTGTCTTGTTGGAAGGTGAACCTTCAGCTAAGTCTGAGGTCCAGAGCACTCTGGAAGAGGTTTTCATCCAGGATATCTCTGTACTTGGCTGCATTCATGTTTCCTTCAATTGCAACTAGTCGTCCTGTCCCTGCAGCTGAAAAACACATGATGCTGCCACCACCATGTTTCACTGTTGGGATTGTATTGGGCAGGTGATGAGCAGTGCCTGGTTTTCTCCACACATACCACTTAGAATCATCACCAAAAAGTTCTATCTTCATCTCATCAGACCAGAGAATCTTATTTCTCATAGTCTGGGAGTCCTTCATATGTTTTTTTAGCAAATTTTATGCAGGATTTCATATGTCTGGCACTGAGGAGAGGCTTCCGTCGGGCCACTCTGCCATAAAGGCCCGTCTGGTGGAGGGCTGCAGTGATAGTTGACTTTGTGGAACTTTCTCCCATCTCCCTACTGCACTTGTTATGCTCAGCCTCAGTGATCTTGGTGTTCTTCTTTACCTCTCTCACCAAAGCTCTTCTACCACGATTGCTCAGTTTGGCTAGGTGGCCAGGTCTAGGAAGATTTCTGGTGATCCCAAACGTCTTCCATTTAAGGATTATGGAGGCCACTGTGCTTTTAGGAACCTTGAGTACTGCAGAAATTCTTTTGTAACCTTGGCCAGATCTGTGCCTTGCCACAATTCTGTCTCTGAGCTCCTTGGCCAGTTCCTTTGACCTCATGATTCTAATTGGGTCTGACATGCACTGTGAGCTGCGAGGTGTTATATAGACAGGTGTGTGCCTTTACAATTCAAGTCCTATCAGTTTAATTAAACACAGCTGGACTCCATTGAAGGAGTAGAACCATCTCAAGGAGGATCACAAAGAAATGGACAGCATGTGACTTAAATATGAGTGTCTGAGCAAAGGGTCTGAATGCTAGACCATGTGATATTTTAGTTTTTTCTTTTTTAATAAATTTGCAAAAAAATTCTACATTTCTGTTTTTTTTGCAGTCAAGATGGGGTGCAGAGTGTACATTAATTAGAAAAAATGAACTTTTTTGAATTTACCAAATTGCTGCAATGAAACAAAGTGAAAATTTAACGGGGTCTGAATACTTTCCGTACCCACTGTACATATCTTTTGGTAATAAATTTCTTTGTTTGCTCAAATGACTCTTTAGTTTTTTTTTTACTGGTGCTGTCTGCATCCTTGTTATCTTTTGCCATTCGTCTTTCTTGATAATCTTTACGTTCTCTTCTGTTAGCCATAAATGCGGGGGACTATTCTTCTTGATAATTTTGTCTTACTGGCTTCATCAGTAATAATAGTCATTATGTGTTTCCATAATTCCTCAGTCTTTCTTTCTGTTAACAGTGTCCAGTGATGTAAATCGGTTATGCAGACCATTCCAAATAAGCTCAGGTGTCTTGCTCAAATCAAAGTTGGAAATGGCTTACATTCTATTTAGTTTGTGCAGCTTGACTGTAAAGTTTACTGTCAAAAGTTCATGATCAGTTCCACAGTCAGATCCTGCCTTGTGTTCATGTTAATGATCAACGATCTCCATCTTTGGTCAACACACGTGTGGTCAATCTGATCCCTTTGGTCCCCAGTCGGTGATGTCCACGTATAGAGTTTCCATTTGTTATTTTGGAAGAAGGTGTTTATGATGTATAGTTGATTTGTCATATAAAAGTCAATGAATCTTCCTCCAGCCTCGTTTTGTTCACCAAGTCCAAAGTTTCCAATAACGGTTCCGTATTTGCCCACTTTGCATTCAAGTCTTCTATTATAATGAGTAAGTCTTGTTTGAGCATCTTGCCGATTTCCTCTTGAAATTGATTGCAGAATTGTTCAATGTCCTCCTCTTCGACATCTGTTGTTAGTGAGTTGACTTGTACGACTTAGATATGGATTGGCGTTCCTTGTAGTCATATCAAGATGACTCTATCACTGACTGCATTTTCTTTAGGGCAGTGCCAGACAATCTTTGGTTGAATATTAAAGCAACACCTTTTCGTCTTCAGCTATTGTTGCTGAATAGTAGACCTAATGTTCATTTGACTAGAAATGTCCTGATTGAGTCCATCTTAGTTCACTAATTCAGGTAAGTCGAGTCCCGTAAATGTCCATTTCGGCTCTGACATGTCGAGTTTGCCTTGATTCATGGTTTGTACACTCTAAGTGCCAAACTTTATGATTTCTGCAACTTCTGATCTTCCCTTTTGCCCATGCAATTCAGCACCAAGAGTCTTGCTTTGACCCTGGTGCTCATGAGCTTTGACATACGAGGTCGAAATTGGCTTTCCCTGTAGCTTTTAAGTGTTTTCCCGACATGGGGTGCTCTTCCAGCACTACTTTAAAATTTCCCTTTTTTTGTGTCCCCATAAAGTTTTTTAGCATAATAGGGAAGTATACTAACAGGCTTTCTTTTAGTTCCTGTGAAGGGAAACAACACTGAATCAGAGTTGTATGTTGTAAATAAAAAACCCCCTCATTTAAAACGTTGACCTGCTGCCTATGTGGGAGGGGCGTATGCTTAGCTTTGTATCTTTTGGGGAAACCGCCCATCTGGGGTGCCCTGAGGGAAAAAATACACTGCCAACGCATAGCTTTCAGCATCAGTACCCACACAGATACATAAACAAACACACAATACGCATCAAATGCACACTATAACAACAAACACACAATCAGACAGCAAAATACACGTAAAAACATCACTACACAGTGCTATAAAATTCCAATATACAGGCCCAAATAATATCAAAAATTTAAAAATGGTACTGCACAGTTAGAAAATTTGTCTAATTTTTTACCTTAGTGTGTCAAAATCTGATGAAGAGGAACTCAATAGGCGGGTAGAAAGTTAAAAAAATAAAGAATTGGGGGGCAGCACCCGGACCTATCGATGGTATGTGATCCCAAAATTTTTTTGTTTAGGGAAAACGTAGCAAAACTTGCTTTTTTCAGGTTTTTTGTGAAAAGAAAGGTACACTTTAAATCAAAAGTCTTTTTTGCAAATGTATTCAAAAATTTTGACTGTAGAAGTGATATAAATTAAGATACTTACAGCCCGTCCAGGGTTTCAACTTGACTTTTTATTTTTTTGGACTTATCAAAAAAAAAAGGGCAGACAATTTTTTTACAAAAACATTGGAATAAAAATAACCTAAAAAATCATTATGACTATGGGGGATTACATGGGTGCAGCCATTTTCTGTATCACGTAAACAGTAAAAAATTTATAGTACAGTAAAAAAAATCTGTGTATGTTTTTTCAACTACAAAAATTCCAAACTCCTTTAAAAAATTGTTTACGAACAAGCGCCCTCTTTTATGGACTGCATTTAAAAATTTTTGGGGGGTTTGGGAAAACTGGGCCAGTCCCCCGGGTTTTGAACTAATAGGGGGCCCCTTTTGTGGTTCCCAACCTCAATTTGTATAAACAAAGAGAGAAAAATAAAAAAAAAAAACTAATATCTCAGCGTGTTCTATTTGGGGGCCCCTCTTCTTATTTCCGTCGAGCACCCGAGTCCTAGCCTCTTTATCAAGGAGGCTTCGACGGTCCATTCCCCGAGTCACTGGCTTCTAAAGTCCAAAAGGCCCGGGACGGCGCTTTACTCCAAAAAT
>JARQOD010000002.1:43579380-43731171 GCA_033576555.1 Oophaga sylvatica | reverse complement strand
CACTCTTTCATCAATTTCTGAATTGCTCTTGGCCCGGACTCAGCTTTACCATCTCACACGACCACTCCAGGATCAATTTCCTAGACACTGTGATTATAAAGGATTCCAGTGGCTGTTTATCCACTGATCTATATGTCAAACCGACAGATCGTAACAGCTTACTTCATTTTAATAGCTTCCATCCAGTCGCCATGAAGAAATCCATTCCGACATCCCAATTCTATCGGGTCAAAAGGATCGTCTCCGATCATACCACTCAGGAAACCCGCCTCTCAGAAATGAATTCAAAATTTAGAGAGAGGGGCTATCCACAAGGGGTCCTGGATCGTTCCAGAACTACGGTCACTCGCAATAAACAAGATATGGGGGGCAAAATTGCTTTCGTACACCATTACCACCCCTATGCGTATATATTACACAAATCCATTCGCCAACATTGGCCGCTCCTCCAGACTGCGCACCCGGACATTAAAGAATTCTCTAGACCTTTTCTCCCATGCTTCCGCCGTGCACCCAACCTAAGGGATGCATTGATCAGAGCTGACTTAGGCCCTAAAAAGTCAGGAACTACACAACAATTCCTGAAAAAACCAAGAACGGGCACTTTCCCATGTCTGGGATGCACTCAATGTAATAACGTACTCAGAGGAGAAACCATCCATCACCCATATACGGGAAAAACATTTAGAGTCCGTGGTTTCTTTACTTGCGACACGGCCTTTGTGATATACGTGATTAAGTGTCCTTGTGGGTTATTATATGTTGGGGAAACTAGTCAACCTGTAAAACAACGCATTTCAAAACACAATCAACCATAAGATGTAAGAATACCTTACTCCCCATCCCACACCACTTCATCACAATGGGACATACCATAGCCCAATTAAAATACCAAGTTTTGGAACAAATACCACATTCACGACGAGGAGGCGACCGCATACGTCAATTGAAAAGGAGAGAGGCGTATTGGATACACACCCTAGACACTCTATCACCTAAGGGTCTTAATCGTGAATACGATTTACTCTCCTTCATGTAATTCTGCATATGACCACTGAGGCTATAATTCCCCCACCCCCCCTTTTTTATACATCACTTGCCATATACCACATGATATGTTGATCTCAGCCAGGTGTTTATTTATTAATAATCCGTGCTGCCATTTTCCCATACTGTCTTCTGATAACGCACTATACCAATATGAATTTTGCTGTGACACCCTTTTACTTTATAAATGATGCATACAGATGTTTACACATCACCTGTCATTTACCACATGCTGCTTTGATCTCTGTTAGGTGGTTATTAATTAGTCCTTGTTGCCTGTAGATTTGTCTTCCATACTGTCTTATGATAATGTACTAAATCAGTACTCATATTACTGTTATGCCCCTTTTGACGCATACTGATGCTGCAAGCCTGTTATGTATATCGCTTTAAGCTAATGTATTAGATCGCAATATTTATTGCTGTAAACTCCTTTATGCTTGTACTAACATGCCTCTCTTTCATTCACTTTAGAGCCGCTTGTATTAAATACTATAATGCTGCCACGTCATCCTGTTGGGCACATCTCCATCAGCACGCTGCTTCTTTACTCCTCCCACCTGTAGGACGGCCTCTGGTTACCTAGTATTCACTTGGAAACACATGTCCATTAACTTCCTGCCACCTCACTTCCTGTCTAATGCTCTGTTAGACTGACACTATAGTCCCGCCTCTTCCTCTCATATACATGCTGCTTTCTAGCTTTCTCTGCACTCAGACTAGCGGTGGACACCGCGTCCAATGCAGAGACCTATCCTCACTGCCGGACTCCTTCACAACAGGTCAGTCACAGACAAGTATAGCGGCTCCACCGCTTCACCATCATATTGATAGTTGTGATATTTATGGTATCTATGTTTTGCGCTGTTTCTACAGGTTACTAGTGCAATAGAGGCATTGTCCTCTTCCTCATCTCACCCCACCAATACAGGGTATGTCACATCTACAGGCATAGGCACAAAATCTACTTATACATAAAAGTATATCGGCACTTACGTTTATCTTATTTTCACCTACAGCTATATCCAGCCCTTTCTTTCTTCCCTATGTGGATCAACCCCCTTCCCAGTAGTATCTGGTATGTCCTCACCATATATATTCTTTCTGCCTTTGTGATACCTCTGATACAACTCTGACCTATGATTGCTCCCTATATCTCCTGAAGCATTGTATACAACTACTCTCTACCTTTACTATTGACCAAATTTTGATTGTACATACTTTATTTTGTTAATATAATTTTTTCTTCTGTTTTTTATAAATGTAGTGACTGATGAAGGTCCATGATATAGGACCGAAACGTTTCGTGTTACTACTGTGAATAAAAATCTTTATTCTCACTATACTAAAGTTGAGTGCCGAGTTCATTTTCTATTAGATACGGTGTGGGAACCTACTCTGGCACCTTCTTGGTTGTGCACACGGTTATTTTTTCATATGATATACCCATACGTGTAGCACGCCATCTTTGGTCATGTCACTATCCTCTCTCACTTTTTCGTATAATGCTGATGAGACATCGAGCATCCTAGCTCAGACCACCCTTTCAAGTGATTTCCTCAAGGCTCCCCCTCGGGAGACCAGTGGACGCGATTTAGAGAGAGAATTACGCCACCGCACAAACCTAGAATTGCACTGTGCCACTCTCACTGAATATATTAGAGTTCAGAGAATTCCACGGGGCCTACGAGTACCCCTTCGTCCCACCCTCTTCTCTGACTCCACTGAATATTGTCAAAAATATGAACAAATACTGAACAAGTGCTCTTTCGACCTCATGCTTTTAACCGTAGAGAACTTGCAGAAGGCCATAGCTACCAGCACCAAGCAAGTTGGCTCCATCGAGGCACAACTGTCTTCCACGGGGACACCAGAGGAAATCTCCTCCTTAAAATCACAGATAAATAACAACATAATTCAACACAGAAAGGACATAGAGGATCGCAAGCGCCAGAAATTTGCCCGAGATCTAGAGGACTATAACCTAAATCGTGTCTACAAGTGGCGAGAGAGACCCTCTTCATGGCGACCTTCCTATTGTCCAGGTCAAAGATCTTCAACCGATGCCTCTACCTCCGGCTCAGAACAGGACAGAGGTGGCCTTTCTTCTGCTCCTATTCCTTTTTTAGGCCCACGCAGACGCCAAACAAGACGAAGAGGACCAGACGGGGCACAAATCGAAGGGACAATCTGAATCAAATACGGACAACTCGTTCCCAGGTATGTGCCCACTCGTCATTAACATCTCATCCAGGACTTTGAGTATCGCAGAATATTATGTCCTCCAAAAAGGACTTTCCTTCTGCCCCTCTTACAAATATAGGACATTTGAACTTGAAATGGACCTTCAAAGGTTTTTTTCGTTCCCTACGACTACGGGTGTATTTTTCTCAACCTCCCGCACCTAGACCTATACAGTCTCCGGGAGAACCGGGACGACTCTCAGCCACTACTCTGGGCCTGAGAACAAAGAGCCTCTTCAGACCTCCCCCTGGATCGAACGCTCTTGAGACCTTTATTGATTTCATTTATTCCTCTTTCCATGGTCTTAAATCTGACATGGAAAAAGGCAAATTACACTACCCACATAACCTCACGGCTACTGATCATCATGCCCTTAAATCCTTACAAGATGATAAAAATATCATCATAAAACCTGCGGATAAAGGGGGTGCAATTGTCGTGATGGACCGCTCATATTACATCTCTGAGGCACTCCGGCAACTCGACAACATCACTATTTATCAGAAATTACCGCGTGATCCCACCAATGATATACGGACCCACATTAGCGACACACTAAGACAACATTGTGATGCAGGCATCCTGGACAGTAAAACTCATGAGTTTCTAATCTCTCATAATCCGATCATCCCTGTATTCTACATACTCCCCAAAATCCATAAGAACCTCCAGCAACCCCCTGGCAGGCCAATCGTGGCCGCCTCGGACTCCATTTTCTCACCATTGGCAATTTATCTAGAAAAAATCTTCACTCCTCTAATCAAAACTAGCAAATCATTCATTTTGGACACTGGAGCGTTTCTGGACATGATCCGCTCCATCAATCAAGTTCCAGCTAATTCCCTATTAGTCACATTTGACGTAAAAGACCTCTACACTTCCATACCTCATGAGAACGGTATACGGTCTGTCCAACGCTTACTTGAAAAATCGGACTTTAATCCAGCAGAGATCGCTCTCTGTCTGGATCTGTTAACCATCGTACTTAAACACAACTACTTTATGTTCCAGGATGATTTCTACCTGCAGATACGCGGGACCGCGATGGGCTCGAACGTAGCACCCCCATATGCAAATTGCTACATGGCCCATTTTGAGGAGACATTGATCTACACAAACCCTCTATTCAAGAACAACGCCATTGTCTGGAAACGTTACATAGACGATGTCTTCTGCATATGGGGGGGCACGTTCGAGACCTTAGCACTCTTTCATCAATTTCTGAATTGCTCTTGGCCCGGACTCAGCTTTACCATCTCACACGACCACTCCAGGATCAATTTCCTAGACACTGTGATTATAAAGGATTCCAGTGGCTGTTTATCCACTGATCTATATGTCAAACCGACAGATCGTAACAGCTTACTTCATTTTAATAGCTTCCATCCAGTTGCCATGAAGAAATCCATTCCGACATCCCAATTCTATCGGGTCAAAAGGATCGTCTCCGATCATACCACTCAGGAAACCCGCCTCTCAGAAATGAATTCAAAATTTAGAGAGAGGGGCTATCCACAAGGGGTCCTGGATCGTTCCAGAACTACGGTCACTCGCAATAAACAAGATATGGGGGGCAGAATTGCTTTTGTACACCATTACCACCCCTATGCGTATATATTACACAAATCCATTCGCCAACATTGGCCGCTCCTCCAGACTGCGCACCCGGACATTAAAGAATTCTCTAGACCTTTTCTCCCATGCTTCCGCCGTGCACCCAACCTAAGGGATGCATTGATCAGAGCTGACTTAGGCCCTAAAAAGTCAGGAACTACACAACAATTCCTGAAAAAACCAAGAACGGGCACTTTCCCATGTCTGGGATGCACTCAATGTAATAACGTACTCAGAGGAGAAACCATCCATCACCCATATACGGGAAAAACATTTAGAGTCCGTGGTTTCTTTACTTGCGACACGGCCTTTGTGATATACGTGATTAAGTGTCCTTGTGGGTTATTATATGTTGGGGAAACTAGTCAACCTGTAAAACAACGCATTTCAAAACACAAATCAACCATAAGATGTAAGAATACCTTACTCCCCATCCCACACCACTTCATCACAATGGGACATACCATAGCCCAATTAAAATACCAAGTTTTGGAACAAATACCACATTCACGACGAGGAGGCGACCGCATACGTCAATTGAAAAGGAGAGAGGCGTATTGGATACACACCCTAGACACTCTATCACCTAAGGGTCTTAATCGTGAATACGATTTACTCTCCTTCATGTAATTCTGCATATGACCACTGAGGCTATAATTCCCCCACCCCCCCTTTTTTATACATCACTTGCCATATACCACATGATATGTTGATCTCAGCCAGGTGTTTATTTATTTAATAATCCGTGCTGCCATTTTCCCATACTGTCTTCTGATAACGCACTATACCAATATGAATTTTGCTGTGACACCCTTTTACTTTATAAATGATGCATACAGATGTTTACACATCACCTGTCATTTACCACATGCTGCTTTGATCTCTGTTAGGTGTTTATTAATTAGTCCTTGTTGCCTGCAGATTTGTCTTCCATACTGTCTTATGATAATGTACTAAATCAGTACTCATATTACTGTTATGCCCCTTTTGACGCATACTGATGCTGCAAGCCTGTTATGTATTCCTATCGCTTTAAGCTAATGTATAAGATCGCAATGTTTATTGCTGTAAACTCCTTTATGCTTGTACTAACATGCCTCTCTTTCATTCACTTTAGAGCCGCTTGTATTAAATACTATAATGCTGCCACGTCATCCTGTTGGGCACATCTCCATCAGCACGCTGCTCCTTTACTCCTCCCACCTGTAGGACGGCCTCTGGTTACCTAGTATTCACTTGGAACACATGTCCATTAACTTCCTGCCACCTCACTTCCTGTCTGATGCTCTGTTAGACTGACACTATAGTCCCGCCTCTTCCTCTCATATACATGCTGCTTTCTAGCTTTCTCTGCACTCAGACTAGCGGTGGACACCGCGTCCAATGCAGAGACCTATCCTCACTGCCGGACTCCTTCACAACAGGTCAGTCACAGACAAGTATAGCGGCTCCACCGCTTCACCATCACATTGATAGTTGTGATATTTATGGTATCTATGTTTTGCGCTGTTTCTACAGGTTACTAGTGCAATAGAGGCATTGTCCTCTTCCTCATCTCACCCCACCAATACAGGGTATGTCACATCTACAGGCATAGGCACAAAATCTACTTATACATAAAAGTATATCGGCACTTACGTTTATCTTATTTTCACCTACAGCTATATCCAGCCCTTTCTTTCTTCCCTATGTGGATCAACCCCCTTCCCAGTAGTATCTGGTATGTCCTCACCATATATATTCTTTCTGCCTTTGTGATACCTCTGATACAACTCTGACCTATGATTGCTCCCTAAATCTCCTGAAGCATTGTATACAACTACTCTCTACCTTTACTATTGACCAAATTTTGATTGTACATACTTTATTTTGTTAATATAATTTTTTCTTCTGTTTTTTATAAATGTAGTGACTGATGAAGGTCCATGATATAGGACCGAAACGTTTCGTGTTACTACTGTGAATAAAAATCTTTATTCTCACTATACTAAAGTTGAGTGCCGAGTTCATTTTCTATTATTCAAAATTGAAGGCATACTGAACCAGCATGGCTACCACAGCATCTTGCAGCAGCAATGCTATTCCATCCGGTTTGCGTTTAGTTGGACCATCATTTATTTTTCAACAGGACAATGACCCTAAACACACCTCCAGGCTGTGTAAGGGCTATTTGACCAAGAAGGAGAGTGATGGGGTGCTACACCAGATGACCTGGCCTCCACAGTCACCGGACCTGAACCCAATCGAGATGGTTTGGGGTGAGCTGGACCGCTCACAGCTTCAATTTTAAATAAATCCCCAACAGTGTCACCAGCAAAGCACCCCCACACCATCACACCACCTCCTCCATGCTTCACGGTGGGAACCAGGCATGTAGAGTCCATCCGTTCACCTTTTCTGCGTGCAAAGCAGTAATCAAAGCAAAAGGTGGCTACTTTGAAGAACCTAGAATATAAGACATATTTTCAGTTGTTTCACACTTTTTTGTAAAGTGTAATGTATAATTCCACATGTGTTAATTCATAGTTTTGATGCCTTCAGTGTGATTCTACAATTTTCATAGTCATGAAAATACAGAACAATCATTGAATGAGAAGGTGTGTCCAAACTTTTGGTCTGTACTGTGTATATATTTTTTTAATGGCCTTCTGTTAGGTTTTCAGTTATGACGACTTGATGGATGAACGATCTGTAGGAAAATCTAACTTGTGCAAACCTAGATAAGTCCCCCAGGGTCTTGCACACCATCATTTTGATAGTATCAAAAAATTTGGTTGCTGTTCTTCTTCTTCACCTTGTTCTTTCAATTCTTCCAGCCATGAGGTAGTTCTCCAGTCATTGTTCTCTCCGTATCATGTGTCTAAAGTAGGCAAGTCATAACTTGGGGATTCTCACATGTCTGGCTTGATTTGTTCCAAGATTGATTTGTTTGTTCTTATTGCCATCCATGGTATTGATAACTCCTCCTCCAGCACCACATTTCGAAGAATTAGATTCTTTTTCTGTCTTGTTTCTTTATTGTCCAGGTTTCGCATCCGTATGGTACCACAGAAAAGACCAAACTATGTACAAGCCGTGTATTCATCACAAGCAAAATGTCCCTCGATTTGAAGACCTTGTTCAGTGACTTAATTGTTGATTTTCTCATAGCTAGTCTCCTATTGACTTCTGGTGTCGTCGCTGCATTTTGAGTGATCATCAATCCGAGAAGTTTGAAGTCCTTCACAACTTCCAGTTCATCGCCGTCCATCTGAAATGTGTCCCAGATGTACCTGGCAGTAGTCAATATCTTCTTTGCGTTGAGTAGCAGTTCCATGTGTTGAGTAGGCCTTTTATGTTGCGTAACAGTCCCATGTACAATATATAGTTCAATTTTATATATAGTAGCAGTTAAAGAAATTAAAAGGCATAGTCAAAGATTGTAAGAAATCATGTATGTTTCTAATAAAAACTTACAATTTCTCTGGTTGCTTTAAATTAATGATACAAAACAAAATGTAATTCCAAATTCTGTCTTAAGCCATTAATGATTGTCATATCAGTGACCATAACACAAAAATTGATTTTGCTATCCTTCAAACTTTCAAACTTTGAGAATACTTGGTGTAATCCTCACCTTCATTTAACAGAAGGTAAAGTACAGTATTTTATAAAGTGTGAATTTTCCCCCCAAATCAGTTACGTCGGTGCTTCCTGCATTGTAGTCAACACCTGGAACTTATTAAGATCTTAATGGAAATTACATCTTTCCATTCTTTTATGAGGACAAAAATATTTTTTCTCTCATAGGGATGGTGAACAAAACTGCAGTAGCAGAGAGTGATCCTGGAAAATGATGCAGTAGCTTAGACCAATTACCATTTATGTGTTTAAATTACTTTTCTGAAGTATCACAAACTTCTGTTATTTCTTGGATTCTTTCTATAGGAGATACAGCGTATGATATGCATCTTGAAAATGTTTAAACCTTCCATCTTAATTTTCAGGATCAGTGAGTGCCTTGAGCCATCAAGGATCATCCTTTACCTGTCCTAATAGAAGGGATCAATCATAAATTACTTGTGTCTGATGAAATTTTCCAACTCCGATCGGTGACTGCAAACATTGGCTCTTGAAAAATTGGCTTTATTTGAGTATCTTCTGATCAAATTTAAAGGAGTTATATATAACATAGTGTATATGTGTTAGTATGTAATCATTGATGTGCGGGAAGGGGGCTGGTTGTTTGCTCTTTTCAGTAGTTAAAGAGGTTTTCCATTAATTGGACAACCCCTACTTAAATGCTGTAGTCCACAGAGCAAAGTAAGAAAACCTAATACTCCTTGTTTCAGCGCCATTCAAAAGATTGCGGCACCAGGTCACCCCTGAGTGGCTTCTAATGGTCTGCAATGTTACAATATAGTGTGACCCAGCACCAACATCGCTGGAAAAACACAAGTAAAAGAGGTGATTATTAGATTTTTTAATTTTAAGAAGGGATTGTCCCAGTAGTGAAAAACCCCTTTCACATAGCCGTCTTGTAAAAAAAAGTGCAATACCACAATTGTTTTTTTATATATATATATATTGTAAGCTTTTCAGGGGATATAGCTCTGGGATCGCCGTCCGGGTAGACGGAGTGGCACGGAAACAGTTCATTCACAGACAGCAGTTCTGGTAAAAACTGGCCGCAACCAGTTTTATTAAAGTCCACAGCAAACAGAACATAATCAAAACCAAATCATAAACATAAGACCTGGGCTTGTCCAGCCACTTACTACACTTAGATAGATTTCCCTATCTATCCGGGACCAGACTCTAACAGCCTGGGCCAAAACAACACATATGTTCAGCATTTACCAGCATGGAGTTTCACAGAGTCTCCTCCTTGTGTCTGAAGGCACCTTCAACGTCCAGACTTGAGAGAGCTCCCCTCCTATTCAGCAGCTATCCGCATGGATTCTCACAGAGACTACTCCTGTGTCCGGGGTACATCGAGCACCCAGACTGAGACAGCTCATACTCCTGGAGACTCCTTCTTGTGCCTGGACTCCTTGTCCAGACTAAGCGAGCTCTCTGACTGTGTTCGCAGACACCTACTTCTGGTCTCCTAATTAACAGCTGAGTGGTTTCAGGCCTGAGCTGCAAGTGTGTACTGAATGTAAGGTGTAGTGACGTTTCTCTACCACTAGGTTTACAAAGCCATACATTTCCCTTATACCAGTCAGCAAAGTATCTAGGTGAAATGTACACCCCATTCAACACACATACTCTCACTGTCTCACATATCCCTCCCCCTCTTCTCCCAGACCGGAGGGCTGGTCATCCAGACCGGAGGGCTGGTCAACAATCCAAAAGAGACGGTGAACTCTGGACCAGTCATGGCCTTCATCAGCTTCATCTTCACTACTGTCATCTGTATCTTCACCTGAGCCATAGCCAACATCAGCTTTCTCTTCATCTGAAGCATCCGCACTACCCTGTACCCTCCCAGGCCTATGCTCTCTGCGGGCCTCGGGTATCCTGCACGGTTTCATCTTGACCTTAGGGCCGGGCTCAGTTTCGATATAGTGCCTGGCCAGAGAAGTACGACCCGGCACATCAGAACACTTCTGCTGACTCTTCCTCAGAAACTCACGTACCTCCTGTCCTTGGTGCACTGACCATGTGTCACCAACTATCACAGAAGGTATAGGGGGTTTTTTACTTTTCTCTAGTTCCCCTTGAACCCTCTTTAGCACATCTATTTTCTTGAATATCGGTTGACTCATAAAGTCTATTTCACAGACCTTAAGCTCCTCTGCCATGGTCTCTGACCATTTTAAGCTACTCTGTTCAAATGATTGGGACTGTAGAAGGAGCAGATCGTTTTTCTTTTGCAGTACACATAATTCATCCGCTAAGTCTCCAGCTGAATTGTAATGTTCTACCGTGACAACAGCATTCTTATATAGAGCCTTTGACTTATTGAGCAGCATTTGCTCTTGTAACGAAGAGATTCCCTGTATTCTTCCTTTTACTTCATTGACTTTCTCACGAAGATGCTCATGGCTTTCATCACACTCCTTCATCACAGTTTGGAGTTTTTTCTGAGAAGTAATCAATTCATCTGGTACCTGTTGGACGTCCTTTATGTCTTCGCGCCCTTCTTCAGGCTCTTCTGGTAGAACATGCTCAGAAGCCCTACCGCCAGTCTTACATTCTACCTCTTCAGTCACATCATTATGGTCTCCAATATCTCCATTTATTCCAGCTCTCAAGTTCTCCTTGATAGCTGCATCTGTATACTCAGAACCCGCCAGATTCTTCTCTTCCACCACGTTCTGCATCCCATCTGAGCTCCCGTGTGTCTGCAGCGGCAACGGAGTGACACACCGCTTTTCCCATTTGTTGGGACGTGGCTCCGATGTAGACTCCATGAAAGTGCGCTTGAGCTCACCAATGCCAGCCTGATGTCTCAAAATCTCATCTTGTGATTTATCCAGATCCTTGGTGTCACTCGGGAACACTGCTGGGGCTCCGGGCGCCGAACTTCCAGCCTGAGCTTCACGAGTTGCAGCTACTGATCCGGACCGTAACCCGTCCACGCCGCTGTCTTCGGCAGAAACAGATTCCTGGACAGAGTCAGTCCCCATATCTTCAGTCTTGTTCCTCACAGCTTCACTTGAGACCTCAGCTTCTGATGAGGCATCTGGCTTGGTGACCACCACTTCCATGGCTTTTTCCACCTCTGCAGCAATACCTTCAGAGTCCTGGGCATTATGCAGCTCCATACCATACGTTGATAACTTCTCATCTTCAACAGCATCCACTTGTGCTGTGTTCAGTTTCAGAGTCCTGCCTTTAAAGCTCAGCTCTCCTCCTTTCACCCTAGTCTTCGCCAGGGAACCGGCCAACTGTAAAACATCTTCAGATGCCATCTTCTGTCCGGCTGCAAGGTCAGCATCAGCCTTCCTCTCAGGACTCTCAACCTCCTCTGCTACCATGCCTTCCTCATTTGCACTGGTTGCTTGATTGTCAACAGATGATTCACTATCACTACCACTATCCCTGTCTGACCCCTTTTTCTCAGCCACATCCGGCTCACTTTCAGGGTTATACAATTCATTCTCATTCTCATCCTGCTCACTTTCAGGGGTATACAATTCATTCTCATTCACATCCTGATCTGGAACCTTAGTTAACATGTCATCCACAACATTAACTTCACCATCTGGTCCCTCAAGTATGTGACTATGTGACAACCCCAGCACTATACTTCTATATAGCTCAGGTACTAGGAGCTGGCTCACGACCTCTCCCTGGACTTCAGTGTCCCTATACAACAGGTGAGTGTTTATGGCAACATGAGGAAACCTCTCCTCAGAGCCAGGCTCTTGGGAAACCTCATTTAGAACAATTATATTTTCCTGTGCCGTTTTAAGAGTGGAGTCTCGCCATTGTTCACTCTCAAAATTGTCACAGGACACAGGTAAGTCAGGGACACTCGGTTCCCGAGAACCACCATCCTCGTCTCCCACCATCACCTGCAAAGGAATTTCATCTCTATCACAGTCATCATCATTATCATTATCAGCATCAGCATCATTATCATGGTCATCATCATTATCATGATCATCATCATCATTATCATTATCATCATCATCATCATCATTATCACATAAGTTTAACGGCCCACTAGCATTGTGTTCCGCCCCTCGGGACTGCGCACCCTCAGTAGGAGCTTCATCACACTGTCCATCAGAAACATTTTTCCCCCAGAGATCCTTAGACCGGGGAAAGTCATTACCCAATATGACGGGGGGCACCAGGTTCTTCACTACCCCCACTTCACATGAAACCTCCCGGCGTTTGGGGATCAAGTCCACAATAGTCTCTGGGTAGACTTTGGTGTCTCCATGGACGCACACCACACTCAGGTGTTTATCAGGGATAAAGTCCCTATCAATCAGGCTGTCCCATACGGAAGTCTCTGGACTCTCTGAGTCCAAGAGGGCCTGTGCTGGGCAGTCATTTACAACCACCGGGGACCCCTGTGGTCCAGTCTCTTCGGCTGAGGTGGACATACACACAGGCTCTGCGCAGGGAGAGAGGGATCCGCCAACATCACAACACATAGGCTCCCCCTCTATTAGACAGTTGGCTGCAATTTCACGACATCTCCAACACTGTCCATCACACTCTCCCACCCACACGACCCCAACAGCTGGAACGCTCTTACCGGGAGAGTTCGGCGTCCAGGAACTCTGAAGTGACGACCTCTCAGACGGCTGGTCACGGAGGCAGTCTTTGGTGGCGAAGGCCCTCTCCATCAGGCTGACCAGACGATTGGCGTCCTGGTGGTCTCCTTGTCCGACCTCTGGCTGTACCTCAGGAGGACGTGCTTGGGTGTAGCGGTCCACTATTGTGTAGCCCTGGTACACAATACCAGGAGGATGAGTGGAGAGGTAACGGTTAAGGGCTCTCCATGATATCACGTACACTTCGGACACACCCAGCAGGGGGGTGGAGGGGAGTGCTGAGTAGTCTGAGTTCAGTTCAGTCAGTGACTCGCAGGAGTTAGGAAGTGCAGTCTTTGTGCAGTTCAGAAAGTGGAGGCCAGTACAGGTGAGCCAGTTCACCTCAGCCTGGTCAGAGCTGTGCCCCACTAGAGGACGGACTGAGACATCTGTTGAGAGTCTGAGCAAATCGAAGGGCATAGTGGAAGAGAACAGAAAAGTGCCATCGGTATAGAATACCTGCACATTGTTACCGGTCACTGGAGACCGAAGCACCACCATAGCTTCATGCATGGTGGTAGGAAACCCAGAGGCTTACCGGACCTTAGGTAACGGAAAGCAGCCCCTGAAGAGTCAGTACGTAACTGGGGTCAGGGAGAGTGAGAACCTTGAGTCAGTGCACGACAGGAATTGGAACTCAGCTCTCTCAGAAGAAGGCTCCAACCACAAAACTGACCGGCAGCACAGCTTTGGAATAGCTGGAGTTATAGAGGGAACTACGCTTTACGCTGGTTGGACTCATCGTCATTGGAAAGTAAAGGAGGCCCCTAACTTGCTTAGCCGTTGCCTCAAAGCTCATCCTCCATCAACCCCATCAGCCTCCCTGGGACCTGCTTGAACAACTTGAAGTAAAGGTATGGAAAGACGCTGACGTGTGAGACTGTGTTATTTGATTGCATTCCTGCACTACCCTATCATTACTATCGACCTGAGGGAAGAGTCCCACCTGTAGGGGACCTGACATCTAGCTGCCCCACCATCCCCTCAGAGATCTACAGCAGCGCTGGTACAAATTACCAGAGACTACAGGTGGCGTCACGAACTGTATATATATATCCCCTGTAAATATACCCCTCAACATACGCCAGACCGCCAGGGCCACAGACCGAGCCACCGCTACCTGTGACAGACCCCATAGACTTCCATGGGCTCGGTTCTGAGTACCCCATTGCCCTGGTAATCCACAATTGTGGTGGCGGGTCGAGACAAATTTGGCGTCACGAACAGGATGCGAAACTCGCAGAATTGCGAGCCCTGTGTGCCTATGGAATTGTTTTTGTGAAAAAGGACTGTTTGCACTTTTGGCGCCAAAAATCGCCATCTTTGTCGCCATATTCGCGCCCTCAGGCGCTGGAGAAGAAGGTGGGCGTACCTTCGTGGGCGTGTACCCCCCTGTGGCGCGAAGAAAAATGCCTGCCCTCTCAAAGTGCTATTACAATATGCGATCCTGCCCTACAGCAAAGGAGGTCCGCCTCCTCTTCACCTTTCCTGCAAAGAGGAGGAGACGCAAACCCCGCCTCCACGGAAGAGACCGGACGTCTCTGGAGAGAGATGAAGGAACGCTCTGGAACATCATGGAAGCAGGACGTGTGCAGCCGAGCAGGGAAGCGGAGGAAGGCAGGCCCCGTGCCCCAGCCAAGCTGCCACTAGAACCGGAGTCATCGTGGTCCTGCACCTGCAGCAAGCATTGCTGGAAATCAAGGAAGAAAATGCACGACTGAAAAAAGATGATTTTGCCACAATCTGGATTTGAAGAGATCGAGAGACGCCGGCGTACCCTGGAGCAGCGGCGGCTGTGGGACGCGGTGATCTCTCCCTTCGATGATCCCTACGTCTGGAGTTACCAAAACTTCTGCTGCCCAAGGCAAAGGAGCAACCGGAGGCTGCCCCGAAAGTACCGATCCTGAACCCACCGGTGAAGCGGTGGAGGCGAAGGAGGTTGAGGAGGTACCGCCAGTTCCGGAACGCCCGCCCGGCCAGGAGGCCGCAGCAGATGATCGATCCCCGACACCGGAGGAGTCCTGTCCATCATTACCAGACGTGGACTGGGACGAGATGGCGCGCCTGGATGACGTCGCCTATACCGCCCAGTGGGAATGTGAGTGGCAGCGTCGTGAGGAGAAACAACAACGCCAGCAGGAGGAAGAGCGGGAAGCTCAGCGGAACCGACAGCGGCAACATGCAGAGCTGATTGCGGACAAGGAGAGTGTCCGTCGAGAGAAAGGTACTCTGAGGGAACCGCGGCGGCAAGGGTGTGTTACTGAGTTCCAGCTCCGGAAGGGCTGGGGCTTCATAAGAGAACCGGGCCTCTACCCAGGGGTCTTTGTCAGTAGACGCGACGTAGAATCCCACCTACCGCAAGGTCATCCCGGGAGGGACCTAGTTAATGGAGACATTGTCACCTATACACGGCACTGGGGAATGAAGGGATGGTATGCCCTTAATGTCACAATCGTCCGTGACCCCGTCCCCGACGCTGGTAACGTCACCACTACCGCAGCGTCCCCGTCTCCAGCTCAAACAGCATTCGGCCGTGCCCCAGCATCGCCCCCTGCAGGTATCTCGCAAATAGAAGCAACACCTGTATACTCTCCACTAACTCGTTATTCTTCTACATCGCAACTTGCGACCCAGTTTCCATCGCAATCTATGACACGATCGATATCGCTAACTGTAACACAAATTGAAACGCAATCGGTGTCTCGCAAGGAGAAAGTACCCGTTGCGCCCCTAGAGGTTCGCACGAGAACTGTGGTGACCCAGACCCTAATAGCAGCACACGACTTGTTAGTAATGGGATCTAGGGACCATCGCATTGTTCCAGCCCCCGGGATGGAAAGTGTAATCAAAGTTAACCAAGAAATGTGAAGAACGGTAGGACCCAGACAGGGTTTACCGCAACTAAGAAGATGTACATAAGTTTTATAAAAGTGAAAATGTTTTGCACAAGTTAAATGTGTATATAACGTATATATATATTGCCAAAAGTAGAATGCCCGGCTGGGTAATCAGATAAAAAGTTTTTGCACTTTATTGTGATGTGATTTGATATAATGTGTCTTTTCTTATTATGGACTCAGAGGCTGAGGACTGTGCCAGCCCAGAACTTATTTGTAAATAGTTGCACCTTGTGCCTTATCTTGGTTTTACATAAAACCATCACAACTACCTCTGAACATAAAACCCGTGTGGTGTGGCACTGAGTGAGGTCTGCATTCGGATGTCCTGCAGCCCACCCAGGACCCACGTTGAAGGTTTGGTGCGGGTCCTTCACAAGCATATTGTCTATTTATATGAAAATGTTATTTAATATTGTATTTTTCTATATATAATGTTTGTTGCAACGTTCAAGACATCCTTACCTCCCGGATGGGACGAATTAATGTTTAATGTTGATGTTTAATGCATAAACAAAACTGTCTCTTTGTATTTTACAGCCCGGGAGTGCTGTCGTTTACCATGGGGGAATGTGTAGCCCTGGTACACAATACCAGGAGGATGAGTGGAGAGGTAACGGTTAAGGGCTCTCCATGATATCACGTACACTTCGGACACACCCAGCAGGGTGTGGAGGGGAGTGCTGAGTAGTCTGAGTTCAGTTCAGTCAGTGACTCGCAGGAGTTAGGAAGTGCAGTCTTTGTGCAGTTCAGAAAGTGGAGGCCAGTACAGGTGAGCCAGTTCACCTCAGCCTGGTCAGAGCTGTGCCCCACTAGAGGACGGACTGAGACATCTGTTGAGAGTCTGAGCAAATCGAAGGGCATAGTGGAAGAGAACAGAAAAGTGCCATCGGTATAGAATACCTGCACATTGTTACCGGTCACTGGAGACCGAAGCATCACCATAGCTTCATGCATGGTGGTAGGAAACCCAGAGGCTTACCGGACCTTAGGTAACGGAAAGCAGCCCCTGAAGAGTCAGTACGTAACTGGGGTCAGTGTCAGTATTCCGGGTTTTCTAGGTAACTTTGTCAATGATTTTGCCCTTTGTTAAAATGGAGTTTGCTGTTTTCTGTGCCCTACTTCCTGTTCGTTTGTTTAAAACCCGGCTCAGGTGCTGGCTTCACTGCTGGAATATTCTGCTTCCGTTTCCCTGCAACCCAGCTGCTTTGTTCCTCACAGATCTTTTGTGTATTTACCAGGAAAGTGCA
This sequence comes from Oophaga sylvatica, assembly GCA_033576555.1. Taxonomy (NCBI): domain Eukaryota; kingdom Metazoa; phylum Chordata; class Amphibia; order Anura; family Dendrobatidae; genus Oophaga; species Oophaga sylvatica. Next base: position 43,713,861 of record JARQOD010000002.1, on the reverse strand, counting down.
TAACCTTATCTTCAGGTGTTTCTCAGCCACAGCAGTTTCTACCCATGGCTCGGACATTCTCTGCATATGTAAGTTGCACATACTGTGTTATCACTAAACTGTTGACTTGGGAATTTAACCCTTGGTTCACTCCATCTGATAAGAACTGTGTTTCTGAACTGTTGCTGTTTAACCCTTCGTGCATTACCTCTGGTGAGAGCTGTTGGAACTGTTACTGGAACCTTACTGACATATGAACTTGTTGTTGGACTTCACTGAATTAAGCCACAACTGAGATTAACTTGTTCCTGGACCTCCCTGTGTTTTCTGCATACCTGGATCTGACTCTTCACACACCAGCAGTGTGTAAATCCAGCCACGTTACCTGTGCATCAGACTTACCTTATGGTCACATTTGTGTGAGGACTCCGTCGTAAGAACTTTACCACCCTCGCTATAGAGGTTCAAAGACTTATATATCCGGATTCATATAACTGGACTTGTGTATATATATATGGACTCATTGCATGTCACTACGGGTTGTTTGAATATTGTTTTTGGGTGTTTTGCTGTTTCACAAATACATTATTTGCATTCAAAGAAACCCGTCTCTGATTGTTCATTGCCCCACGCTATCAGAATCCTCGAGTTCCTACAATAGTATTACAGGATATTCCAGCCTAAAAAAGAGGATTCTGCTGGGGCAATGACGGAGACACGGGCAGACAAATTGTTCACCATAGTTAACTCCTTGCAGCAGGAGGTGGCGGCTGCACACAATCAGATTAGAGACTTGGAGTCTCGGGTTAACCACAATGCACAGGGGTTTGGTCAGGCTCTCCAAGATCTACGTTCTAGGTTAGGAGTCCTGGAGGCCTTACCTACTGAGCCTACCTCATCCACCAGTATGCCCAAATTGCCTCCATTCCGTTTTAATGGTGACCGAAGTCAATTCCGTGGGTTTGTTAATCAATGTATATTATTTTTTGATGTACATGCCTCCTACTACCGGTCTGATAGATCTAAGGTTCTATGTATTATTATGTTGTTGACATCACGTGCACTGGCTTGGGCAAATCCTATGGTTGAAAGTCATGATACCCGTCTAAATAATTTGGACAATTTTCTGGCAGCCATGGCGCAAATGTTCGACGATCCAACCGCCGTGCTACCGCTGAATCTGCCTTGCTTTCCTTACGCCAGGGGAAACGGTCAGTCATAGAATATGTTACTGAATTTAAAAGGTTAGTGGTGGACACCCAGTGGGAAAACAATGCTTTATTACCAATCTTTAGAAAAGGTTTGTCAAATGCAATCAAGGATGAGCTAGCTCGTTCAGAGTCTCCACAGGAGTTTGAATTGTTTATACAGCACTGTGTACGTATTGATATCCGTTTAACTGAACGCAGACAGAAAAATGGGCCGCTGTAAATCGCATTACTAATTACTCTCTTCCGTCCAGGGAAACCACAGGCAAAAACCCGCGAGAGGCTGAGGAGGTGCCTATGCAGGTGGACTCACTGCAGAGACGTGAGAATAATGAACGCCGCGAACACCGTCTCCGTGAGCGCTTATGTTTCTATTGTGGTCAATCGGACCATTTCCTCATCAATTGTCCTAAATGTCCTAGGCGACCCAACAAGGTGTTGGCGGTAGTAGGGGATTATGATAACACAGACGCTGAGTCTGAAGTTTCGGAAACCAGTCTACATCTAGATGCGGTTTTTCCCCCAATACTGATGCCGACTTCCCCTAAAGATCAAGGGGAGAAATATTCACATTGTTCTCTTCCTATACAGATTCAGTGGGAGGAACAGTGGATATCAAGTTCTGCCATGATAGACTCTGGAGCAGGTGGGAATTTCATGGATTCTTCTTTTGCAGAGGAACATGGTATAAAGACACAACTAAGAGCTTCACCAATCACTATGGAAACGGTGGATGGTTCCCCATTAGTTTCTGGACCAGTAGATCGGGAGACAGTGCCTCTGGAGTGTAAGATGGAACCAGACCATCAAGAAACACTTTCATTCATGTTAATATCTTCTCCTCATTTTCCTGTAATTTTAGGAATTCCCTGGTTACGGTCACAAAATCCAATCATCAATTGGGAAACCAAGGAGATAACCTTTCTCCCGAAGTGCAGTTCTACCATAAGTCCAACTGTGGCGGCTCCAGTTACCCAGAACTTGGAAGAGGTGATACAGGTACCTACTCTCCCTCTGATTTATCAGGAATTCTCAGACATTTGTGATAAAAGGAAGGCAGATCAACTTCCCCCACATAGACCGTATGACTGCCCCATAGAATTGCTTCCTGGAGCAGCGATTCCTTTCGGCCATGTTTACCCGTTGGCGGCTCCGGAATTAAAATCTTTACGAGAGTATATAGATGAGAATTTAGCCAAGGGGTTTATCCGACCATCTTCTTCACCAGCGGGAGCTCCAATATTCTTTGTAAAGAAGAAGGATGGTACTCTAAGACCCTGCATTGACTACCGGGAGTTAAATAAGGTAACCATTCGTAACAGGTACCCGTTGCCCCTAATTCCAGAATTGTTGGAAAGAGTTCGCCAGGCCAAAGTATTTACCAAATTAGATCTTCGTGGGGCATATAATTTACTCCGTATACGGCCCGGAGACGAATGGAAGACAGCTTTTAGATGCCGGTATGGACATTTTGAATATTTGGTGATGCCATTCGGACTCTGTAACGCTCCTGCTGCTTTTCAACATTTAGCCAACGACATTTTCAGGATTTATTGGACCAATATGTGGTAATTTACCTTGATGACATCTTAATCTTTTCTGACTCCTTACAGGAACATCAGGAACATGTCAAGACCGTACTTAGACGTTTGAGAGATAATCATTTGTACATCAAACTCGAAAAGTGTGAGTTCCATTGTTCTGAAATTCAATTTTTAGGCTATGTTATCTCGCCTCAGGGATTGAATATGGAGTCCAGCAAGATCCAGGCAATCTTGGACTGGCCGGTACCAGGAAACATTAAGGAGGTACAACGATTCATTGGCTTTGCTAACTTTTATAGACGGTTTATCCGAAATTTTTCAGAAATTGTCCGTCCCATCACTCTCCTCACCAAGAAGGGGAAGAAGTTTGAATGGTCTTCGCAAGCTCAGGAAGCCTTTGATCGCCTGAAGGGTTGTTTTACCACGTCTCCAATATTGATGCATCCGGATCCTGCACAGCCTTTTATCGTGGAGGTGGACGCGTCTGACTGTGCATTGGGAGCTATCCTCTCACAACGTACCGGAGACAAAGGTTTGCTGCACCCGTGTGCCTTCTTCTCTCGTAGGTTATCTTCTGCAGAACTGAACTATGATGTGGCAGATAAGGAACTTTTGGCAATTATTTCTGCCTTTAAGGAATGGAGACACCATTTGCAGGGGGCAACTCAGCAGGTAGTAGTACTCACGGATCATCGCAATTTGGAATTCCTTAAGTCTGCCAGGTGTCTTTCTCCTCGACAAGCTAGGTGGAGTTTGTTCTTGAACCAGTTTAATTTTATTATTTCGTACCGCCCAGGTTCACGTAATGGGAAAGCTGACGCATTATCCCGAATCCATACCGTGGATTCCGTGCCTGGGACCCCGTCGAAGACCATCTTGTCGGAGGCCAATTTCGTTGGAGTGCTCCGGAACCGGGACTTGTGGCAGGAGATCAAGCTGGCCTATGACGGTGACGTATTTCTTGCAGCTCCACCTGACAATGTGAATCTTGTCCTTCGGAATGGTGTGTGGCTTAGAGATCGATGTATTTATGTCCCAGAGGCTGTAAGACTTCGAGTTCTCAAATTGGTCCACGACTCTAAATTGGCTGGTCATAGGGGGGTACAGAAGACGCAGGAATTGTTAACTCGTTTTTTTTGGTGGCCTACCTGCTTGAAGGATGTGAATGACTATGTCCGCTCTTGTGAAGTTTGTGCCCGGTACAAGGTTCCTCGCGTTTCACCTACTGGTCTTCTTAAACCGCTACCTGTACCGTCTCGCCCTTGGGGGTCTATTTCGATGGACTTTATTGTGGAGTTACCCACCTCTGGTGGTAAAAACACTATTTTGGTGGTAGTAGATCGTTTAACGAAAGCTGCTCATTTCATTCCGTGTGCTGGTCTTCCCTCAGCTACAGAGACAGTAGATCTAGTTATCCAGAACATTTTCCGGCTGCATGGGGTACCAGATGACATCATTTCTGACCGGGGAATACAATTTACCTCTAGATTTTGGAAAGGATTTTGTTCTGCGCTCCACATTAATGTTTGCTTGTCTTCTGCATACCATCCTCAGACCAACGGGCAGACCGAACGGACAAATCAAACCTTGGAGCAATATCTACGCTGTTACGTCAGTCATTTGCAGGACGATTGGCTGAAGCTACTTCCTCTAGCGGAATTTTCGTACAACAACTCCCAAAGCAGTTCCACGAAGGTAACGCCTTTTTTTGCCAACCTGGGTTATCATCCAAGTATTTTGCCTAGGTCTCCGGTTACGATTTCGGTACCAGCGGTTGAAGACAGAGTGACGGCGTTGCAACGTAATCTTGAAGTTTTGAAGGACTCCCTGACCACAGCACAGGAGCGTTACAAGAAGTCGGCCGATAGATTCCGGAAACCAGCACCTATGTATAAGGTAGGAGACTCAGTTTGGTTGTCCACCAAGAATCTAAAATTGGGTGTTCCTTCGCAGAAACTGGGACAGAAATTCATCGGTCCATTCAAGATCACTGGGATTGTGAGCTCTGTTGCCTGTCGGTTGAAGCTACCACGGACTTTAAAGGTACACCCAGTATTTCATGTTTCCTTATTAAAACCAGTCTCTCCTAACACGTTTCAGGGACGTATCGTACCTCCCCCTCCACCAGTGTTGGTTGATGGCGAAGAACAATTCATGGTACAGGATATTGTTAATTCGAGACTTCATAGAAACCGGCTTCAGTATCTAGTTAGATGGCAAGGTTACTCTCCTGAAAATGATTCTTGGGAACCAGTAAGTAACATCAATGCGCCTCTGAAGATTGCTCAGTTTCATCGGAGATACCCGGACAGGCCTGGTCCAGGACCGTCCGGAGGCCGTCTTTAGGGGGGGAGTAATGTCAGTATTCCGGGTTTTCTAGGTAACTTTGTCAATGATTTTGCCCTTTGTTAAAATGGAGTTTGCTGTTTTCTGTGCCCTACTTCCTGTTCGTTTGTTTAAAACCCGGCTCAGGTGCTGGCTTCACTGCTGGAATATTCTGCTTCCATTTCCCTGCAACCCAGCTGCTTTGTTCCTCACAGATCTTTTGTGTATTTACCAGGAAAGTGCATAACCTTATCTTCAGGTGTTTCTCAGCCACAGCAGTTTCTACCCATGGCTCTGGACATTCTCTGCATATGTAAGTTGCACATACTGTGTTATCACTAAACTGTTGACTTGGGAATTTAACCCTTGGTTCACTCCATCTGATAAGAACTGTGTTTCTGAACTGTTGCTGTTTAACCCTTCGTGCATTACCTCTGGTGAGAGCTGTTGGAACTGTTACTGGAACCTTACTGACATATGAACTTGTTGTTGGACTTCACTGAATTAAGCCACAACTGAGATTAACTTGTTCCTGGACCTCCCTGTGTTTTCTGCATACCTGGATCTGACTCTTCACACACCAGCAGTGTGTAAATCCAGCCACGTTACCTGTGCATCAGACTTACCTTATGGTCACATTTGTGTGAGGACTCCGTCGTAAGAACTTTACCACCCTCGCTATAGAGGTTCAAAGACTTATATATCCGGATTCATATAACTGGACTTGTGTATATATATATTGGACTCATTGCATGTCACTACGGGTTGTTTGAATATTGTTTTTGGGTGTTTTGCTGTTTCACAAATACATTATTTGCATTCAAAGAAACCCGTCTCTGATTGTTCATTGCCCCACGCTATCAGAATCCTCGAGTTCCTACAATAGTATTACAGTCAGGGAGAGTGAGAACCTTGAGTCAGTGCACGACAGGAATTGGAACTCAGCTCTCTCAGAAGAAGGCTCCAACCACAAAACTGACCGGGCAGCACAGCTTTGGAATAGCTGGAGTTATAGAGGGAACTACGCTTTACGCTGGTTGGACTCATCGTCATTGGAAAGTAAAGGAGGCCCCTAACTTGCTTAGCCGTTGCCTCAAAGTTCATCCTCCATCAACCCCATCAGCCTCCCTGGGACCTGCTTGAACAACTTGAAGTAAAGGTATGGAAAGACGCTGACGTGTGAGACTGTGTTATTTGATTGCATTCCTGCACTACCCTATCATTACTATCGACCTGAGGGAAGAGTCCCACCTGTAGGGGACCTGACATCTAGCTGCCTCACCATCCCCTCAGAGATCTACAGCAGCGCTGGTACAAATTACCAGAGACTACAGGTGGCGTCACGAACTGTATATATATATCCCCTGTAAATATACCCCTCAACATACGCCAGACCGCCAGGGCCACAGACCGAGCCACCGCTACCTGTGACAGACCCCATAGACTTCCATGGGCTCGGTTCTGAGTACCCCATTGCCCTGGTAATCCACAATTGTGGTGGCGGGTCGAGACACTATCACCTTTTCAACTCCATAATCAGGTTTGCTGACTGCAGACTCCCAACTGCATCTCCAGTCATGAACTCCCCTGGCACGGGCTGTCACCGTAACACCCAGCCGGGTAAGAATCTCCGCTTTCAGCTTGGCATAGTCTTGGCTGTCCTGCTCGCTCAGGTCAGCATAGGCCCTTTGGGGTTCTCCAATCAGATAGGGTGCGACCATCATGGCCCATTCAGATAGGGGCAGATTCTCCTTCTCTGCCAGTCCCTCAAACCTAGTGAGATATACCTCCACATCGTCACGAGGTGTCATCTTTTTCAGGGACCGTCTTACCGCCTTCTTTACAGCGGACAATGCAGGTGACTTTGCAACATTACTTTGGGACGATGCGCTGCAAGTCTTTTGTAGTGCTGCAACCTGCTCAAAAAACAACCGGTTATTCTCCTGCTGCTGCTGCAGGAATTGCTGCTGGGCCTGCTGCATGCGCTGCTGGTGCTGCAGGCGCTGCCGCTCCATGCTCTGCTGCATGCTCCGCTGGGCCTGGACCAGGTACTCAACGAGCTCCTCCATACTGCCGGACTTATCTGTCTCAACCACGGCAGTCTTATGTTGCACATTAACTTGCGCCATTTGTTCAAACAGCGCCTCCATGCTGTCATCCATGCTGTCAGACTTCTCTGTCTCAACAACGGCAGTCTTCACTCAAGACATACACACTCCACAGTCTTTTCCACAGAAAATTCAGCCTTGCTGTGCAGACACTTTTTTTTTTTTTTCTTTGCAAAGTCTATTAGGGCTACTGTCTCCTTAAGACTGCTCCAATCAGACGTTTTTTGCTGACACACTTTTTTTTTCTCTGCTGCTGCTTCAACAGACTTCTCTCCTTTATTGCTGTCTCTAAGCCACTGTGCTGCACGCACATTCCAGCACCAATTGTAAGCTTTTCAGGGGATATAGCTCTGGGATCGCCGTCCGGGTAGACGGAGTGGCACGGAAACAGTTCATTCACAGACAGCAGTTCTGGTAAAAACTGGCCGCAACCAGTTTTATTAAAGTCCACAGCAAACAGAACATAATCAAAACCAAATCATAAACATAAGACCTGGGCTTGTCCAGCCACTTACTACACTTAGATAGATTTCCCTATCTATCCGGGACCAGACTCTAACAGCCTGGGCCAAAACAACACATATGTTCAGCATTTACCAGCATGGAGTTTCACAGAGTCTCCTCCTTGTGTCTGAAGGCACCTTCAACGTCCAGACTTGAGAGAGCTCCCCTCCTATTCAGCAGCTATCTGCATGGATTCTCACAGAGACTACTCCTGTGTCCGGGGTACATCGAGCACCCAGACTGAGACAGCTCATACTCCTGGAGACTCCTTCTTGTGCCTGGACTCCTTGTCCAGACTAAGCGAGCTCTCTGACTGTGTTCGCAGACACCTACTTCTGGTCTCCTAATTAACAGCTGAGTGGTTTCAGGCCTGAGCTGCAAGTGTGTACTGAATGTAAGGTGTAGTGACCTTTCTCTACCACTAGGTTTACAAAGCCATACATTTCCCTTATACCAGTCAGCAAAGTATCTAGGTGAAATGTACACCCCATTCAACACACATACTCTCACTGTCTCACAATATATACCATATTAACTAAATGCTAAAACTGACCTGAAATTATGATTCTCCAGGAGTCATTAGGAGTTTGCAGATACCAAACATGTATAGGTTCTTTTTTATTTCTATGGTGAAAAAAAATCCAAAGTTTGATAGGAAAAAAAAATTGGTGCCATTTTCGGGATCTGGAGCTGAGTGAGGCTTATTTTTGGCGTGCCGAACTTACGTTTTTAGTGATACCATTTTGGGTAAATATGATATTTTGATCGCCTGTTATTGCATTTGATTGCAATGTTACGGCGACCAAAAAATGCAATTCTGGGGTTTTGATTTTTTTTCGGATGTTTCTGAACACAGCGATACCAAATATGTGTATTTTTTTTAATATTATTGATTTATTTTGAATGGGCAAAAGGGAGGTGATTTGAACATTTATATTTTTTAAATTTTTCAAATATTTTTTTCTACTTTTTACTTGCCTCAATAGTCCCCTTAAGAGACTTGAAGCTGCAAACATCCGTTCACCTGTGTTATGTGTAGCAGAAATCATCATCTCTTATGAATGCTGACCACACATTCATAGGAGATCTGCAATGGCAAGCACAAGGTTCTTCTGCAGAAATCCTGCTATCATGTCAACCCATCTGTGCCCTGCAAGCATGTGACAGGGGTGTCATTGGGCTTGTCTTGTGAGATTGACAGCGGCATTTAACATGTTAACACCCGCTGCTGTTAGGGGCACATGACAGTTGATCCTCACAGCATGCAGTGTGCGCAATTTGAGAATTCACAAGTTTGCAGCTACATACAGTGACTGCAGACTTGTAGCCTAAGACTGGACAACCCCTTTATCCCCCATACAGAACTGTGAACTCACAACAAGGCCCCCTAGGTTGTGTCCCGGAGGAGCAAAAGATGTCCAATTTTTCCTGAGTACGCTGATACCCCATGTGTGGGGGGGAACTGTTTGGGCGCACAGCAGGGCTTGGAAAGGAAGTAATGACGTTTTGGAATGCAGACGTTGATGGGTGTCGTGTTCCGTTTGCAGAGCCCCAGATGAGCCTAAACAGTGGAAATCCCCCACAAATGACACCATTTTGGAAACTAGACCCTCAAGGAACTTATCTAGATGTGTTGTGAGAACTTTGAACCCCTATGTGTTTCACTAAAGTTTATAACGCCCGAGCATGAAAATAAAAAAAATCATATTTTTTCCACAAACATGATCTTTTAGTCCCCAATTTTTTATTTTCCCAAGGGTAACAGAAGAAATTGGGCCCCAAAAGTAGTTGTTCAATTTGTCCTGAGCAAGATGATACCCCATATGTTGGAGAAAACTACTGTATCGGCACACGCCGGGGTTCGGAAGAGAAGCAGTGATGTTTTGGATTGCAGACTTTGATGGAATGGTCTGGGGCATCAAGTCGCGTTTGGAGAGCCCCTGATTTGCCTAAACAGTGGAAACCCCCCCACAATGACACCATTTTGAAAAATAGACCCCCCAAGGAACTTATCTAGATGTGTGGTGAGCACTTTGAACCCATAAGTGCTTCACAGAAGTTTAGAACATACAGCCGTAAAAATAAAAAATCATTTTTTTTTACAAAAATGATTTTTTCACCTCCAATGTTTTATATTCACAAGGGTAACAGGAGAAATTGGACCCCAAAACGTATTGTCCAATTTGTCCTGAGTACACTGATACCCCATATGTGGGAGAAAACTACTGTATGGGCACACGTTGGGGCTCGGAAGGGAAGTAGTGACGTTTTGAAATGCAGACTTTGATGGAATGGTCTGAGAGCGTCATGTCGCGTTTGGAGAGCCCCTGATGTGCCTAAACAGTGGAAACCCAACACAAGTGACCCCATTTTCGAAACTAGACCCCCCAAGGACCTAGACCCCCCCAAGATGTGTGGGGAGAACTTTGAACCCCCAAGTGCTTCACAGAAGTGTATAACGTAGAGCCATAAAAATAAAAAAATCATATTTTTTTCTACAAAAATGATATTTTCGCCCCCAATATTTTATTTTCTCAAGGGTAACAGAAGAAATTGGACCCCAAGTGTTATTTTGCAATTTGTCCTGAGTACACTGATACCCTATATGTGGTGGTAAACCACTGTTTGGGCGCATGGCAGAGCTTGGAAGGGAAGGAGCAGCGTTTGACTTTTTCAACGCAGAATTGGCTGGAATTGAGATCAGATGCCATGTCACGTTTGGAGAGCCCCTGATGTGCCTAAACAGTGGGAAACCCCCAATTTTAACTCCAACCCTAACCCCAACACACCCTTAACTGTAATCTCAGCCCTAACCATAACCCTTACCACAAACCTATCACTAACACACCCCTATCTCTAATCCCAACCCTAACCCTAATCCTAAGCCTAACCCCAACGGGAAAATGGAAATATTTTTTTTTTTTAATTTTATTATTTTTCCCTAACTAAGGGGGTGATAAAGGAGGGTTTGATTTACTATTTATAGCGGGTTTTTATATTGGGATTTTATGATTGGTAGCTGTCACATGCTAAAAGACTCTTTTTATTGCAAAAAATAGTTTTTGCATCACCACATTTGGAGAGATATAATTTTTCCATATTTTGGCCTACAGAGTCATGTGAGGTCTTATTTTTTGTGGGACAAGTTGACGTTTTTATTGGTACCATTTTTGGGCACATGACAATTTTGATCGCTTTTTATTACGATTTTTGGGAGGCAGAATGAGCAAAAACCAGCAATTCATAAATTTCTTTTGGGGGAGGCGTTTATACCATTCTGCGTGTGGAAAAATTGATAAGGCAGTTTTATTCGTCGGATCAGTACGATTACGGTGATACTTCATTTGTATCATTTTTTTGTTTTGGCGCTTTTATACAATAAAAACAATTTTATATAAAAAATAATTATTTTTGCATTGCTTTATTCTGCGAGCTATAACTTTTTAATTTTTTCTCTGATGATGCTGTATGGTGGCTCGTTTTTTGCGGGAAAAGATGACGTTTTCAGCGGTACCATGTTATTCCACTTTTTGTTCCGTGGTATGATGATAAAGCATTGTTTTTTTGCCTTTTTTTAAGGGGTTCACTAAAGGGGTTAACTAGTGGGATAGTTTTATAGGGTGGGTCGTTACGGATGCAGCGATACTAAATATGTGTAGTTTTATTGTTTTATTATTTACATAATAATAATGTGTTTATTGGGGAAATATATATTTTTTTTTTTATTTAGGGATTTTTTTTAAAATACTTTTTCACTTGTTTATTTTTTTTACATTTTTACATTGTCCCAGGGTGGGACATCACTATATAGTGTCAGATCGCTGATCTGACAGTTTGCTGAGCACTGTGTCAGATCAGCGATCTGACAGGCAGTGCAGGAGGCTTGCCGATGCCTGCTCTCAACAGGCACTGATAAGCCACCTCCTGAAGGACCCGGAAGGACCCCGCCATCTTGGATCTGGGGGCCTGCATGGAGGAGGCTCTCGGAACAATGCGATCACATCATGTTGCTCTGAGGGTCTCAGGGAAGCACGCATGCTTCCCTATTCCACCGCAATGCTGTGATCACTTAGTGCGGCCCGCCAGTTGTGGCTTTAAAGGGTCTATGGATGACTTCTTTCGAAGTCAAACCGAAACGCGCATCGGGGCGCGTGTGCACACACGGGACTTTAACCCCTCGAGGTATAGTGTATATTGTGACATATAGTCTGGTACATTTGTACTGGTACCTTATGTCTAGCACGTTTTCTGATATCATATAGATGTTTATTGGCACTTATTGCTTTACATTTCCATTGCATCCTTTTAACCCCTTGGGGTACAGTGTATATTGTGACATATAGTCCGTTTAAATAATTTTTTCTGCACTTCATATTTAGCACATTTTTTATATACGCTTACTGGCACTTGTGGGGTACCACAAGGCTCTGTTTTGGGCCCTGTATTGTTCAACATCTTTATCAATGATTTATATGAAGGAATTGAGGGTAAACTGATCAAATTTGCTGATGACACAAAGCTAGGAGGGGTAGCTAATACTAGAGAAGAGAGAGAGAGGATTCAAACAGATATAAATAAACTGGAGCAGTGGGCAGCAACTAACAGAATGGTTTTTAACAGAGAAAAATGCAAAGTACTACATCTGGGCAATAAAAATGAAAAAAGCATATATAAAATGGGAGGAATAGGGCTAAGTAACAGCACATGTGAAAAAGACTTGGGTATACTAATTGATCACAGACTGAACATGAGTCAACAGTGTGATGCAGCAGCAAAAAAGGCAAATACAATTCTGGGATGTATCAACATAAGCATACAGTCTAGATCACGTGAGGTCATTATTGCCCTCTACTCCTCTTTGGTCAGACCTCATCTGGAATACTGTGTCCAGTTTTGGGCACCACATTTTAAAAAAGACATCAACAATGTTTTATATTCACAAGGGTAACAGGAGAAATTGGACCCCAAAACGTATTGTCCAATTTGTCCTGAGTACGCTGATACCCCATATGTGGGAGAAAACTACTGTATGGGCACACGTTGGGGCTCGGAAGGGAAGTAGTGACGTTTTGAAATGCAGACTTTGATGGAATGGTCTGAGAGCGTCATGTCGCGTTTGGAGAGCCCCTGATGTGCCTAAACAGTGGAAACCCCACACAAGTGACCCAATTTTCGAAACTAGACCCCCCCAAGGACCTAGACCCCGCAAGATGTGTGGGGAGAACTTTGAACCCCCAAGTGCTTCACAGAAGTGTATAACGTAGAGCCATAAAAATAAAAAAATCATATTTTTTTCTATAAAAATGATATTTTCGCCCCCAATTTTTTATTTTCTCAAGGTAACAGAAGAAATTGGACCCCAAGTGTTATTGTGCAATTTGTCCTGAGTACACTGATACCCTATATGTGGTGGTAAACCACTGTTTGGGCGCATGGCAGAGCTTGGAAGGGAAGGAGCAGCGTTTGACTTTTTCAACGCAGAATTGGCTGGAATTGAGATCAGATGCCATGTCACGTTTGGAGAGCCCCTGATGTGCCTAAACAGTGGGAAACCCCCAATTTTAACTCCAACCCTAACCCCAACACACCCTTAACTGTAATCTCAGCCCTAACCATAACCCTTACCACAAACCTATCACTAACACACCCCTATCTCTAATCTCAACCCTAACCCTAATCCTAAGCCTAACCCTAACCCCAACGGGAAAATGGAAATAAATAATTTTTTTTAAGTTTTATTATTTTTCCCTAACTAAGGGGGTGATAAAGGAGGGTTTGATTTACTATTTATAGCGGGTTTTTATATTGGGATTTTATGATTGGTAGCTGTCACACGCTAAAAGACTCTTTTTATTGCAAAAAATAGTTTTTGCATCACCACATTTGGAGAGATATAATTTTTCCATATTTTGGCCTACAGAGTCATGTGAGGTCTTATTTTTTGTGGGACAAGTTGACGTTTTTATTGGTACCATTTTTGGGCACATGACAATTTTTGATCGCTTTTTATTACTATTTTTGGGAGGCAGAATGAGCAAAAACCAGCAATTCATAAATTTCTTTTGGGGGAGGCGTTTATACCGTTCTGCGTGTGGAAAAATTGATAAGGCAGTTTTATTCGTCGGATCAGTACGATTACGGTGATACTTCATTTGTATCATTTTTTTTGTTTTGGCGCTTTTATACAATAAAAACAATTTTATATAAAAAATAATTATTTTTGCATTGCTTTATTCTGCGAGCTATAACTTTTTATTTTTTTCTCTGATGATGCTGTATGGTGGCTCGTTTTTTGCGGGAAAAGATGACGTTTTCAGTGGTACCATGTTATTCCACTTTTTGTTCCGTGGTATGATGATAAAGCATTGTTTTTTTGCCTTTTTTTAAGGGGTTCACTAAAGGGTTAACTAGTGGGATAGTTTTAAAGGGTGGGTCGTTACGGATGCAGCGATACTAAATATGTGTAGTTTTATTGTTTTATTATTTACATAATAATAATGTGTTTATTGGGGAAATATTTTTTTTTTTAATTTATTTAGGGATTTTTTTTTAAATACTTTTTCACTTGTTTATTTTTTTTACATTTTTACATTGTCCCAGGGTGGGACATCACTATATAGTGTCAGATCGCTGATCTGACAGTCTGCAGAGCACTGTGTCAGATCAGCGATCTGACAGGCAGTGCAGGAGGCTTGCCGATGCCTGCTCTCAACAGGCACTGACAAGCCACCTCCTGAAGGACCCGGAAGGACCCGCCATCTTGGATCTGGGGGCCTGCATGGAGGAGGCCCTCGGAACAATGCGATCACATCATGTTGCTCTGAGGGTCTCAGGGAAGCACGCATGCTTCCCTATTCCACCGCAATGCTGTGATCACTTAGTGCGGCCCGCCAGTTGTGGCTTTAATGGGTCTATGGATGACTTCTTTCGAAGTCAAACCGAAACGCGCGTCGGGGCGCGTGTGCACACACGGGACTTTAACCCTCGAGGTATAGTGTATATTGTGACATATAGTCTGGTACATTTGTACTGGTACCTTATGTCTAGCACGTTTCTGATTCATATAGATGTTTATTGGCACTTGGCACTTTGCTTTACATTTCCATTGCATCCTTTTAACCCCTTGGGGTACAGTGTATATTGTGACATATAGTCCGTTTAAATAATTTTTTCTGCACTTCATATTTAGCACATTTTTTATATACGTTTACTGGCACTTGGCACTTGTTTTATTTTCTATTGCTTCTTGTTTGGGTTGTACATATTTATTAATTTTTACACTATACACACCTACACTTGTCTTTTATCAGATATATGATGTTATACTATTTAACCTTGAGGTTTCTTATTTTTTAATTTAAATATTATATCTTTCATGTACCCTGTTGTGTGCACATTGTGGTTTTAATCTTTTTTATTGTGTTTTGCTTTGTTGCCAATTTAAATAATCAATAAAATATTTCTACTATACTATTTGTTGTCTGGTATTCCTCTTTCTTAATCTGTGTCCTGGTTTCGGCTTTGCTTATCACTAAGTGGACACCACTTTTTTGTTTACCACACACTTGATCCATATCATATAGGTGTATATTATATAGGTGTATATATTTTACACATAAATATTGTATTTTTACAAATATTTTATATGATTGATCTTGTTATTTGATATATCTTGAGTGTTGTGGGCTTTAGTTTATCAAATTTTTGGCAGTTACTGCTTGCTTCATAAGTTACACTAAAATTCACAATTTTTTAATAAAGATTTCAATCTTGATTTACTTAAATTACGGTATATATATTTTAAATCCTTTTGAATTTTGCCTTATATACGAGTCATTATACTGGAAATAATGTTTCTTAACATTTTTTTTTCCTGTAAACTACAATTTCTTGTTGATTTTAAACGCTTTATTGTCAGTCCTTAGGGTATGTTTCCACTATCAGAAAACAGTCCGGATTAGCTGCGTGTTTGACGCTGTGCGTTGGTGCAGCGTCAAACACGCAGCGTCCAGATGTTACAGCATAGTGGAGGGGATTTCAAGAAATCCCGTCTCCACTATGCTGTAAAACAACGCAGGCGGAAGACCTGCGTGTCCTGAACACATCCGGAAAGACGCGCGTTCAAAAGGGGGCGGGGCTTTGGGCGGAGCGGAATTTCCGCTCCGTCCAAAGCGCTGTGGTTCCGGACCGTGGAACCACAGCCTTAAAGTGGAGTAAAAGTGTGATCAGCAGCGATCTGGGAGTTATGGGTCTTCCTCGTGCTATTCTCCTTCCATTCAGCACTTTTCCCATCCATTTTAACACTTTCACTGCCCCCCAGACCTCCTTGTAGGGTTTGTTGAAAAAATGCTCAGATTTACATTGACTCCCATTATACTTGTTACTCGAAACGAGCCTCTGCGTATTAGGAATTGCTCGGTTCAAGTAACGAGCATCTGAGCATTTAAGTGTTCGCTCATCCCTAATGTGCAACCATTGTTTTAGTCAGACAGGGCATTTTTGGGTGTCATAGTGGTGGGACCGCCAACAAGATATTACTGATCTATTGGTTATAGTTGATAACGTGCTTATTTGGGACACCCACTTTAAGTATTCAATGTTGACTTAGTTTCCAGTAATCAAAATATAAAAATCATCTAATTACACAACAAAACCTATATTTTTCACTAGTTTATTCATGCATTATAATCTGCTTGTTACAGTAAAGATGTGTATCGTAGTACCGTGTTAGCCAGTAGATAGAAAAATATTTAGAATTGAGAGTCCTCAGTGGTTGATACCTTTTAATGGCTAACTGAAAAAATGGTAACAAACTGCAAGCTTTCGAGACTACTCAGGTCTCTTCATCAGGCTAAACTAATACACAATCTGAAGAATCACATGATTCTTCAGATTTTGTATTAGTCTTTGCCTGATGAAGAGACCTGAGTAGTCTCGAAAGCTTGCAGTTTGTTACCATCTTTTCAGTTAGCCATTAAAAGGTATCAACCACTGAGGACTCTCAATCTGCTTGTTATGAATTTTTGCTTTTTTTTCTGTTGGGTTTTACGCCTCTTGTTATTCTCAGAATGTTATTCATTCCGCATTCCCTGGCATCGATTTTCAGCAAAACGTCCTTACGAAATAGCAATAATTATGCACTTGTTTATAAGAAATTGAATTATCAAAGTTAGACTTTTTTTATAGACTTTATTCTGTATGGACTTTATCTTCCAGTCTCAGAAATATATGGAAATAATGAGTAATAGCCAAAGAGAAAGAATTGTACAGCCACTATGGAAAAATATTGAATTTGTTAAAGAAAAAAAAAGCCTCATAAGATTTTCCTACAGCCTTTTAAAGAAAGAATTCGGCTATAAAATAAAGAAAATGACTCTGCATTCACCAGATGTTTTATAACAATTGTTATATATATTAAAGGTAAGCTACCGTTTTGGTCTCTGTGAAAGACACATTAAGTGATTGCTTCTGAACCGCAGCAGAACTGACATGTGTTTCCAATGAACGACAAATAACCAAAGCTGTGTTTTCATGTGAAAAATTAGATTTTTTTCTTTCCCGTCGGCCTAATGGGGGCAAAAGTTAGAAAAGGAAATTTTTGCTGTTGAGCAGAGGGGATGTTTATTTAAACAACACTGACACATTACAAGTTAGTAAATGCTCTTTTCTGGGATTTCATTGACAATAATGTTGGATGGCGGAATGGAAGAATTTAAAGAGTTCAGCTAAGACTGTGTGGACCACCTACGCGATAATGTAAGATAAAAATAGGAGATGAATTATAGACAGAGATAAAATGAAGACAACAAAACAGCTAAAATTATCTGCTTATCTTCTCACTACGATAGGTCCACATCGTTCTCACCGAGTAATTTATTTTGTTTACGAGAACACGTTCAAGTCTGTGGGAGAATATTACAATTTGCATAGCCCAAATAGTTTCAGTAGAAAAATAAAATGTATGGAGATTTTCAATGTTTGGTTAATGCAGGCTCAATTATTCATGGTGTAACAGTATTGCACAATGGCATTGAGTCGTTACAGCAGTACATGGAAATTGCTTCGAACAGACCATATCTATATACCAGGAGAGGGCATGCCATTGGTACACAAGGGCTCACTAGTGTCTTCCCCATGATTGTGGAGCCTACTGAGACAGACTAAGGGACCTTTTTAAACGCTAAGGAGCCTTTGCAGGTGTTTTTTGTTAATTATTCTAATTTACTGAGATAATGACTTTCGGGTTTTCATTGGCTGTAAGCCATAATCATCAACATTAACAGAAATAAACACGTGAAATAGATCACTCTGTGTGTAGTGACTCTATATAATATGAGTTTCACTTTTTGTATTGAAGAACTGAAATAAATTAATTTTTTGATGATATTCTAGTTTTGCGAGAAGCACCTGGAGGTGGGCCAGCTTCCATCTCTAAAGTGGCAAGCGGCTTCTGTTACAAATGCATAAAGGGGTGCGGTATTGGACTATAAAGGGTCCATATACTATTCTTGCACAGGGACGCTCTTCTATCTGGGTTTGCCCCAATATGTACATATATAGGAAGTTATTGGAGCACACCAATGTATTATCCCTTCATATGAAATTGGAGGCCTTCAAAGATAGTCAATACATCTCTTATGCCCTATTGTGCCCCTGTCATGTTCTGCCCTTATTCACATTAGCTCTTATGCTTTTTTTTAATCAAAATAGTGATAACTAAGTACCCTATATTATTTATGTACTATTACTATTTATCTATTCACTTATTACAGGGTATATATTCATTTTGTTTTTTTTCTAGTGTTTTTGTTTGTGAAATGGTCACAATGTGAACATGCTCTTACATATTGCACTAATAAAAGATTATGCTCCGGCTCATTGTTTGGTTTTGCTGTAGTTTCTTGTACTTTATACAAATAAGGGCGTGGCATTCCCTTTCTGAGCTAGGCATTTGAGCTATATAGCTTCCCATGGGCAGGTGTCTGAACAGTTGGGGACCCTGTCTTGGCCTGCCCTTATTCACATTGAGGTCGGCTGATATAAGGTGAGGTTTTAATACTAGAGACAGGATAAGACCAGCCTGATGGGTACACCTTGCTGTGGTGGGCTTCAATGCATTTTTCAAATTAGTGTTAACTAAGTAAACTATGTTTTATACACGTACAGTTACTATTTACTCATTTACTTCCTAAAGGGTATTGTGCTTTGCTGGATTTTTGTCTGTAAAATGGCCACAGTGTGAGCTCTTACACATTGCATGTATACCAGCTTATGCTCCAGCTCATTTCTTTGGTTTTTCTACTGTACCTCTGTATAAAAGAAAGTAGAAATATGCCATTAGGATTTATCCTATTTACCACTACATTCTTAGTACAGGCCATTATACAATGGCATTTAACGGTTTGGGCACCATTGGTCAAAATTGCTGTTACTGTGAACATTAAAGTAAGTTGAATATTAAATGATCTCTAAAAGGTCTAAAGTTCTTCTAAGCAGCTGCCTAGCGCTCTAAAAATAAAAATGGTGGAGGCCCACAAAGCAGGAGAAGCCTATAAGAAGATAGCAAAGTGTTTTCAAGTTGCCCCTTCCTCAGTTCAAAATGTACTTAAATGGGGTATACGAGACTTTATAAAAAAACAAAATATGTACCTAAGCAATAACAGGCAGGTAATTGCAACTTTCCTGCCTGTTGTGTCCTGCACCGTTCTTCCCCGGTACAAAGCGGTCACAGACTGCACATACTGCAGTTTCAGAAGCCTCCGCTGATGTCACATCTACAGAACGGAGGCTTCTTTTCCACTCCGCTCTGTCGACGGGGCGAGACTTCCGACATCATTCTGATTAACAGCCGGATCCACGCTGCCTAACAGAGGGAGCTGGCTGTCAGTCAGAATAACGGCGGAATTCATGCTCTGTCATGTCAGCAGACGCAGCTGAATCCCTGGCAGGTGGGTGTGATTGTGAAGAACGGAGCCGTGCGCAACATTTTTGTTTTGCTTTTTTATAAAGTCCCCAATATACCCTTTAAGAAATGGCAGTTAACAAGAATAGTGGAGGTCAAGATAAGGCCTGGAAAACCAAGCAAAATTTTAGTGAGAGCTGCTTGCAGAATTGCTAGGGAGGCAAATCAGAACCCCTGCTTGACTGCAAAAGAACTTGAGAAAGATTTAGCAGACTCTGGAGTTGTGGTACATTGTTCTACTGGTCAGAAACACCTACACAAATATGGCCTTCATGCAAGAGACATCAGAAGAAAACCTCTCCTGCATCCTCAATATAATGAGGTAAAAATAGAACTCTGTGGACACAATGATCAAGGGTATGTGTGAAGAAAAAAGGGCACAGAATTTCAGAAAAAGAACATCTCGCCAACCATTAGGGATGGGGGTGGATCAATCATACTTTGGGGTTGGGTTGCAGCCAACGGCACGGGGAACATTTCACTGGTAGAGAGAAAAATGGATTCAATGAAATTTCAACAAATTCTTAATACAAACATAACACCATCTGTAAAAAAGCTGAAGTTGAAAAGAGGATGGATTCTACAAATGGATCATGATCCTAAACACATATAAAATCCACAATAGATGACCTTATAAGACACAAGCTGAAGGTTTTATAATGGCCCTACAGTCCCCTGATCGGAACATCACTGAAAATCTGTGGCTAGACCTCAAAATAGCAGTGCATGCAAGACAACCCAGGAATCTCACAGAACTGGAAGAATTTTCCAAGGAAGAATGGATGAAAATTCCTACAACAAGAATTGAAAGACTCTTGGCTTGCTACAAAAATGGTTTGCAAGTTGTGATACTCACACAGGGTGCCAAACATTTTGCATTTGCCAATTTTCCTTTTTGTAATTTTTAAAATGTAAACGATGAAAAAAATATATATCTACACAGGTGCATTTCACAAAATTACAAAATTAGAATATCATCAAAAAGTTAATTTATTTCAGTTCTTCAATACAAAAAGTGAAACTCATATATTGTATAGATTCATTACACACAGAGTGATCTATTTCACTTGTTAATTTCTGTTAATGTTGATGATTATGGCTTACAGCCAATGAAAACCCAAAAGTCATTATCTCAGTAAATTAGAATACTTTCTAACACCAGATTGAAAAAATGATTTTAAAATCCAAAATGTTGGCCTACTGAAATGTCTGTTCAATAAATGCACTTAATACTTGGTCGGGCTCCTTTAGCATTATCTACTGAATCAATGCGGCGTGGCATGGAGGCGATCAGCCTGTGGCACTGCTGAGGTGTTATGGAAGCCCAGGTTGCTTTGATATCAGCCTTCAGCTGGTCTGCATTGTTGAGTCTGGTGTCTCTTATCTTCCTCTTGACAATACCCCATAGATTCTCTATGGGGTTTAAGTCAGACGAGTTTGCTGCCAATCAAGCACAGTGATACTGTTGTTTTTAAACCAGAAACTGGTACTTTTGGCAGTGTGGACAGGTGCCAAGTCCTGCTGGAGAATGAAATTTCCATCTCCAAAAAGCTTGTCTGCAGAGGGAAGCATGAAGTGCTCTAAAATTTTCTTGTAGACGGCCGCGCTGACTATGGTCTTGATAAAACACAGTGGACCTACATTAGCAGATGACATGGCTCTCCAAACCATCACTGATTGTGGAAACTTCACACTAGACCTTGGAAATCAAGGTCCCAGAGTCTGGAGTAAGAGTGGAGAGACAGACAATCCATGCAGCTTGAGGTCTAGGGCATGTCACTTTTTGCATTGAAGCACTGAAATAAATTAACTTTTTGATGATATTCTAATTTTCTGAGATGCACCTGTATATACAGTGGGTTCGGAAAGTATTCAGACTCCCTTTAAATTTTTCACTCTTTGTTTCATTGGAGCCATTTGGTAAAGGCAAAAAAGTTCATTTTTTTCTCATTAATGTACACTCTGCTCCCCATCTTGACTGACAAAAACCAGAAATATAGAAATTTTTGCAAATTTATTAAAAAAGAAAAACTGAAATATCACATGGTCGTAAGTATTCAGACCCTTTGCTCAGACACTCATATTTAAGACACATACTGTCCATTTCCTTGTGATCCTCCTTGAGATGGTTTTGCTCCTTCATTGGAGTCCAGCTGTGTTTAATTAAACTGATAGGACTTGATTTGTAAAGGCACACACCTGTCTATATAAGACCTCACAGCTCACAGTGCATGTCAGACCAAATGAGAATCATGAGGTCAAAGGAACTGGCCAAAGAGCTCAGAGACAGAACTGTGGCAAGGCACACATCTGGCCAAGGTTACAAAATAATTTCTGCAGTACTCAAGGTACCTAAGAGCACAGTGGCCTCCATAATCCTTAAATGGAAAAAGTTTGTGACCACCAGAAGTCTTCCTAGACCTGGTCATCCAGCCAAACTGAGAAATCATGGGAGAAGAGCCTTGGTGAGAGAGGTAAAGAAGAACCCCATAAACATAGTGGTGGCAGCATCATGCTATGGGGGTGGAGTGGAGGTGGCGGCAGGAAGTCGAAAGATCACAGCCCGGCAGAACGTGGGAAGAAGATGTGGAGAGCTCTACTCACCAACACCCAAAGAGGCCGCAGTCGCGGAGTCAGCAGCTGCCGGAGACGACGGCTTCCTGAGGACCGGAACCCATGAGTGTGGAGTCCATGCCTCGACGTGACCTGTTGCCGGAGCAGTCTGTGGCATCAACGCTGCTGCGCCAACCGACGAAGATCCTGCATCCGTAATTTACGCTGTTTACTCGTGAACCGGAAGCACCAGCCACCTAGGAGGAACTTTGGAGAGAGACCGTGACCGAGCCGGAACTTTACAGAGCGCCGAACGCCTGCGCAGACGTCCACGCGGAAAGATCCAGCGTTCCCGGGAGAGCCACGGAAGACGAGCGGGTGAGTGAACCTCAGCACCTGACCCTAGAGGGAGGGTCCCATCCCCGGGCCTCCACGGCGGAGGAAGTTGTTCAGCCACTGGTCCCTGAGGGGAGATCTCTGTCACTCCCTCACCCTGCTCAGACCAAACCAGCCCAAATAGTGTCAACAGCGGCCATGTCCCTGGGTGCCGCATGCTTTTCTACCTCGGCAGAGGGCCCCTTCCCCACCCCCAAGCAGGCTGTCTGGGTGGAGAACGTCATACAGAAGAAGAAACAACGGGAGAAGGAGGTCTGGGCAGAGCTGCGACGGCCTGGATGGTGTAACCTGGCCGGCCAACTTACCCGTGCATGGTTGGTGTACACCAACATCTACTTGGGTATGGAATCATTCGTGAAGAAGGGACCAGTGATAAGGTCTATCTTAATGAGGCGTCGGTTAGGTTCGGCAAGCCATTACAGGAAGGAGACCAGGTATCCTTTAAAGAAGACTGTCCTCGAGGGTATTACGCGATGGCGGTTACCCTCGGCAGTGAGGACGACCTAGTACTCTTTTCCAGACCGAAGCAGGCTTCAGTGGCAACTGCTCTGCAGTCCCCTGCCAACGTTAACCCTTCCCTTCTATGGCAGACACTGACCTCTGCGGCTGCAGAGTCGTCGACGGCCCGAAATTCAGGCATGTGATTCAGCCACCAATACAATGGTCCGGGATGTGCGCCGTTGAAAATTAAAAAAATAAAAGAGAGAGAAGAAAAACTTTACTGCTAAGAAGCTGTCCTTGTTGCAACTATAATTAGGGACTAAAATGCTCCAAATAAGAGAGTAATATGGCCGGATGGCCTATGTGGACAGTTTTTGTATGTTTGTATTTTTGTTGCACCTGTTGTGCCTCCTCTGCTGGAAAGTGGAAACTTCCCTTTAATCCATGGACTTCTGCTGGAATTAAGTGTGGTCCTGTTGTTCATTACCATACTCTCTTCAAGGGAAGGGGGATCACTTGCTGAACTGTGCGACATTGTATATATGTTTGGCTCAGGAAAATCGGAGTAATTGGACATGGATATCACCTGGAGAACTGTGAACTGGGATAGTAAGCACACAACATGAGCTGTGTTACGTCGTTTAAGAGACTTTACTCATAATGGGCCACTTTTACTTTTAATATCAAGGTACTGCCCCTTGCTTGCCTCCCTGCATGTAGTGAATAATGTGTATATTAAAGTCTGTTTTAGGCCGGCGTCACACTGGCGAGTGTGATGCGAGTAAGTCGCACGACTTTCTCGCATCAACACCCGGCACGGCCGCCCGCTCTCGGACCCGAGTGTGCGGCTGCATGTATTTCTATGCAGCCGCACACTCGAGTCCGAGAGCGGGCGGCCATGCCGGGTGTTGATGCGAGAAAGTCGTGCGACTTACTTGCATCACATTCGCCAGTGTGACGCCGGCCTTAAGGTTTGGTCAGGGATGACCAAATTAAATGGAAGAGGGAATGTAAGGGGATGAAGGATTATGTTCCCTATTGCTTTTCCTCCTTAACAGGTCCTGATACTGTCTGTTTTATTATGATTTATATATGTTATTATATGATGGTACGGTACTGCTACATGATTGCATGTATTATCGCCTACTTATAATGGTACTGCTAAACTCTTAGGGTGTGTTTCCACGGTCAGTAAATGCTGCGTGTTTGAAGCTGTGTACTGGGGCAGCGTCAAACACGCAGCGTCCAGATGTTACAGCATAGTGGAGGGGATTTCAAGAAATCCCGTCTCCACTATGCGTAAAAACACGCAGGCGGCAGACCTGCGTTAACGGACATGCGGCGCGTTTTTTTAGATCACAGCATGTCCTTTTCACTTGGGGCGACGCTCTGTCGCCGCAAGGGAAATAACAGAGGCCTATGTAGCGCTGCGATGATTCCGGATGTGTTCAATGAGCACATCCGGATTCACCGCGCGTTCAGAAGGGGGCAGGGCTTGGACGGAGCGGACTTTCCACTCCATCAAAAGCGCCTGCCATCCTGAACGTGGAGCCATACCCTTAGTGTATTGCTGTGTCTTGTAAATACGCATTATGTGCTTTGGTAAAGTATACTGTATTTGCACTTATATTAGGGAAAGTGCAGTTTGAAGGATTGGCCACTAGATGGGGGGCATTTTAGTGCCCACAGTTCTTAGTTAGTACATAGTGTAAGTATACGGTTAACAGTAAGAGGAACTGCTGTATGGTAAGCCTGGGGGAAAGTTAGATTTTAGTCAAAGGGTGAGGGGTGCCCGAATGGTCCACAAGGGCTTAGGCCCAGGAAGCCACAGCAGCCACGCAACCTGAAAGTGAAGTGAACCTCAGTCATCCACAGCACCAGAATAGTTCAGCAGCGGGCCATTGCAGTAGAGGAGACAAGAATGTGGCAACTCATTGTTTGGGTGAATCCCCACAGATACAGTGAGTACAAACAGAGAGGATGTGGTGCAAGGGCAAAAGACAGAGCCGAAGGCCAGAACTCTCCTTCAGTGGCTGCTTACTCCGGGAGTAAATGATCTTGAGTCTGGGGTGAAACAGACCGAGGGATGTGCTTCTGTAGCAGAGCCGTGTAAAGAGAATGCTGAGGAACCGTCTGGGATGGTCCTACCGTGGCCCTTGCTTGGTGCGCACGAGAGTAACTCAGGGAAAGAAAAGGAACTATGTTTTTTGAAGCCCTCTGTAAAAGATGTGAAGCTTTTGGATTTGCTGTGTGATGAAGATGAAGATAAAGATGTTCTTGTTGAAGTTGAAATGGACTGTGTCTCAGTTTGTGCTAATCTATCTGAAGAAAGTCTCCTACTCCCGGAGGGTGTGCCAGCAGGAGCTAGACCTGAAGACACAGTGCTGTTGACTAATGGTGAATATATTTCTGTGAGGGAAGGCCAGGGCATGGAGAAACAGGTGTCCACGCCCACGACTATTGCCCTGGCCGACTCTTACACATACAAATCAACTAACTAGAAGAAACAGTCATAAGGTCAGTATGATAGAATTTAGCAAAAATCTTTATTAATTAACAAAGTTAAAAGCACAGGTACAAAGTGCCACTTCAAAACATATACCAACCAATGCAAGGGAACATGTGTATGTGAATACTATATGATAACATAACCGAGAGTATTATAATTCAATATAACTAGCAATGCAGCCATCACAGTTGAATCATCGCATAGTAATCAACAAATATTAATCGATAGATATACTGAGTGGCATACATACCAGGGAATAAAAATAGTACCACACACACTGCCCACGCAGCCCCATACAGTATTATGGGCACCACATAGTCTTTCATACAGTATTATGGGCACCATATAGTTCTCCATACAGTATTATGGGCACCACATAATCCTCTATATAGTATTATGGTCACCACATAGTTCTCCATACAGAATTACAGGCACCACATAGTCCTCCTTACAGTATTACAGGCCCCATATAGTTCTCCATATAGTATAATGTGCCCCATATATTACTCTATACAGTATAATGTACCCCATATATTGCCCAATACAGTATAATGGGCCCCATACATTGCTTCATACAGTATAATGACCTCACAAAGTGCTGCATACACAATAATGGGCCACGTATATTACTCCATACAGTATAATGGCCCCCATATAAAGTTCCATACAGTATAATTGGCCCCATTTAATGCTCCACATGGTGTAATGGGCCCCACATAGTTCTCCATACAGTATAATGGGCCCCATATATTACTCCATACAGTATAATGTACCCCATATATTTCTCCATACAGTATAATGGGCCCCATACAATGCTTCATACAGTATAATGACCCCACAAAGTGCTGCATACAGAATAATGGGCCATGTATATTACTCCATACAGTATAATGGGCCCCATTTAATGCTCCACATGGTGTAATGGGCCCTATATAGTACTCCATACAGTATAATGATACAGAATAATGGGCCCTATATATTATTCAATACAGTATGATGGGCCCCATATGTTACTCCATGCAGTATAATGGGCCCCACATAGTGCTCCATACATTATAATGGCCCCCAGATATTACTCAGTAAAGTTTAATGGGCCCCATATATTACGCTACACAGTATAATAGGCCCCATATAATGCTCTATACATAGAAATAAATAATCAAATACTCATCTCTCCCCATTCCCCACTGCTCCGGTCTCCTCAACGTCTTCTGACCCTCTGCACTTCTCAGCACACAGGGCGCGCTGTAGTGACATCATTGAGCCATCTGTGCTGAGACGTCATAGAGCTCAGATGCAAATGAAGAATGGATGAAAGAGGGAGCGTCAGCAAACGATCCCTCTCCCATCATTGTTTTCAACTGTATCGGCATCCAGATTGCTGAGGCAGTTATAAGTTCAATGCGGAGGGAGCCTGGTGCCTGTACTGCTGAGAGCGAGTGGGCCCCACATTTTTCCAGGGCCCCAGCACTTTCTCAGGGTGCAACGGATTGTTCACGCTGGTCCTGTTTAATGGGTTGTTCCTGTTTAGTAAATGAATGTCTCTGGCTGCAGTTATTCTAAAGAAACAAATTGCATTGCTCTCACTTTTCAAGGTCTGCTGGCAAGTCTCTGCTGATCATCCAGTGTCTGTCATTAGCTACGACACTCACGTCATGTCGACAGCATGGCAGCCAATCAGTGAGCTCAGTAGTTCTGACACTGAAGGCGGAACGTCCCTTTCAGAGCCACTCAGAGCACTGATTGGCTGCTGCATTGTCAATGTGACACAGCCAATGCCAGACCTCGGGAATAGTGGTGGACACTTGCCGGTGCACTCGTAATGATGAGTAAACCATTGTTTTTTAATAATAACCTGAAGTTTGTATATTAACCCCTTCATGACCCAGCCTATTTTGACCTAAATGACCTGGCCATTTTTTGCAATTCTGACCAGTGTCCCTTTATGAGGTAATAACTCAGGAACGCTTCAATGGATCCTAGCGATTCTGAGATGTTTTTTCGTGACATATTGGGCTTCATGTTAGTGGTAAATTTAGGTCGACAATTTTTGCGTTTATTTGTGAAAAAAATGGAACTTTGGCCAAAATTTTGAAAATTTCGCAATTTTCAAATTTTGAATTTTTATTCTGTTAAACTAGAGAGTTATGTGACATAAAATAGTTAATAAATAACATTTCCCACATGTCTTCTTTACATCAGCACAATTTTGGGAACAACATTTTTTTTTGTTAGGAAGTTATAAGGGTTAAAAGTTGACCAGCGATTTCTCATTTTTACAGCAAAATTTACAAAACCATTTTTTTTAGGGACCACCTCACATTTGAAGTCACTTTGAGGGGTCTATATGGCAGAAAATACCCAAAAGTGACACCATTTATAAAAACTGCACCCTCAAGCTACTCAAAACTACATTCAAGAATATTATTAACCCTTCAGGTGCTTCACAGGAACTAAAGCAACGTGGAAGGAAAAAATGGACATTTATATTTTTCCAACAAAATTTTTCTTTTAGCATCAATTTTTTCATTTTTGCATGGGCAACAGGATAAAATGGACCCTAAAATTTGTTTGGCAATTTATCCTGAGTACACAGATACCTCATATGTGGTCATAAACCACTGTTTGGGCGCACGGCAGGGCTCAGAAGGGAAGGAGCGCCATTTGACTTTTTGAATGGAAAATATGCTGGAATATTTAGCGGTTGCCATGTCGCATTTGGAGAGTCCCTGTGTGCCTAAACATTGGAGCTCCCCCACAAGTGACCCCATTTTGGAAACTAGACCCCCTGAGGAACTTATCTAGATGCAGAGTGAGCACTTTGAACCCCCAGGTGCTTCACAAATTGATCCGTAAAAAAAAGAAAGTATTTTTTTTTCACAAAAATTTTCTTTTAGCCTCAGTTTTTTCATTTTCACATGGGCAACAGGATAAAATGGATCCTAAAATTTGTTGGGCAATTTATCCTGAGTACACGATACCTCATATGTGGTTATAAACCACTGTTTGGGCGCACGGCAGGGCTCAGAAGGGAAGGAGCGCCATTTGACTTTTTTGAATGGAAAATATGCTGGAATATTTAGCGGTTGCCATGTCGCATTTGGAGAGTCCCTGTGTGCCTAAACATTGGAGCTCCCCCACAAGTGACCCCATTTTGGAAACTAGACCCCCCAAGGAACTTCTCTAGATGCATAGTGAGCACTTTGAAACCCCAGGTCCTTCACAAATTGATCAGTAAAAAAAGAAAGTACTTTTTTTTTCACAAAAATTTTCTTTTAGCCTCAGTTTTTTCATTTTCACATGGGCAACAGTATAAATTGGATCCTAAAATTTGTTGGGCAATTTCTCCTGAGTACACAGATACCTCATATGTGGTCGTAAATCACTGTTTGGGCGCACGGCTGGGCCCAGAAGGGAAGGAGCGCCATTTGACTTTTGAATGGAAAATGGTCTCCAATCCTTAGCGGACACCATGACGCCTTTGGAGAGCCCC
The DNA here is from genome assembly GCA_033576555.1 of Oophaga sylvatica. Lineage (NCBI taxonomy): Eukaryota > Metazoa > Chordata > Amphibia > Anura > Dendrobatidae > Oophaga > Oophaga sylvatica. Next base: position 43,684,839 of record JARQOD010000002.1, on the reverse strand, counting down.
TGTGTGCCTAAACAGTGAAAAAAACCCACATGTGACACCATTTTGGAAACTAGACCCCTTATGGAACTTATCTAGATGTGTTGTGAGCACTCTGGACACCCAAGTGCTTCACAGAAGTTTATAACGCAGAGCAGTGAAAAAAAAAAAAATTTTCCTCAAAAATGATTTTTTTAGCCCGCTATTTTTTATTTTTACAAGGGTAACAGGAGAAATTGGACCACAAAAGTTTTTGTGCAATTTGTCCTGAGTACGCTGGTGCCCCATATGTGGGGGGGAACCACTGTTTGGGCGCACGGCAGGGCTCAGAAGGGAAGGAGCGACATTTGACTTTTTGAATGGAAAATTAGCTCCAATCGTTAGCGGACACCATGTCGTGTTTGGAGAGCCCCTGTATGCCTAAACTTTGGAGCTCCCCCACAAATGACCCCATTTTGGAAACTAGACCCCCTAAGGAACTTATCTAGATGCACAGTGAGCACTTTGAACCACCAGGTTCTTCACAGAAGTTTATAACGCAGAGCCGTGAAAATAAAAAATCATTTTTTTTTCTCAAAAAATTATCATTTAGCCCACTATTTTTTATTTTCACAATGGTTATAGGTAAAATTGGACCCCAAAAGTTGTTGTCTAATTTGTCCTAAGTATGCTAGTACCTCACATGTGGGGGGGAACCACTGTTTGGGTATACGTCAGGGCTCGGAAGGGATGTAGTGACGCTTTGAAATGCCGACTTGATGGAATGGTCTGCAGGCGGGCAGAGCCCCTGATGTGCCTAAACAGTAGAAACCCCCACAAGTGACCCTATTTTGGAAACTAGACCCCCCAAGGAGCTTATCTATATGTGTAGTGAGCACTTTGAACCCCCAAGGGCTACACAGAAGTTTATAACGCCGGGGCATGAAAATAAAAAAATCATATTTTTTCCGCAAACATGATCTTTTAGTCCCCAATTTTTTTATTTTCCCAAGGGTAACAGGAGAAATTAGACCTCAAAAGTTGTTGTCCAATTTGTCCTGAGTACGCTGATATCCCATATGTGGGAGAAAACTACTGTATGGGCACACTTCGGGGCTTGGAAGGGAAGTAGTGACGTTTTGAAATGCAGACTTGATGGAATGGTCTGCGGGCGTCATGTTACGTTTGCAGAGTCCCTGATGTGCCTAAGCAGTAGAAACTCCACACAAGTGACCCCATTTTGGAAACTAGACCCCGCAAGGAACTTATCTAGATGTGTGGTGAGCACTTTGAACCCCCAAGGGCTACACAGAAGTTTATAACGCCGGGGCATGAAAATAAAAAAATCATATTTTTTCCACAAACATGATCTTTTAGTCCCCAATTTTTTTATTTTCCCAAGGGTAACAGGAGAAATTAGACCACAAAAGTTGTTGTCCAATTTTTCCTGAGTACGCTGATATCCCATATGTGGGAGAAAACCACTGTTTGGGCACACGTTGGGGCTTGGAATAAAGGGAGCACTGTTTGACTTTTTGAACGCAAAATTTGCAGGAATCAATGGCGCCATGTCGCGTATGGAGACCCCCTGATGTGCGTAAATAGTGGAAACCCCTCAATTCTAACTCCAACCCTAACCCCAACACACCCCTAACCCCAACCCTAACCCCTACACACCCCTAACCATAACCCTAACCCTAACCCCAACACACCCCTAACCCTAATCCCAACTCTAACCATAAACCTAACCACAAGCCTAACCCTAATCCCAACCCTAACCCCAAAACACCCCTAACACTTATCCTAACTCTAACCCTAACAACAAACCTAACCCTAATCCCAACCCTAATTCCAACCCTAACCCTAATTCCAACCCTTACCCAAATTCCAACCCTAACCCAAATTCTAACCGTAACCCTAATTCTAACCTTAACCCTAGTTCTAACCCTAACCCTAAGGCTGGGTTCATATTGCGTTTTACCAGCCCGATCAACACGTAGCGTTGACGGGCTGGTAACGGTATAGCATAACGCGATCACGTTATGCTATACCGCTAGCGCAGAGGAATCAGCGATGATTCATCTGTGCTAGCGGTGACGGAGCCCAGACGCTGCAGCCTGCGTCCAAGGCTCCGTCACTGAATGACGGCACCACATTTTAAAAAAGACATCAACAAACTGGAGAAAGTTCAGAGAAGAGCCACCAGAATGGTGTCCGGTCTGCAAACCATGTCCTATGAGGAACGGTTACAGGATTTGGGAATGTTTAGCTTGCAAAAAAGAAGACTGAGAGGTGACTTAATAGCTGTATACAAATATCTGAAGGGCTGTCACATTGTGGAAGGATCATCTTTATTCTCATTTGCACAAGGAAAGACTAGAAGCAATGGGATGAAACTGAATGGGAGGAGACACAGATTAGATATTAGAAAAAACTTTTTGACAGTTAGAGTGATCAATGAGTAGAACAGGCTGCCACGAGAGGTGGTGAGTTCTCCTTCAATGGAAATCTTCAAACAGAGGCTGGACAGACATCTGTCTGGGATAATTTAGTGAATCCTGCTTTGAGCAGGTGGTTGGACCAGATGACCCAGGATGTCCCTTCCAACTCTACCATTCTATGATTCTATGATTCTAAACATCCTCTACGTTCGCAATAACAGATTCATTTTTTGTTAATTCTATAAGTCATTGTTCATTGTCAAGGTTACTGGCCAGTGTTGCAGTCTATCGGAAGTGGCTGGTTTCCTAGGCAAGGAGCACAGCACTTGTGCACTCTTTTCTGTGGAGCTAGTAAGCACTGCCCTGAAGCTGGCTGGATCATTGGAAATGGTGGAGAGGTAAAACTGCCTCTGATTCTTCAGAGGTCACGTTGTATCTGCTATGAGCATCACAGAGTGCACAGTTTGGACAAAGGGCTTAACCTTGCTATCTGTCTGAACTGTTAATGATCAGGAGCGCACTGCCGCCTGGCAATGAAGAAGCTGGGAGGCTGGTGAGAGGTGTACTCCTGAAGGACTATGCTGAAACAACCCCTTTAAGAGTGAGACGAAACTAGAGTATAGGAAGAAAAATTAGTTAACAAGGGGAGAAAATGCACATTCCTTGGAGATATAGTCCAGTATGTTTACCCCAAAAATGTGCTACCCACACACAATTAATTTCATTGCTTCCTATTGAGTTGTACTTTTTATACTTTTGTAATATTATTAACTTAATTAAAAGTAACTTGTCATATTGTACATGTAATCTGATGTAGCAGCAGTATGTTATGAAGCAGACGAAGCCGAGTAAATTTATAGTTTTGTATCTAAAGTTTCTGCATAACTCATATTTTATACATTGAAATTCCTGCTGATTCCACACTTAGTAGTCTAGAGGGTGGTCCTAGTCCTAGTCAGTGATTGACAGTTCTTTCCTGCATAAGGATTCATTCAGACGTCGGTTTTTCCCTATACAAGTTCTATCTGTGTTTTTCGCAGATGGCCCTTGTACCTACTGTACATTAGTGAATGGGGTAATTTACAAGTCTGTTTTTTCGCAGACAGAAAAATCGAAGAGACGTGTCCGATTTTGATCTGAGTGTTACATCAAAATCGGCAATGCAAGTCGTTTATGGGCCCGTTAAAAAATAGGACAGCACTCAGATGCCATCAGAGTGACGTCCTCTTTTCACTTTCACATAGGAGAAGGTGGGAAATTTTTTTCCTTCATTTAAAAGAAACATTGAGTTCAAAGATCCTGACACTCCCCTTGATAAAGCACATCCACGAAACGCATGTTGGGGCGTCTGTGGTACTGAGGACTGGCGTTATATTCAACACTATAGGTACGCTATAAACTTTACAAACCTTTTGGCTGTCTGATGGCTGTTTTATTTGACCATTGTGGTCTGCGCTATATGCACTTTACTATCAGTCTGACATCCTAGGTTCCCCCTTTTTGGACCATTTATGGTATTATTACCTTCCTACCCTATAGCCTGTTACTATTCCACCCCACCATTTATCTTACTTGAGTACTTTCCTTTTTTGATTGTTTCCTCATACATGTATCATGTCTTTAATCTTTGATTCATGTTTTTGTTACTAGATGTATTGAATCTTTAATAAAAAAATACCTATTTTTATATATCTTTTTTAGTGGTGTGTTTTGGGTACTTGGTATCCACTGTCTAGGTCTTCTAGCTATAACACACCCATATTTCTAATTATGATGGGAGAAAACATAAAAGAAAAAGCACACTAAAACCAAAAAATACTCTGTTGCAAAAAAATAACAGTAAACAGCCAATGCTAATAAAAAAATGGAAAAACACAGGGTATTTTGTTAATACGTTTTTTGCAAAAAATGTGTATTAAGCCACTCCACCAAACGTCAAGGTATACCCATATTAGAGCAGTCCCTGACTAATGTATGTAATCCCTATCTGATGTATTTTTTGGTTTTACTGTGCTTTTTCTTTTATGTTTTCAATCTTCTGGTGGTGTGAACAATGTCCCTACAGGCTTGTTCACTGTGTGCATGGCTCATGTGTTTCTGTTTTTAATTATGATGGGAATAGTGTTTTCCTTACCTTAAGGTCCCTGACAGACTATTGATATGTTATGGATATTGTGTTTGTGAAAAGTATAGGAAAAAGTTATTGGCAGAGTGTGAAAACATTTGTCCCTGAGTGAGTACGTATTGATAAAACTGAATGGTTGGGTTTTTCTGCTATTCTCAATCTCTATAATCTAAACCTTAAAATAATTATTATTATAATTATTCTTTTAAAGAAGTGTTAAACTGTTTTCGTAGGCACCCTTCCTTACTACCCTATTTTTTTTCTTATCCAATTGGTTTTCTCTAAACGCTAACTCAATAAAGAAAGTTAATAGAGAATGTTGCATGACGTAAACAAGCTCGTAGAAATAGAAGTCAAGGCTTTAGTTTTTGTCTGGACTGTGTTTTCTTTCAAAGAATTAAACACATTTCCCACAGAATGTGAGCACCAAGAATGTGAAGCAGAATGATCAAATTTCATCAGAGAATATATTCAAGTAATTGAAGTAGCCATTGTAGTAATCCCCTTCTTCAGACAATTTTTGGTCCAACTCAGCAGGTGGTAAAACAGTGTGTAAAAGGTGACAACATGGTAATCTGCTCTTTCCTCTTGTCAAGCCCTTTTTAAACCCACCGACTCCAGTAATAAAGAAAGTTAAGTTTATTATTGTTGTAGGATAATGGCAATAAATTTAATTTAACCCATTTTAATACTGTATGTACCATATAATATAATTAATATCCATCCGGTTCTAGTGTGTGACTCAGAAGGTACAAGAAACTCCTTGACGGCCTTTTAGGGAGCCAGGTCCGAGGTGGTGTTTTAAGTTGTGCGGCTATGGATTGACTAGTCTGTACAGGGACCAGTAGGGTGTGGGTGCAGCTTCTCTGTGTTGTAGGCTTTATTATTCTCGCTACCTATGTATGAGCGAGTCACGTGCGTAACACAAACGCAGTCAATAAGTGTTAGAACAGTCAATGTCTGTTCTAACACTTCAAACTCTACTATTAAAAAAAAATGAGCAATGAGTTTAAAATAATTGAGAAAAAGCAGAAAATGGAAAATATAAAACTATTGCAGCTTTTTTCTCGTTTAGAAAAAAAAACCTTTCACCAAATGTTTCACGTTGAGCCGGACACATGATGCAACAGTGGCAGCAGAGCAGAATAAAATGTATAGATATTTATTTTAATTTAACCTCTCCATTGTGGAGATATTAGCAATCAAAGCATTTGGCACTTACTGAATTAACTTTTGCTAAGTCTAAGTGGGTGTTAACAGATAGCAACTCATATAGGGAAAAGAAATGCACACCTCCAAGAAAAGTATCTAATATCACCTGTCAAACCGTGGGCAACATGAATCAGCCTGTAAGCACAACTGAATATATATCCACAAGATAGTACATTCTTTTTTAACCCCTTGGAGCCAATTTTAACCTTAAAGAGAACCTATCTGCAGGATTTTGCTCAGTAACCTACAGACAGTGTCAGGGTGGCACTGTTATACTGATTACAATGATACCTTGGGTGATGGAATCCGTATTTCGGTTGTTGTTTAATCTGTATTTGTAGTTTTCAGTTAATCAGATTCTCGTGCTCCGGGGTGGCCTGTGGGTGGAGTCATGGGCGGGGCTTTATGTGGTGCTCTGCTTAGATATTCATCTGTATTGGCTTATGACAGGTCACTGATCATTCAGTGACCTGCCCCCTATTTTGCATACTGTTTAGAAAAAATTGTTCACATTGAGCAAAATGGCATCGGCAGCCACGCCTCTGCAGTAAAAACTATAGCATTTGGCGTATAATGTGCAGTAGCATCTATCACATTCTGCTGCTGGCGCCATTTTACTGCAGACAAATTTTTATTTTCTCTAGCACAATGACGCTTTCGCAGAAGTATCTATTGGAACTCGATAGCTGCTATGCGATGGTGCCATTTTGCTAGAGCAAAAAAAAATTGATTGCAGTAAAATGGCGCTGGCGCTTACGCAGTATCATGTTTAGCATTATGTCTATAATATTGCCGGATAAAAAATATTGCCTTCATCAAAATGGTGCAGTCGGGGGCGGATGCGCAGCAGCATCTACCGCGTTCTGATAGATGCTAATGCGCAAGCGCCGCCGACGGCGCAGATTTACTGCAGCAAATTTTTTTCTCTAGCAAAATGAAACAATACATACTACTGCACAGGCCCCGCTGCTATTTTTCTAGAGAAAAAATTGTCTGCAGTAAAATGGCACCAGCGCCAGTGCCTGTGCAGTAGCATCTATTGTGTTCTGATAGATTCTACTGCACATGCATCCCCGCTGGCGCCATTTTGCTCAAGGTAATTTTTTTTTCTAAACCCACCATAATATATGCAGTATGTAAAATAGGGGGCAGGTCACTGACGGATCAGTGACCTGTCATAAGCCAATACAGATGAATATCTAATCAGGGCATCACATAAAGCCCTGCCCACAGCACCTCCCACAGGCCACCCCAGAGCACCAGAAGCTCATTAACTGAAAATGACCAAACCCCATTTTTCAAATCTAAAACGTGTCTTTTTATGTAATAATATCTTTGGAATGCTTCAACATATCCCAGTAATTCTGAAACTGTTCTTTCACAACACATGTGACTTTATTTAAGTGGTAAATTTAGCTTGATATGTTTTGCAATTTATGTAAATATCTGAAATTTGACAAAAATTTAAGCAAATTACCAATGGTTAAACTTTGACTGTTTACACCTTTAAACCAGATAGTCATAACACACAGACTAGTTATAAAAAACTATTCCCATATGTCTACTTTATGTCAGCATCATTTTTGAGACATCATTTTGTTAGCATGTTAGAAAGGTTAAAATTTAGCAGCAATTTTTCCAAGAAAATTTACAAATTCAATTTTTTTATGCACCTATTAAGTTTTTAAAATGACTTTGTGGATCATATAATTGGAAATCCCACAAAGCAGCACCCTTAAATTATTCAAAATTGCTTTCACAAAATGTGTTAACTCTTGTGATGCTTCTCAGTAATTTGTACAAATTGCAGTGAAAAAAAGCAAAAAATATTTTTTTTTCACAACAATTTTGATTTTGTACCAAATATATAATTTTTTTGAAAGGGTAATAGAAACAGATGAACCTCACAAGTTATTACCCAAGTCCTCTTGAATTTGAAAACGTCTCATATCTGGTCTCTATCTCTATCTCTCATATCGTCTCTATCTCTCATACAGTACAGCCAGATCAGATCTCATACTTTGCATTGATGAGGGGCAACACCCAAAAACACTGTGTCCGCAAATTGAGATTCTGTTTATTATTTTTCTTAAGTCATATGGCAAGGCTTTGTTAAAGGGTTGATATTGATTTTTAGGATTGTTACTACCCATAGGTAACAAAGAGGCAATTTGCACATTTCATTTCCCAGAGGAGCATTGCATGGCTTACAAGCCTCCTTACATTGGCATGTCAGACATGTCACCTCCTATAAGGAGAAACGCTATCCCTTAGTTGTCATATGTGTTCAAAAACTGCTGTTTGGTCACACAGCAAGGTGCCATTTGATTTTTGGAGCACAGATTTGGCTGGAATAGATTACAGAAATAACGTTGCATTTGTAGAGCCAAATCAGCAGAAACCCACAAGTGATCCCATTTTGGAAACTACACATTTCAAGGAATTTATTTAGGAGTGTGGTGTTTTAGCCCCAAATTTGTAATTTTTACAAGGGATAATAGGAAATATTGGAACTCACAAATTGTTACACAATTTCTCCCTAACATAGTGATATCCCCTATACAGTATGGTTGAAAGCTAATGTTTGGACATATGGCAGGGCTCAAAATAGAATGAGTGCTATTTGAATTTTGGAGTGCAACTTTGGTTGGAACATATTGCGGATGCCATATTGCATTTGTAGAGTCACTGAGGAGTCAAAACAGTCGTATCCCCTCTCATAGGTAACCCCTGGAAAACACCTCTCCAAGAATTCACCTAGGTGTGGTGAGCATTTTAAGATTTTTCCACTAAAAATGTAACTTTAGCCTCAAATTTTCCATCCAAACAAGAGGTATTAGTAGAAAATGGACTCCACAATTTTTTATGCAATTTCTACCGAATGCAGCAATATCCCATATGTGGTTGTACACTACTGTTTGGACATACAGCACTCAGAAGAAAAGAAGCACCATTTGGTTTTTGGAACACAAATTTTGTTTGACTAGCTTGTGCGCATCATTTGTGGACGCAAACATTTTTGTTTCTATTTTAATTTTGCCCCTTCATTGCGGAGATAATAGCAATCAAAGTATTTGGCATCCAATGAGTTAACTTTATTTAAAATTAAATAAATAATAAATGACAAATATTTTCCACTTTGATCAATGTTCTCATACACTGCAGTTTCACACTAATACAACTTGTTGAACCCCACTTATGGCAGCTACCAGGATCTGTGCATCATCTTGATGGGGTGAAAGAGGGAACCTGTCCCTCTTTTAACCATCCAAATAACTCTGTTGCAACCGTCAGTGGAATATAGTTGCGACTGGTGGTAAAACTGATCGTTACTGGTGCAGCAGTGTGACAGATCTAATATTCAGCTGACACTCACTGCATTTTCACATGTTGGCGGTGTTATTTGCTTACTCTCCAGTAGCATAAAAAGTGGCATAGAGGATTATGGCCCTTTAATGACTGCCGTGTATAGGTGTTCGTTACAGAATTAAAGTTTTTTATAAAAAAAACAGAGTTTACAATATTTCTAGGGTGACATAGTAAAGTCGGGTTGAGATTTTCCTCAATTGCCAGAGAAAGATCACTGGACTTTGTTTAGGCTTCAGTATAATGTCTTGCATGAATCATATCACATGGTATAGCACAGCCAATCTGAAGGGACTATCATAACCTATATAAAATGAAAAATAGGAAATGAGCAGCCATGTATTTTCAGGATAATTCCTGGCTTTGCAGTACATCTGATTGTGGTCAAAGTTTTTCATGGGTCCGTAAACTTGCATTGACTATTTTGATCAAAATCGGATCCGTCTTCTTGATTTTCACAGACTTGTGAATGGCCTCATAGTCCATCACAGGTACAAATGCTTTTTATGAAAACCATAGATAGCACTCATAATAAAACATCAGACATCTGAATGAGGCTTTAGCCAATCCTAGAAAAAAATGGAGTCAACTAGAAAATCTAGGCGGGATTCACGTGATGGCCAAAAAGACAAATGTTTGTATCTCTAATTTGAAAATTTATACAGTTATGCCAAAACAGATGTAAGGTGCACTGTTCGGTAGTCATGGGTGAGGGGCTGCTGTGCTCCCACACCCTGGCATCACACAACTAAATAGAGTCCCATTTCCCTTGTGCTATGGATGTACGTTATAACACTCACGGTTTGACCAGAAACCTCCGCTAACTTCACGATCCTGGATCCAGGAACAGCGGCACATTGAACAGGAGACACTTGATTCTTTTCAATCAGTTTTACTTCACTGAATAGTCCAAACTCAATCTTAGTCACAGCACAGTAAGATGTTACATTCACGTTTTTTTCAGCCTGAGGTATCCCTTTCTTGTCTGGCAATACTGGAATACTCTGTCTGGCTCCGCAGCTCTCATGGGTTCCAACCCAAGTTTCTGAAATGGTTCCCCATTTGGCTTTCCCTTCAGAAAGTGATACAGGCAGACTACTCTATACCTAATTCAGGCCGTAGGTCCTGAATGTCCCGGGAAGGTCCTCTAAAGTTAGTGGCGGCCTTCCGCATGCTGTCCCAAAGTTCATACTTTCTTGTGCTTTTCAGCTCTCTGATCTTGGACTTCAATTATCACTCTTTCTATCTATTCTTCTCATCTCTCCTAAAGCAGGAAGTGTTCCCCTTCTTAACTAACCCTTTCTCTCCCATGTTGGAGGCTGTTCCTGAACACTTTAACTGTTCCTATACTGTAATTATCTACTTTTTGATTCTATTGTGCCCTGCGCTGCATTTTCCCTATGTTTAATACATTAACACCTTATGCATTCATCAAAAACACATTAGCGTGATCCACATAACTAGTATTTAAAACATTCCATTAATTTTTTCTTATTATATCATTCACATTACCAACATAAATTTGTCTGCATGAGTGACCGTAATATTCTATGCACTTAAAATACATTTTTAATACACAAAAGCATACGCCTTTAATTAGAGAGGAAAAAGAACATGATTTCCCTGACACACTCTTACACAGACATGCACAGAACAAAGTCTCGATTTACTGCAATCAATTTGTAGTTATTTTATGGTTAAAGTAAATTAATTCCCCCTGCCCAAAAAGGATGACAGAACAACAAATGCCAGGAGGTAGGACTACTGCCTAAACAAAAACTAGGTTGCTACATAGGCACAAGCACACAACAACTAAATTGAACCAACAGCCAGCAGAATTGATGGGGCATGTATGCTTGTTAACCCCTTAATGCCGAAGCCTGTTTTCACCTTCCTGACCAAGCCAAATTTTTCAAAACTGACCAGTGTCACTTTATGCGGCAATAACTCTGGAACGCTTCAACATATGGTGATTCTGAGACTTTTTATTTCGTGACACATTGCACTTTATGTTAGCAGTAAATTTAGATTGATATGATTTTCATTTATTTATGGAAATATCGAAAGTTTGACTGAAATTTTGAAATATTTGCAAAATTTGAACTTCTAATTTTTGGGCCTTTAAAACAGATAATTATACCACTCACAGTAATTAATAAATTACACGTTCCACATGGCTACTTTACATAATATCATTCTTGAAAAACACTATTTTTTTTGCTAGAATGTTAAAAATGTATAAAGTTTAGAAGTAATTCTTAATTTTTGCAATATGCAAATTATTTCTTCAAGCAGGAAGAGGACTTGAACGCTAATGCCACCTATTGGAAGTAGGTTTGGATTAGAATGGGGGCAGACATGAAACACTCTTTTCATTTTTCAAAAGCCCTAATAGCATCCGGCAACCAAACCTTGAGATCCGCCTCCTTACATGTAAGGTCAGTAAGTGGTTTAGCAATCTGGCCTGCACCTTCACAGGGGCCATCTTAAATTCTTCTGCTGACAAGATAAACCCCAAGAGCAAAATTTTCTGAACAGAAAAAAACACATTTCTCTAATTTAGAAAACAAAGATTTCAAGGTTTGTAATACTACACGGACATGTTCCTGGTGAGAGAGTGTCCAAAACAGGAGAGAAAATTAGAATATCACCCAGGTAAATCACAACAAATCTTCCAGTGCAATCAGAGAAAATATAATTTATAAAATTTTGAAACACAGCAGGTGCATTGGATAACCCAAATGCCATGACAAGATTTTCAAATAAACCCTCAGACATTAAAAAAGCAGTTTTCCACTCATCCACTCATGGATGCATATAAAATTGTAAGCCCCCGCATTTAGCCCGCAAAAGCTGATTATATAGGTCGTGATGAGTGGAAGTGGGTAAGTATTTTTAACCATCATTTTAATTAGTTTTCGGAAATCGAGGCAAGGACACAGACTCCCATCTTTTTTTTTTATAAAGAAAAATCTGTCCGCTACAGGGGAGGAGAAGGGACGAATATGACCTTTCCGTAAACTTTAGTTAACGTATTCTTTCTTGGCGGTCCTTTCAGGCCCACACAAATTGTAAAGGCGAACTTTAGGTAAATTGGCATTAGGTACAAGATTAACAGCACAATCATAAGGATGATGGGGAGATAGTATCTTCACCTCTTTTTCAGAGAACACATCTCCGAAGCCTTTTAGGTACTCCTGCATACCCTTCAGACTAGCAGAATATATTTATACCGACTTTAGACATTCTTGTAACAACTGGGGCTCCATTTAACAATTTCCTTCTGACACCAATCAATCACATAATTGTGAAGAAGCAGCAATGTAAGCCCCAGTACCTACCCAATATGTAAATTATCCAAAACAAAAAAAGGAGATGGATTCATAATCAAGTGATCACACTTTGGGGCGTGAAATCCACCGTTACCCTCTTGACGAAATTCCGGGCTCGGGAGAAACGAACTGTACGTCAGAATGTACAGGGAAACTTACCCAATGTAGGGAATGCTGGGGGGGGGCCCTGAGCCAGGTAGCGTCAAGCCCCCGACGCACGTTTCGCGTGCCCTAACAGCACCGCTTCCTCAAGGGGAGTAAACTACATTGGGTAAGTTTCCCTGTACTTTTGGGCTCTCTTTTGAACCCGGTATTCTATTTGAACTATTGCTGTCCTAGCGTTTTTTCACCTGGGAACACTTACCTATGGTTTGTATCGGTATATATGCACTGGCACTTTAGAGGTATTATCCTCTTTACTCTGTTATGATACATTTGGGATTGTCTGGGTGGTTTGCTGCCCTGTTTGGCGCCTTTGGTTTTTCCTGCATGTATTTCTCTTTATACTAATGCTCTATACATACTGTTTTTCTATCTTTTGATAATTGAATCAATAAAATCTACATTTTATCTTTACTCTTTCACCTGATTGCTTCGTTTTTCTCCTGGTGTACAGTCATGGACAAAGTTTTGAGAATGACACAAATATTAATTTTTACAAAGTCTACTGCTTCACTTTTTCTAATGGCAATTTGCATATACTCCAGAATGTTATAAAGAGTGATCAGCTTAACAGCAATTACTTGCAAAGTCAATATTTGGCTAGAAAATGAACTTTATCCCCCAAAATACATTTCAACATCATTGCAGCCCTGCCTTAAAAGGACCAGCTAACCTCTTTTCAGTGATTGCTCCATTAACACAGGTGTGGGTGTTGATGAGGACATGGCTGGAGATCAATCTGTCATGATTAAGTAAGAATGACACCACTGGACACTTTAAAAGGAGGCTGGTGCTTGGCATCATTGTTTCTCTTCTGTTAACCATGGTTATCTCTAAAGAAACACGTGCAGTCATCATTGCAATGCACAAAAATGGCCTAACAGGGAAGAGTATCGCAGCTAGAAAGATTGCACCTCAGTCAACAATCTATCGCATTATTAAGAACTTCAAGGAGAGAGGTTCCATTGTTGCCAAAAAGCCTCCAGGGCGCCCAAGAAAGACCAGCAAGCGCCAGGACCGTCTCTTAAAAGTGTTTCAGCTGCGGGATCGGGCTACCAGCAGTGCAGAGCTTGCTCAGGAATGGCAGCAGGCAGGTGTGAGTGCATCTGCACGCACTGTGAGGCGGAGACTCTTGGAGCAAGGCCTGGTCTCAAGGAGGGCAGCAAAGAAGCCACTTCTCTCCAGAAAAAACATCATGGACAGACTGATATTCTGCAAAAGGTACAGGCAGTGGACTGTTGAGGACTGGGGTAAAGTTATTTTCTCTGATGAATCCCCTTTTCGATTGTTTGGGACATCAGGAAAACGCCTCATTCGGAGAAGACAAGGTGAGCGCTACCACCAGTCTTGTCTCATGCCAACTGTTAAGCATCCTGAAACCATTCATGTGTGGGGTTGCTTCTCAGCCAAGGGAATCGGCTCTCTCACAGTCTTGCCTAAAAACACAGCCATGAATAAAGAATGGTACCAGAATGTCCTCCAAGAGCAACTTCTCCCAACCCTCCAAGAGCAGTTTGACGATCAACAATGCCTTTTCCAGCATGATGGAGCACCTTGTCATAAACAAAGGTGATAACTAAATGGCTCAGGGAACAAAACATAGAGATTTTGGGTCCATGGCCTGGAAACTCCCCAGATCTTAATCCCATTGAGAACTTGTGGTCAATCATCAAGAGACGGGTGGACAAACAAAAACCTAAAAATTCTGACAAAATGAAAGCATTAATTGTGCAAGAATGGACTGTATCAGTCAGGATTTGGTCCAGAAGTTGATTGAGAGCATGCCAGGGAGAATTGCAGAGGTCCTGAAGAAGAAGGGTCAACACTGCAAATATTGACTTGCTGCATTAACTCATTCTAACTGTCAATATAAGCTTTTGTTACTCATATGTTTGCAATTATATTTCTGTCTGTGATAAAAACATCTGTCAAACACACATAAAAACCAGAGGGCAGCAGATCATGTGAAAATATAATATTTGTGTCATTCTCAAAACTTTTGGCCATGACTGTATATATCGGTTTAAATAAAGCAGCAAAATTGCCAGCAGGAGCAGTCTGAGATCACTCTGAGCCAGAGGCAGGTAGAACAGTCAGGTAGTCACTAACTACTTGCCTGCCAGTTTTTAGCATCATGAGAAAAAAAAATTGTCCCAGATAACCCTTTTCATAAATCGCTGTCCACATGGTAATGAGATGACTCCGCTGACCTCATCCCAGTCTATTCAATAAAACTTACAAGTGGCCTGTATGAAGCAGGAATTTTAAACCTTTCATGTGTGCTTTAGTGTCCAGCATAAAAACTGGAATATTTCCAGATTTGTGTATATATAATCTTATAAGACAAACGCAAAAAATACCAATGAAAAATGTAAAAAATATGCAATGTATTTAGTGATAAATTTTCTTTTATTAGCATCAGAATGACCAGATCTTTTCAAAGAGCCCCATCTTCCAAAGTTAGTGGTAGCCTCGCTCCCAATAGAATAAAATTGGCATGAAAAAGACATCATGATTAGACCTTGTAATTAGTTGGAACAGAAAATACTTAAGCAGACAAAAATATTTGAAGCCAGAGCATTTGAAATGTAATACTTTTCCAACACTTAGAATAGCTTATGATGTTAGTATTGTTAAGGCATTGTAGTGCCGCTCTTCAAACACATTCCACAGCTATTTGGAAAAATGTAGAAGTCTGGTTTTGTCTGAAGGGCTGGTAAAGCATTTAATATAAGGGCGTTCATTTTTAAGATAGAAAAACCTGTCACTTTGATGGTTGTACAGTGAGTTCACATATTAAATTCTCTTTAGCAGCTAAGTCCCTCCATTATGGTCATCTGGTTTCTCACTGCTTCATGTATGGCTCTTTTGATATAATATGTATTACTGGGATAAAGAGTTATGTGTTTTTAGTGAGGCACTTAATCAAATTGAGAACCTTTTATGGAAAATCCTCACAAATAAATTAAGGGTCAAATCAAATCGCAGATACAATATTGAAAATTATTTGCGTCGTACATAACTGGGTTATGCATTGAGCAATGCATTTTTTTGGAAGTCTGAATACATATAAGGCCCCCCAAGAATAAGAAAAATGATAAAATCTTCTGAAATTTGAGTTTGCACAGCTTTGCCAAATTTGACTAAGAAATTCAATTTGCAGTGAATCGATTTACCGTGAATCTAAACTACTCCAAAGCCTCCAGTTGTCCTGAGATATGTACAATGTTATAAGGTCTCTTAAGACTGTGTCCAACTGCTTTCAAGCCTTAGTAATGTCAAAAGAACCTCAACATAAATGGCTATACTGTGTGTTGTGTACTGTACTCCATATGCATGTATATGTATGCTATATATGTATGTTGTAGGAAAATACAAGGTAAAGTCTTGGATGGCAGGTATGTGTCAACAAGGTGCTTGGCCTCTGTGATGTGCTCTGGTAACATTAAGTTACTGAGAGGATGTAACAACCCTGCTGACATCACTGCATGGCTTCCATTCCCCACATACCAACTTGCTCACTGCTCCAGGTCATGCTGTGATTTCTGTCTGCTGCCAGCTCCATGCTTTGAGTCTCTTGTCTTCTATCTGCTCTCTGCATGTCTCCTGGCTGTGTACATAGGGGGGCGGCACCAGAACTCTCTGGTTCTTATGGAGTCAGGGTTTACCTGTTTAATATGTCCCTGATCAATTACAATTAGCCCTCTAGTATTTAGGGCAGCTCCACCCTGTGGATCTGGCCTGTGCAATGTGTTAACTCAGTTAGTATCTTGCTGCTGAGCTGCCAGGTCTTGCTTTGTGTCCCTCCTTTCTTGGAGGCTTCACTCCTAGCTTTGCCTTATACCTGTTTGTCCACCCTCCAGGAGGCAGAATATCCTGGTCTCTGTGCTATCGCTCCTGACCTTGTCTTGTACTTGTCCTTGCCGCCCTCCAGGAGGCAGACTATCCTGGTCCCTGTGTCTTTGTCCCTGTACCTTGTCTCATGTCATTTCCTTGTCTGAACTCTGTCCTACCTCTGTCTCTTAGTCTCCTTGTCTGTGGTTTCCTTCCCTGCTGTGTCTTGCCCTCCAGGAGGCAGAATATCCTGGTCCCTGTGTCTTTGTCCCTGTACCTTGTCTCGTGTCATTTCCTTGTCTGAACTCTGTCCTACCTCTGTCTCTTAGTCTCCTTGTCTGTGGTTTCCTTCCCTGCTGTGTCTTGCCTAGTGTTCTCTGTGAATTACTTTCTGCCTCTTGTCTGCACTCCTGTGGTTCTGCTCCGTTTCACTCTGCTTTGCTCATGCAGTTGCAGTAATCTCTTGCTGCAGCTTCTCTCCGCATATCTTGCGGTTCCGCCCTGCTTCACTCCTTCATTACTTTCTGCCTCTTGTCTGCACTCCTGTGGTTCTGCTCCATTCCACTCTGCTTTGCTCATGCAGTTGCAGTAATCTCTTGCTGCAGCTTCTCTCCGCATATCTTGCGGTTCCGCCCTGCTTCACTCCTGGAGCTGCAGAATCTCTTGCTGCAGCTCCTCTCCGCATACTTTGCGGTTCCGCTTTGCTTTGCTCCTGCGGCTGCAGAACCTCTTGCTGCAGCTTCTCTCCGCATACATTGCGGTTCTGCTTTGCTCCTGCCACTGCAGAACCTCTCGCTGCTCTATAGCCCTTCTCCGCAGCCTTGCGATTCTCCTCCTGTGTGAACAGGTCTTTACCTGTTTCTCCATACACCATTCCTTCCAGTCAGTTCCAGTACCTGAATTTGCTGTGTGAACAGGTCTCTATCTGTTTCTCCATACACCATTCCATCCAGTCAGTATCAGTACCTGCCAGGCCTGTGTCTCATCTGTGCCTGCCAGCCCTGTGTCTCATCCGTGCCTGCCAGCCATGTCTCATCCATGCCCGCCAGCCCTGTGTCTCATCCGTGCCTGCCAGCCCTGTGTCTCATCCATGCCTGCCTGCCCTGTGTCTCATCCGTGCCTGCCTGCCCTGTGTCTCATCTGTGTCTACCTGCCCTGTGTTTTAGCTGTGCCTGCCTGTCCTGTGTCCCAGCCATGCCTGTCTGCCAGTGTCTCAGCTGTGCCACCGTCTTCCCAAGTGGAATCAGCAGCCACAACCAGACACCACCCTGGAGTGGCACCTGGCAGCTGCCTGCAGCACAAGCCTGACCTCACCATCTGAGGCTCCAGTGAAGACTGAGGCAGCTGTCCTAGTCACGGCCCTTCCATGGTAGTCTGGTTTGTGGCACAGTGGGGCCACAACCCCCTGGCTCACGCCAACCAGCCAGGGCGTGAGCATGACAGAGGATATTAGTGAACTGGATTATTGGGTCCAGGATTTAGGAGCGATCCAAAGAGCTTGGGTGGGAATGGTCGCTCCCACAGATTCCAATTCAGGGCTTGCAGGTCTTATAAAAGGCAGCTGGTCAAACATGCTGGCTGTTAGACTGTTCCTGGTGAACTTGAAGGACATTTGGAGCTCCCAGCGCTCCTTCTCTCTTTTCTCTGGCTTTGAATGGAGCTTGTTCCATCTTGGTTTTTGTTGAGCCTCCTTCTCATCTTTGGCACCAAACCAGGCACTGACCTTGGGCCTCTCCTCAGAGCTCACTGGTATAGGTGGCTTTGGCTCAGAAAGACTCCTGGTTAGCAGGATTGTTCTTCTCCGTTCCTTAGTAGAGGCCAATCTTGGGTTTCTCATGTTTGGCCTTCATCGACAGGGCTACTTTATCGCCGTCCTTAGTTGTTTGAAAGACTGATCTTACCAAATTGTCGATACATAAAGAGAAGCGATGCCAGTCGTCTGTGTGGTGTCTGAAGACTTCTCTTTCACCCTGTAATGAAGATGAAACAGCTTGATGAAAGTTGTTAGCCCATCTCCATCATGTAAATCTTGAAGGAGTTAATTTCTGAATGATCCCACATACATTTCCTATGATTACCCATCCCAAGTCCAGTCTCTGGGCATATGGTGCATAGTCAGGCCCATTACACTGTTGACGCAACTTGTGTACTCTTAGATTGTCTCTGCCGAGTAGTAGCAGAATCTCGGCATTGATGTCCATAGGAGGAATAACACTGGTCAGGTGCCTTAGGTGTGGTTGGTGAAATGCGGCTTCAGGAGAAGGAATTTCGTCCCTGTGATTGAGTATCTGGTCACATTCAATAAGGGTTTGTAGAAGTATTTTGGTATCTCCATTGATAGGAGAAGCAATGAATCCCTGAGCTCTTCTGCCACTAGTCTCTAAGCAGTCTGAGCAGGTGTTTAAGGTGTAGGGTTCTGATGGACCTTTAATTCCAAAGGCTTCAAAGAACTTGGGTCCTGCTAAGGACCGATTGATTTGGTCATCTATGATAGCATACATCTTCACTGCCTTTTCTGGAAGCCCCTCAGGATAGACCTTGATTAGACATATTCGGGCACAACATTTCTCTCTTTGACTATCACCACACACATCAGAGCATGAGCATGAGACGGCCGTGACGGTGTCAGTTTGATTCTGGGGTTCCCCATCATGGCTTGGAGTGGGAGCGGCGATGGTGACTGCAGCCGATGAATCTCCAGCGAGTGAGGTTGGATACATAGCTGAGGTGTGTTTTTCACTATGACACTACTTACACTTGGTGACAGCTTTACAGTCCTTGGCCATGTGCTCCAGTGAAGCGCAGCACCTGAAACATACCCCAAGCTCAGTGAGAGCTTTCTTGCACTCCTGTAGGGTTTTGGATCAAAACCCTCTGCACTTGTTCAGTGAGTGAGGTTTCTTATGAATGGGACATTTCCGATTGAAGGACTTGTCTCTCGATGAGGTGGTGTACTGTATACCTTTGAGTACTGCAGGTGATGGGAGATTAGTCTTTCTAACACTCAAAGTGTTCTTAAAGTCTCTATGTTTCTGTATGACGCCTTCATACTTTGATGATTTTGTAGTTGAAGTTAAATTGTTGAACTCCAGGAAGTCTAGGCTGGGGTCATTCCTCATCTGGGACTGCTCGTCGATGAACTTGCAGAAGTGAACAAATGGGGAGAAGGTGATGTCATGCACTCTTTTATACCTTGTGACTAGTGTTGAGCGATACTGCTCGATATCTAAAAATATCGTATCGAAATGGTATCGCCGATATCACTAAATATCGTCGATATCCGATTTCGATACCGGAAGTCCCATGTAAGTCTATGGGAACAAAATATCGCAACTAAAAAAAACCTTTATTTCCTTGTAAACACTAAATATACACACATAGAATACATATATATATATATACATGTCATTGTGACATATATATATACATATATGTATAGTTTATACACTTCTACATAGTAAAATATCCTCTGATTCAATTGCCGGGTAAAGCCGGCTTCTGTGAAAAGACAGAAGCACCCGACATGAAATGACACTTGGTGTACATAGGGTTAACCATGTCTTTTCATGTCGTTTGCAATCTGATTTGCACAAACAATTACATCAGTCTATGTGTGCAAAATTTCACACCTGTAGGGGTTAATTAAAGGTGTAAATTCGTTGTAAAAAAAACTGACTTTTTTGCTACGAATTTACACCTTTAATTAACCCCTACAGGTGTGAAATTTTGCACACTTACACTCATGTAATTGTTTGTGCAAATCAGATATCAAACTACATGAAAAGACATGGTTAACTCTATGTAAACCAAGTGTCATTTCATGTCGGGTTCTGCATTTTCACAAAAGCCGGCAATTGAATTAGCGGCTATTATACTATGTAGAAGTGTATGAACTATAAATATAAATATATATATATATATGTGTCACAAATTTAATGACATGTATATATATATATGAGGTGTAAAATTGCTGAAAAAAAAGGCGTGGGCTCCCGCCCTATTTTCGCAACCAGACAGACAAAGCCAGTGAGTGGGGGCAGATAATAATAGCCCAGAGAGGGACCATTATTTTTGGGCCCCCCCCCGGCTACTAACATCTGCCCCCAGACACCCCAGAAAGGGCAAATCTCTAATTAGATTTGCCCTTTCTGGCACTTTGCCCGTCTATTCCCATTGCCCTGTAGCGGTGGCGAATGGGTTAATAAGGGGTTAAAATGACCTTGCAATTGAAAGGTCACTTTAAGCCAGGTTAATAATTGAGAGCTGTCAATTAGACAACTATCAATTATTAATCCTATTGTATGAAAGAAAAATCAAACACACACACTTTAATAAAAAAGAAGTTTAATGAAATAATCACACAGTTTTTGACCATATTTTATTTTCCTGCTAAAACCATTTCCTGTAATAAAAATAAAATAATAAAGCAAAATTATTCTTACCAATCCGATGTACAGTCAGGTCCCACGGTGTAATCCTTCAGAAAGGGTTAATGTTTACTGCAGGGACCGCAGCTAATGCTGCAGCCTCACAGTAAACCCCCAAATGAATGAGTTCCTCTCCTGGCTGACAGGAGAGGAAGTGGAAAGCTTAATTGATTGCTTTCCACTTTCACTTCAGGTCAGCCAGGGACACAATCAGTGACGTCAGAGGGAACTGGTTAACAAAAATAGGGGATCCCCTCGAAAAAAATTGGCGTGGGGTCCCCCCTATTTTTGTTAACCAGCCAGATGAAGCAGACCGCTGAGGCCTGGTTTTTCAGGCTGGTAAGATCCAATATCCATGGACCTTGCAAGCCTGATAATACCAGGCCACAGCAGTCTGCTTAGCTTGGCTGGTTAACAAAAATAGGGGATCCCCTCGAAAAAAAAACGGCGTAGGGGTCCCCCTATTTTTGTTAACCAGCCAAGTAAAATGCAGACTGCTGCGGCCTGGTATTAAAAGACTGTCAAGGTCCATGGATTTTGGCCCTCAACAGCCTGATAATACCAGGCTACAGCAGCCCCACATTTGGCGCATCAAAAGATGTGCCAATTGTGGCACTTTACCCGGCTCTTCCCACTTGCCCTGTAGCGGTGGACAAGCGGGGTAATAAGGGGTTAATGTCACCGTTGATTGCACGGTGACAATAAGCCCGGTTAATAATGGAGAGGTGTCAATAAGACACCGATCCATTATTAATCCCAAAGTTATTAAATGTATAAAAAAAAGACACAGCAAGAAAAAAGTCTTTTAATGAAATAAAAGAGACAACACACTTCATTTTTTTTATTACTCTCTCATTCCTGCGACGCCATCGATCTCCTGTAAAAAAAGAAAAAAAACAAACCAACAGTATACCACCTGTCCGACGCAGTCCATAGTAACGACAGTCCCACGACGATCCAGCTCTGCTACATCGCAATGACAGGCAGAGCCTGTCATCGCGACGCAGCACAGCTGATTACCTGCTTCCCCGGCGGTGACGTCATCGGACTGACTGCTTTACCGCCGGGATTACCCAGCAGTCACTGCAGTTATCGCGAGAAACTGCATGTGACCGCGGGGAGAAAAGGATGGCGGCCATGAAGCAGTCCAGACGTGACCGCCGGAGATCTTCTGCCAGGTAAGTGCCGCTGACTCCTGACAGACCCGACCGACGGACACTGACAGTGACAGACCCGACCGACGGACACAGACAGTGACAGTGACAAATCCGATTCCGGTATTCGATAAGACGAAAATATCGAAACGAATTATCGAAAGGCCGATACAGCTAATATCGGCCGATAGCCGATATTTGCAGTATCGTATCGCTCAACACTACTTGTGACTGACGTTGCCCACTTCTCCTGCAGACTGTATGGTAGCTTAACCACAATTGGTTGACTATGTGCGATGTATTCAGGTAACACAGGCCGGACAGACGAGGGTCTCTTTTGGCAAGCTCCAGCTCCATGAGCAAATCACTTTGGTCTTGAAGCTTGTGGACTTCCTTGAGGTTGATCTTTGGGACGTTCTGAAGTCTCTTGAAGGGCTTTCTCTATTGCTTCTGCGCTGCAAAAGGTGCGTTCCAGCCTTCGCCAGGCGGCAGCGAGGCCTATTTCTGCTTGTCCCATGTAGACAGTTCTAAGGTTCTTAATATGGTTTGCAGAGTCTTGGCCAAACCATTTGATCATGAGGTCAAGCTCCTGCTCTGTGGTTAGGTTGAGATTGGCGATGGCGGCCTTGAAGGTTGCTTTCCAGGCCCTGTAGCTCTCTGCGCGATCATCGAATTTTGAGAGGCTGGTGATGATTACCTCGATGCTCACAATAAACCTGGCAAACTCCGACATGTCGGATTTCTCACTGCTTGTTGCCACGACAACTTGTGATGCCCCTTAGGCGCATGGGCTGCCTGCCGTGAAAGTGTGAGATGTTCCCGGGTAGAATGACGTTGCTGCAGTGTTAAGCTGTGGTTTGGCCTCTGATTCTGATGACTGCTGCTTGAGCTGTGGAAGTGGGTCAGGAAACAATTGACTGGCAGCTTGCTGTAGTGACTGCATTTGAGAAGGCACCTCCTGGTGACTGTTATTAACTTGCTTGGATGCTGTGGAAGGCACTGGTGCTTCAGGTAGAGCTGACTTGGAGGTTTCAGAGTTGTTGGCTTGGATGGTGTTGCAATCCGGGGTTGACTCATGTAACTGGTTCAGCACATAGTCTCTGGTGCGGTCAACCGGATCATCTATTTCTTGTGGTGGTGAGAAAACTGGATAAGAACCTTGGCTCAATGCTTGCTCGAGCAGCTTCACTTCAACTAACGCAATTTCTTCTTCCATCTGTGAATGAAGAATCTTTATTTGAGCCTCCGCTTCTACTTTTGCAAGAGCTTCTGCTTCTATGCTCTTGGTCCCTGCCTCTACCCTCTTGGTCTCTGCTTCTACTTATTTTTCTGTGAACGAACGTCTCACCTTGGATTGTTCTGCTCTTATGCGGGCCTCTAGTATTATATCACTCAGGGCTAAGCTTCTTGAGGATGATGCACTGGATGACTGAGAGGAGCGTCTAGATGAGGTTGTTTTGTGAGATCTAGTTTCTTGTTGGTGAGAGATACGGTATTCTGCTTTGTCTTTGACATCTTGCACCTTGGTATCTTTTTCCCTGTACACTGATTCTGCCTTGCTCAGGTCTGAAAGGGCTTCATCAATATTGGAGCCTTTTAGAAAGGTAGTGTACCATGCGAACAGCCTCTTGTAATTTTCTTGAGCTGTGTTCAGTCATTCAACGGCGGCTTGTAAGCTTGCAGTGTCACCTGAAGAGGATTGAAGTCTGAATATGTGGCAGGAAATCCATTCACATAGCACTTCCAGGTTGTCACATAGCTCATCCTTCGTATTGCGATAGTTTTTGATAGCCTTTATGGTTGGTTTGACAGAGCGTCTCTGTCGAACGACTTGGTCTGCTGGAAACGTGGATTCTGCTTCCTGGTCTTCATAATGGACAGTATCGGGTTGTATTTGCTCTGTTTCAGCAGTGGGGAACTGTGCAAGGTCGTTTTTGGTAATTTCGATTTAAGGTGTGCTGTCTCTTTAAGAAACTGAACTTTTGAAATGGGGGCTGGAAATCGCAGTGCAGCTTTGTTAAGACTTCCTAACAAGATTCCCAAGGTGTTTTTAAAGAATTGTGGGGTTTTGCAGTCCGACAATCTGCAGCGATATGGTATAATATACTGCAAGTCTATAGAACGGGTATGGATGGAGGGAAACCTTGGGCGCATAGACTGTTCCTTTACAGAGCAGACAGAGGTGTTTCAGGCCTGGCAGATGAGAGTGCCTCTCCTTAGACTTATCCAGGCAAGCGTTGTTGCTGGGCAGATTCCAGAGAGAGGTACTGTGAGAAGTCCTACCTTCGTGTCCTTGCAGCGGGGCAGACAGGACCATGTGTTGATCCTGGGTGGATGTATTCAAACGTGGACGCAGAGAGATGAATCAGCGGTGGTTTATTTGAACCATAACCCAAAGACATGAGGTGGTACAATGCAGATGGTACAAGTAGCCGTTCCTGTGGTTGTCTTGTGGGTGTTCACCCCTTTGCTTTCTGCAGTCCAAATGAGATTTGTACTTCTCACATGGTGGTGGAAAGCAAAATGGATGCCAGGAAGTGAGCACATACACAAGGCTGCAGGACACTCCCACGTGCTAGAAAAATCTAAAAGAGGAGCAAGGGAGTGACACAAAGCTTCTGGTCAGTAGGTGGCAGCAGCAGACAAGCATGGAAAGCAAGGCGATAATACAATGATGAATTACAAGATATGAAAAAACATGAAGGGAACAGCACAAGCTTTTCCCACTCCCACACTACCTCCTCATCCCGTTTCTCTGTTGAAGTCCCTCAAGGCTCTGTCCTGGGGCTCCTACTTTTTTCCTTCTATACCCTTGGCCTAGGACAACTCATAAAGTCCCATGGCTTCCAGTACCACCTGTATGCGGACGACACTCAGATCTACCTCTCTGGCCCAAATGTCACCTCTCTGCTCTCCAGAATCCCGGAGTGTCTATCACCCATATCCTCCTTCTTCACCTCTCGCTTCCTAAAACTCAATGTAGACATAACCTCACTCATCATCTTTCCTCCATCCCACGTATCTTCTCTACCCGGTCTATCTATTATGGTAAACGGCATCACACTCTCTCCCGCACCTGAAATCCGCTGCGTTGGAGTAACTCTCGACTCTGCCCTGTCTTTCAAAACACACGTCCAAACTCTTGCCACCTCTTATCACATCCAACTCTAAAATGTTTCCAGAATCCGTCCCTTCCTCAGCCATCAATCTACTAAAACTCTTGTGCATGCCCTCATCATCTCCTGCCCTGATTACTGCAACACCCTCCTCGCTACTCCCCTGTTTCTCCCCTCTACAAATCCCTCCACTGAATCCCGATTCCCCAACGAATCCAGTTCAAACTACTAACACTGACCTACAAAGCCGTCCACAACCTGTCCCCTCCCTATATCTCTGAACTAATCTCCCAATATCTTCCCTCATGTAATCTTCGATTATCCCAAGACCTTCTACTCTCCTCCACACTTATTTGTTCCTCACACAACTGCCTCCGAGATTTCTCCAAAATATCCCCCTTCCTCTGGAATTCCACGCCTCAACATGTCCGATTATCCACCACCCTCGGATCCTTCAGACGGAAGCTGAAAATCCATCTCTCCAGGAAAGCCTACAGCTTGCAATAACCATTTTGCCACCTCACCACCACCCGAGCTGCTGCCCCACCACCACCCGAACTGCTGCCTCACCATCACCAGAGCTTCTGTCTCTTCCCCATTATCCCGTAGAATGTAAGTCCGCAAGGACAGGGTCCTCTCCTCTCTGTACCAGTCTGTCATTGTAAATTTGTTTACTGTAAACGATATCTATAACTTTGTATGTAACCTCTTCTCGTGTGCAGCACCATGGAATTAATGGCGCTATATAAATAAATAATAATAACTTTTAATCCTAATTATATTAAAAAGTGACAAATATAAACAAATGACACAAAGACATACAACATTAACAGACAGAATGCTGGACCAAAATTATTCAAGTGTGATTCAGGCAATGAGACCTTCCGTTAACACTTATAGCCTCCTAAATATATGCCTCATTGCTTTTAAACCAATCAAAGGCCCAAGTCTCGCATATAATCTGTATCTTGACCACCAACAGTAATGTAGATATAAGGTGTTATAGGCTATTAACAATTGTAAACAGTTTATTCAGTTATCCCTTATACACATATGACACCCATAAATAGTGTTTCCATATTGTCAGGACCCCTGACACAATGCGAATATCAGTTCATTCCAGACAATTTGAGCCCTAGGAACATTGTATGGAATAGAAAAGGAATGGTCTAACCCATCTGTTGATCCTTCTAGAATCATATGCAGCTAAAGATATCCATCTTACTGGTAAATCAGATATGCTGGAGCTTCATGAAGGCCCTGAATTGCCCTCAAATTACTGAGTAGGCCCTAATCCCATTGCTCCAGCCCTTACAAGGCAGTCCACAGCTGGCCCTCACAATGAACTTGCCCTGTATTGCATTGTTGTGCCTCTCGACGCGTTTCCCCCTTCCGAGTTCTTTAGGGGAGACTCTGGCACAAACATGAGTATTCTGCTCAACCCCAGATACTCCTAATGATGGATCATGCTAGTAGCCAGATCCTAGCCTTCTTCGTGACATTTATATGTCCAGGTGGATGCATGCCACTGCATAGACGTGGCCGGATGGCATGCCTTCCACAATATCCTGAGAGGAGGAGACATAGCGATCAGGTAAGGTGGGATAATTATGGAGATGTATGTCAGCTGAACATTATTTAGTGGACACTGACTGGAGACCCAATTATCACCTGGGTATATAACTGTACACTATGTAAGGTAAAAACTCTCATTGCAGCACTGATAAGAGCAGCTCGGTCAGGGAGGCACATGGAGGTGAGCAGATAATTGCTGCATAGAAATCAGTGGGCTGGAGAGAAGTGACTGGGATCTCAGGCGATAACTCATCAACCTGGAATGTAGCTACTGCGCATTCTCATCCAGACTCTGGTGGTTGATTTCCTTGAAAACAAGCTATACACTATGTAAGATAAAAGCTGTCAGATCAGGAGAACTGTAGCAGATAGAAAGAACAAATACATAGTAAACATGCTTATTTTCCTGCTGTCTAACTAATTAAAGCTATGTAATGACATGAGAATTTTAAATGAGTCAAGCAAGATTTGAAAGACATAGTTTCTTTCTTTACCAAACAGTGTCACATACAGGTCCTTCTCAAAAAATTAGCATATAGTGCTAAATTTCATTATTTTCCATAATGTAATGATTACAATTAAACTTTCATATTTTTAGATTCATTACACACCAACTGAAATTTGTCAGGTCTTTTATTGTTTTAATACTGATGATTTTGGCATACAACTCCTGATAACCCAAAAAAACCTGTCTCAAAAAATTAGCATATCAATAAAAGGTTCTCTAAACGACCTATTACCCTAATCTTCTGAATCAACTAATTAACTCTAAACACATGCAAAAGATTCCTGAGGCTTTTAAAAACTCCCTGCCTGGTTCATTACTCAAAACCCCCATCATGGGTAAGACTAGCGACCTGACTGATGTCAAGAAGGCCATCAATGACACCCTCAAGCAAGAGGGTAAGACCCAGAAAGAAATTTCTCAACAAATAGGCTGTTCCCAGAGTGCTGTATCAAGGCACCTCAATGGGAAGTCTGTTGGAAGGAAACAATGTGGCAGAAAACGTTGTACAACGAGAAGAGGTGACCGGACCCAAAGGAAGATTGTGGAGAAGGACCGATTCCAGACCTTGGGGGACCTGAGGAAGCAGTGGACTGAGTCTGGTGTAGAAACATCCATAGCCACCGTGCACAGGCGTGTGCAGGAAATGGGCTACAGGTGCCGCATTCCCCAGGTAAAGCCACTTTTGAACCATAAACAGCGGCAGAAGCGCCTGACTGGGCTAAGAGAAGCAGCACTGGACTGTTGCTAAGTGGTCCCAAGTACTTTTTTCTGATGAAAGCAAATTTTGCATGTCATTCGGAAATCAAGGTGCCAGAGTCTGGAGAAAGACTGGGGAGAAGGAAATGCCAAAATGCCTGAAGTCCAGTGTCAAGTACCCACAGTCAGTGATGGTGTGGGGTGCCATGTCAGCTGCTGGTGTTGATCCACTGTGTTTCATCAAGGGCAGGGTCAATGCAGCTATCTATCAGGAGATTTTGGAGCACTTCATGCTTCCATCGGCTGAAATGCTTTATGGAGATGAAGATTTCATTTTTCAGCACGACCTGGCACCTGCTCACAGTGCCAAAACCACTGGTAAATGGTTTACTGACCATGGTATTACTGTGCTCAATTGGCCTGCCAACTCTCCTGACCTGAACCCCATAGAGAATCTGTGGGATATTGTGAAGAGAAAGTTGAGAGACGCAAGACCCAACACTCTGGATGAGCTTAAGGCCGCTATCGAAGCATCCTGGGCCTCCATAACACCTCAGCAGTGTCACAGGCTGATTGCCTCCATGCCACGCCGCATTGAAGCAGTCATTTCTGCAAAAGGATTCCCGACCAAGTATTGAGTGCATAACTGAACATTAATATTTGATGTTTTTTTTGTTTGCTTTTAAAAAACACTTTTATTTTATTGGACGGGTGAAATATGTTAATTTTTTGAGACAGGTTTTTTGGGTTATCAGGAGTTGTATGCCAAAATCATCAGTATTAAAACAATAAAAGACCTGACAAATTTCAGTTGGTGTGTAATGAATCTAAAATATATGAAAGTTTAATTGTAATCATTACATTATGGAAAATAATGAAATTTAGCACTATATGCTAATTTTTTGAGAAGGACCTGTATGTCTATGGGTTTTGATGGGTATTGAAGCTCAAGATTGCTGAAGTAAATGGGACTGAGCGGCAATACCACAGACAACCTGTGGAGAAGTAGTGGCACTAATTTTGGAAGGAAGAAACCATGTGTTATTGACATATGTTACTGATTATGTACAATCCCTTTAAAGAAGTGGAGTAATCATTTTAAAAACATTTACACTTTTTGTACTTCTGATATTATATATTAGCTAAGAATCAGAAACAATATGGCAATTATAGAAGGAAATTATTAGTCAAGGCAACATAAAACTTAAACATTTTAAAGGATATTATAATATATGTACAAGTTCTCATCAGAGTCAAATACTCCAGCAAAGAGGTATAGTTAAGTTTCTCCAAATGAACTCATGTAGCATTGACTCCTCAGATTTGGAAACATAGCTCATTTTCTGAGCGGAGACCCTTCTTTATTGTCGTTTCAAATAGATGAAACGGAGAGAACATTATGATTTCGTTATAATAAGAAGCACTTTATTTGGACCAGACTGTTCTTATGACTGTTACTTGTTCTGGATCGATCAGCTCATAAGCTCAAAGCTAATAATAAATGTAATAAGTCAAAAAGCCAGTGTTAAAATAACTTTCCAAACCTGTGCTCCAAAGCAGCATGGGTTTGGTGTGCACTTGCTGTCAGATTTCATGGGTGTGTAATGTTTGCCGTTTGATTTGAACCCAAAAGACTGAAGCCTTTAATATGTCTCACTTTTTAAAGCTTGTAGCAGACATGCCATACATTTTCCTGTCTGGTGCCCAAAGAAGGCAGTAAAAATATCCGAACCTGACTTTTTTAGGTCCTATATTGTAAACAGTGGTGCAGCATGGGTTGGAACTCGGGGAAAAGGCAAGTGTTGTTCCTCCTAAGTTACCCAGTATTAATGCCTCATGAGTGTCCCTTACAACAAATAATGCTCCCTTTAGGAAGCATTAATGCCTCTTTAAAGCAATACTCTGGTGTTTTTCTTTTTATTTGACTACCGGAGTGGTATCACTATTGCATGTGCCCTGACCCTAGTAATATGCCTATCAGCAGCCATCATCTTCTATTCTTGGCTCCGCTCAGGTCGTCTGTCGCCTTCTGCAGGTTGTTACCGGCCGGATCACTTCAGTGTTTACTGGTCGAGGAAGAGGTCACTTCTCAATGTAAGACTATGAGAGCCAGAACATTGCCAGACCACAAGGATGGCTGAAGGGGGCTAAAAAGCTAAAATAAAGGTAATGGGTTGTTTGGGGACTCATTCGAGGTGCTGCTAAATTATCTAACCCCTTACCCTTCAAGGGTGGTTTGCACGTTAATGACTGGGCCAATTTTTACAATTCTGACCACTGTCTCTTTATGAGGTTATAACTCTGGAATACTTCAACGAATCTTAGCAATTCTGAGAAAATTTTCTCGTGACATATTGTACTTCAAAATTTCTTCAATATAACTTGCGGTTATTTATGAAAATAATAGAAATATGGCGAAAATTTTGAAAATGTTGCAATTTTCAAACTTTGAATTTTTATTCCCTTAAAACAGAGAGATATATCACACAAAATAGTTAAGAAATAACATTTCCCACATGTCTACTTTACATCAGCACAATTTTGGAACCAAAATTTTTTTTTGTTACGAAGTTATAAGGGTTAAAAGTTGACCAGCGATTTCTCATTTTTATAACAAATTGTACAAAACCATTTTTTTTAGGGGCCACCTCACATTTGAAGTCACTTTGAGTGATCTATATGGCAGAAAACACCCAAAAGTGACACCATTCTAAAAACTGCACCCCTCAAGTACTCAAAACAACATTCAAGAAGTTTATTAACCCTTCAGATGCTTCACAGGAGCTGAAGCAACTTGGAAGGAAAAAATGAACATTTAACTCTTTAGTCACAAAAATGATCTTTTACAAACAATTTTTTTCATTTTAACAAGGGTAAAAGGAGAAAATGGACAGAAAAAGTTGTTGTGCAATTTCTCCTGAGTACGCCGATACCCCATATGTGGGGGAAAACCACTGTCTGGGTGCAAGTCAGGGCTCGGAAGGGAAGGAGAATTGACATGGCTGGAATTGAGATTGGATGCCATGTCACGTTTGGAGAGCCCCTGATGTGCCTAAACAGTGGAAACCCCCCACAAGTGATGCCATTTTCGAAACTAGACCCCCTAAGGAACTTATCTAGATATGTAGTGAGCACTTTGAGCCCCCAAGTGTTTCACTAAAGTTTATAATGACTGGGTGTGAAAAAATAAAATTTCCACAAAAATGATTTTTTAGTCCCCAAATTTTTAATTTTTCCCAAGGAAATTGGACCCCAAAAGTTGTTGTCCAATTTGTCCTGAAACGCTGATACCCCATATGTGGGGGGGAAATACTGTTTGAGCGCACGGCAGGGCTAGGAAACGAAGTAATGACGTTTTGGAATGTAGACTTTGATGGGTGTCATGTTCAGTTTACAGAGTCCCTGATGTGCCTAGACAGTGGAAACCCCCACAAGTGACCCCATTTTGGAAACTAGACCCCCTAAGGAACTTATCTAGATCTGTGGTGAGCACTTTGAACCCCAAGTGCTTCACACAAGTTTATAATGCCCGGGCATGAAAATAAAAAATCCTATTTTTTTCCCACAAAAATGATATTTTAGTCACCAATTTATTTTTTCCCAAGGGTAACAGGAGAAATTGGACCATAAAAGTTGTTGTCCAATTTGTCCTGAGTACTCTGATACCCCATATGTAGGGGGGAACCACTGTTTTGACGCACGGCAGCGCTCAGAATGGAAGGAGTGCCATTTGACTTTTTAAAACCAAAATTGGCTAGAATCGATATTGGACGCCATGTCACATTTTGATAGCTCCTGATGTGCCTAAACAGTGGGAACCCACCACAAGTGACCCCAATTTAGAAACTAGACCCCCTAAGGAACTTATCTAGACCTGTGGTGAGCACTTTGAACCCCAAAGTGCTTCACACAAGTTTATAACGTAGAGCCGTAAAATTAAAAAATCATATTTTCTCCACAAAAATGATCTTTTCACCCATTTTTATTTTCCCAAGGGTAGCAAGACCTCAAAAGTTATTGTGCAATTTGTACTGAGTACGCTGATACCCAATATGTGGGGGTTAAACCACTGTTTGGGTGCATGACAGAGCTCAGAAGGGAAGGAGCGCAGTTTGACTTTTTCAAAGCAGAATTGGCTGGAGCCATGTTGCGTTTGGAGAGCACCTGATGTGCCTAAACAGTGGAAAAACCCCACAAGTGACACCATTTTGGAAACTAGACTCCCTAAGGAACTTATCTAGATCTGTTGTGAGCACGTTCAACCCCCAAGTGTTTCACTAAAGTTTATAATGCCTTGGTGTGAAAAAAAAAATTTCCACAAAAATGATTTTTTTGTCCCCAATCTTTGATTTTTCCCAAGGAAATTGGACCCCAAAAGTTGTTGTCCAATTTGTCCTGAGTACGCTGATACCCCATATGTGGGGGGGGAAATACTGTTTGGGAGCACGGCAGGGCTCGGAAATGAAGTAATGACATTTGGAATGCAGACTTTGATGGGTGTCATGTTCAGTTTGCAGAGCCCCTGATGTGCCTAAGCAGTGTAAAACCCCCACAAGTGACCCCATTTTGGAAACTAGACCCCCTAAGGAACTTATCTAGATCTGTGGTGAGCACTTTGAACTCCCAAGTGCTTCACACAATTTATAATCCCCGGGCATGAAAATAAAAAATCCTAATTTTTTCCCACGAAAATGATCTTTTAGTCACCAATTTTTTATTTTCCCAAGGGTAACAGGAGAAATTGGACCCCAAAAGTTGTTGTCCAATTTGTTCTGAGCACGCTAATACCCTATATGTGGGAGAAAACTACTGTGTGGGCACACGTCAGGGCTCGGAATAGAAGTAGTGACGTTTAGTTACGCAGACTTTGACGGAATGGTCTGCGGGTGTCATGTCGCGTTTGGAGAGCCCCTGATGTGCCTAAACAGTGGAAACCCCCCACAAGTGACCCCATTTTGGAAACTAGACCCCCAAAGGAACTTATCTAGATGTGTGGTGAGCACTTTTAAACCCCCCAAGTGCTTCACAGAAGTTTATAACTTAGAGCCATATAAAGAAAAAATCATATTTTTTTTCCACAAAAATGATATTTTCGCCCCCAATTTTTTATTTTCTCAAGGGTAACAGAAGAAATTGAACCCCAAGAGTTATTTGTCCTGAGTATGCTGATACCCCATATGTGGGGGTAAACTACTGTTTGGGCGCATGGCAGAGCTCAGAAGGGAAGGAGCACCGTTTGACTTTTTCAACGCCGAATTGGCTGGAATTGAGATCAGACGCCATGTCACGTTTGGAGAGCCCCTAATGTGCCTAAACAGAGGAAACCACCCAATTCTGACTCCAACCCTAACCCCAACACACCCCTAACCCCAACCCACCTCTAACCCCAACCCTAATCATAACCCTAACCACAAACCTAATCTTAACACATCCCTAAAGGCACTGCCACACTTAGCGATCGCACTAGCGATCACGACAACGACTTACCTGGCGAGATCGCTAGTGCAATCGCTATGTGTTCGCTAGTTAGATTCCAAACACATCTCATCAGCGATCTGTATAACGACCTAGTCTCACCTGCGACGCTGGTAAAATCGTTCATAAAGGGTGTCACACTCAGCGATTCAGGCTCACCAGCGGGACACCAACGACCAAAAAACGGCTCAAAACGTTCATAAGCGATCAACGACATCTCAGCAGGGGCCACATCGCTGCTACATGTCACACACAGCTAAGTCGCTAATGAGATCGCTACTGCGTCATAAATGGTGACGCAGTAGCGATCTCGTTAGCGATCTCGCTAGCGATCTTGCTTAGTGTGGCATACCCTTAACCCTAATC
Organism: Oophaga sylvatica; assembly: GCA_033576555.1. Taxonomy (NCBI): domain Eukaryota; kingdom Metazoa; phylum Chordata; class Amphibia; order Anura; family Dendrobatidae; genus Oophaga; species Oophaga sylvatica. Next base: position 43,651,095 of record JARQOD010000002.1, on the reverse strand, counting down.
CCAACCTTAACCCTAATCCTAACTTTAGCCCCAACTCTAACCCTAACTTTAGCCCCAACCCTAACCCTAACCCTAATAGGAAAATGGAAATAAATACATTTTTTTAATTTTATTATTTTTCCCTAACTAAGGGGGTGATGCAGGGGGGTTTGATTTACTATTTATAGCGGGTTTTTATGTTTGGCAGCTGTCACACGCTAAAAGACACTTTTTATTGCAAAAATAGTTTTTGCATCATCACATTTTGAGAACTATACTTTTTCCATATTTTGGCCCACAGAGTCATGTGAGGTCTTATTTTTTGCTGGATGAGTTGATGTTTTTATTGGTAGCATTTTCGGGCACATGACTTTTTTGATCGATTTTTATTATGATTTTTGGGAGACAGAATGAACAAAAACCAGCAATTCATGAATTTCTTTTGGGGGGGCGTTTATACCGTTCCGAGTGTGGTAAAATTGATAAAGCAGTTTTATTCTTCGGGTCAGTACGATTACAGCGATACCTCATTTATATCTTTTTTTATGTTTTGGCGTTTTTATACAATAAAAACGATTATATAAAAAAATAGGCGAGCTATAACTTTTATTTTTTTTCTGATGATGCTGTATGGCGGTTCGGTTTTTGCGGGACAAGATGTCGTTTTCAGCGGTACCATGTTTATTTTTATCTGTCTTTTTGATCGCGTGTTATTCCACTTTTTGTTCAGTGGTATGATGATAAATCATTGTTTTTTTGCCTTGCTTTTTTTTTTTTAAGGGGTTCATTAAAGGGGTTAACTAATGGGACAGTTTTATAGGGCGGGTCGTTACGGACGTGGTGATACTAAATATGTGTACTTTTATTGCTTTTTTTAATTTACATGAAGAAATGAATTTATTGGGGAATATTTTTTTTTCTTTGTTTAGGGATTTTTTTTTTACACGTTATTTTTATTTTTTGTACTTTTTTACTTTTTCCCAGGGTGGGACATCACTGTATAGAGTTAGATCGCTGATCTGACACTGTGCACAGCACTGTGTCAGATCGGCGATCTCACAGGCAGTGCAGCAGGCTTTCTCAGCGCCTGCTCTCAGCAGGCACTGAGGAAGCCGCCTCCCTGCAGGACCTGGAAGGACCCTGCGGCCACCTTGGATCTGGGATCCTGCAGGGAGGAGGCCCTCGGAACATTGAGATCACATCGCCTACTCTGAGGGTCTCAGGGAAGCACGCAGGGAGCCTCCTCCCTGCACGATGCTTCCCTATACCGCCTGAACACTGGGATCATCTTAGATCGCAGTGTGACGGGGGTTAATGTGCCGGGAGCGGTCCGTGACCGCTCCTGGCACATAGTACCGGGTGTCAGCTGTGATAATCAGCTGACACCAGGACGCGATCTGCTGCGCTCCCCCCGGATCGCATATGATGTGCTATTCCGTCCTTGGGAATTAAGTCCCAGGGCACATGGACGGAATAGTACATCTGATGGCAGAAAGGGGTTAAAAAAAATGTTATGCCAAGAAGACTCCTTTAAAGCACCAGTCCGGTGTATTTTTTTGTTTCAGCATTGGAGTGGTGATACTAACGTATGATCCCTGCACTTAATGCTATACTTGCCACCTACCGTTTTCAGCTCTTCCTGGCACTGCTCCGGTCCCGCTCTGCCATCTTGTGACAGCAACTTCTGACTGACCGAATGTCAGAGTTAACGATCACAAGCTATCAGTGTAATGAGAGCCCCGTTCTGGCTTTCATAGACCTGGATTGAAACGTGATCTCCGGCTTACCCAGCAAACACTGGAGAGAAACGGCAGGTCACAAACTGCTGAAGATCAGCCGGAGCAGCGAAAATAAAAGATGAAGAGGGAAACTGGTTGGGTGAGACCAAGGACAGGAAACTTAGATTGGAAGCACCACTCGAGAGCTGTAAAAGAAACCAAAAACGCTGGAGTGGTGCTTTAACAAGATTTTATAATAAATCTGTCTCTTCAGTAAACTCATTGACTTCCTTTAGTGGAGGCTGCAGGTAACCACAATTCCATAATTTAAGTCTAGCTATGAAAATGTAATTATTTGGAGTTCTGACCGCTATATATTTAATTAATCTATGCATAATTTTCACATTTTTCTAGCGGCTAATCATTAAATCTTTTAGAAGTTTTAATACTTTTACTGTGTACAACCTAACTAATCAGTCCCATGAGCTCTATTAATCCACATAAATTCTTTTTTCTTTTAAATATCCTCATTACTTGGTGAAGATCTAGATATTTAGTTGTGGTTGTAACTTTAAGTCAACTGACATCATGTTCGTCACTATGGCTCTTGTTTTTGTATACGTTGCTGACTCTTTGCACTGCTGTCTATGTTTGCTGTCATAAAACAGTTCTGCTCCTTCAGCTATAAGGACACATAAAACTTATACCAGATTTTTACGTTAATTAGATTTTTTCCAATTAAAAACAGGTGCAACTCATTAGCTCCAGACTGCAGTATCTCTCTAATGTGACCTCCAATAAATGTTTCTCCCAACTTGAAAGGATACACTGAATATACTGCTCATTTTCTGTGCACATGATAAATCTATCATATCTCATTTTATACCAGCAAAGACTTTAGGCTCACGGTCGTACCATGGCTCCATATAGCCGTAGGTCATGATGTTTAATGCACCAATCTAAGGGCAGGTGCAGACGAGCGCATTTTTGGTCCAGGTGTTATCCGACAATTCATTGTATCTCACTAATGTTAGTGTATGGTGCCGTGCATGTTAGATCTTTTCTAAGAAAAAGAAATCGCTCCATACCCGAGTTTGATCCGATATTCTCCATGTAAGTCAATGAGTGCGTGGAATATGGAGACATCTTTTTCCCCACCTTCTCCTCATCCTACAGAATCAGAGTGTGATTTGTATAATCCACCCCATTCTCTCGGATGAGTGAATACACAGTTGTCTACATCTGCCCAGAAACTGATACGAGGTTTTTTAGGATGCACCAAAATTTATCATGCGCAGTTAATAATTTTGGCACATTTTTGGGTTTTGGCATGACAGAATTTGAAATCTACATCTTTGAGCAGGCATAGATTTGTGCTATTAGTCACTTTACTTTCTGGTGTAAATTTTAGTAAATCTGTTGGGCTTCAGTTGGTCTCACCATTCCCACTTAATGCTGCAAATTTTTATGTTAAAGTGGCATGCACCAAAAAGATCTACTTTTATGTAATTTAAGTGGTGGAAAGCCTTTGCTAAATTTCCCCCATTGACATCTATAGGATGGGACGTATTGTATGCCTCTAGTGTCATGTGGAGTCACCAAGAAGTTTCAACCTAATATGATACCACCTTTGAATCACAGTTTCATCCTACCTACAGAATATTATTGTAGGCTTTCAGCTCAGGAGAGGTATCATATTAGCCTAGGTTCCCAGCAAAGAAGGTCGCCTTGTCGATGGCGGCTGGGCACACATGTATTGGCCAATTTATGTCTAAGTATCTTCATTTAACTTATTTTCTAGAGCAGCAATGCAATTCCAATTTCATATATTCCATGTTTCCATGCTATAGTGTTACAGAGTGCAGCTTTAATTTGTTAGTTGCATATAGAGTGGCTCTCTTAGCTTGCACTTGTTCACACCTGCTTTTTTATTTGGAAGTGACGGTCAGGCTTTGATATTTGTATACACAGGCTTTCTGATGGAGCACTCCTCCCATCAGCCTATGGCGGTTTTAATCACTGCTTGGTCTTACCTACCCATATAATTGTAGGCTTTCAGCTCAGGAGAGGAATCAAATTAGGTTAGGTTCCCAGCAAAGAAGGTCGCCTTGTCGATGGCTGCTGGGCACACATGTATTGGCCAATTTATGTGCTAAGTATCTTCATTTTAACTTATTTTCTAGAGCAGCAATGCAATTCCAATTTCATATATTCCATGTTTCCATGCTATAGTGTTACAGAGTGCAGCTTTAATTTGTTAGTTGCATATAGAGTGGCTCTCTTAGCTTGCACTTGTTCACACCTGCTTTTTTATTTGGAAGTGACGGTCAGGCTTTGATATTTGTATACACAGGCTTTCTGATGGAGCACTCCTCCCATCAGCCTATGGCGGTTTTAATCACTGCTTGGTCTTACCTACCCAATAATTGTAGGCTTTCAGCTCAGGAGAGGAATCAAATTAGGTTAGGTTCCAGCAAAGAAGGTCGCCTTGTCGATGGCTGCTGGGCACACATGCATTAGCCAATTTATGTGCTACGTATCTTAATTTTAACTTATTTGTTAGAGCTGCAATGCCCTTCCAATTCCATATATTCAATGTTTGCATACTATAGTGCTACAAAGTGCAGCACACATTTTTTACAATAATCTTTTCAGACCTCTTCTTTCTTGAGAAAATGAATGTAAAAATGACTAAAAAAAGCAATGTTTGTATTTTGTTTCAATATATCAGATCCAGCCTCAGCATTTTTACTGAAAAGAAAAAGCAACATAGAAAATGCTGCGAAAATCAAGGAGGATTCCATGCTCCAAGTTCTTCAAATAATTTTTTAAGCAGAAACCGGCTATGTGCACATGACGTCTTTTTCAGGCAGATTCCACAGCAGAAAATACCTGAAAAAAAAGCAAATAAAAAATAATCAAAAGAACGAACGTATGCATTTCTATGTTAGAATGCCTTGCTTTTCATATGTTCAGGCTTATGAGCGTCTTTTAGCCGATTCAGGTTTCTAAAAACGCTAAGAGGTTAAAATAAGTGACATCCATGTTTGTGGGGTTTTCTGCTCGAAAGACACTTTATACTTTACAATACAAGCCAACTGAAATAAAATGACAGAAAAGACACTTCAGGAAAAAAATCTCCAGATTGTCCTGAGGTGTTTTTTGCTTGAAAAACTTGCCGGGTTCACCTGAGTTTAAAAGACGTTGTGTGCACTTAGGCCACGTTCACACGCTAAGTATTTGGTCAGTATTTTACATCAGTATTTGTAAAACAAAACCAGGACTGGCTGAAAAATACAGAAGTGGTGACGTGTTTCTTTTATACTTTTCTTCTGATTATTCCACTCCTGGTTTTGGTTTATAAAATACTGATGTCAAAAACTCACCAAATACTGAAGGTGTGAACATGGACTAATACTTCCAGCAAAGTGCATGGGATTTATAAAGATCTACTACCCACTGCGCTTCTTTATTACTCATCGTAAACTCACCTGCGGTGCATGTTTCTCTTGCGGGTACGTTGAGCTTTATGTGCAGATTTTTCACCCAAAGACTTGTATTAGATACAGAAAAATCGACAGGAAAAAAATGCACATTTGTTTTTAGTGTGTTTCAGCAGAAAAAATGCATCAAAGACACATGTAATCTGCACATGACTGTATCAATAAAGTTTTGTCAAAGCCAAATACCAGGAAGTGTCAAAAAAGAAGCAGCTTTATTTAAAATATGACACCGAAAAGAGACAAAAACCGCAGAGTCAAAAACACAATAAAAACACTGTAAAAAAGACACTTGGAATTTTTTTCTTTCAAATGAGAAAATTGGATGCCAAAATGAACGGACACAGTGACTAAAATTGGATGAAAATGGGATCCAGTATATTAACCCCTTCCTGACATGCGCCGTACTAGTACTGCTCTGCGGGGGGTGTTCCTGCAAAAAGCAGTACTAGTACAGTGCACCAATCACGCAGCCTCACGCTGAGCGCCACGGTGATAGGGTGCAGGTGTCAGCAGTATGTGACAGCTGACACCCCGCTGCAATGCCCACGATCGGTGCTAGCACCGATCGTGGGCATTTAACCCCTCTGATGCCACTGTCAGTAGTGACAGCGGCATAGAGCAGCATCGCACAGGGAGGGGCTCCCTGTGCGCTTCCATCAGTTCATCGCGATGAGATCTTGTTGGACCTGATGGTCTCCAAGGAGACCCCAGGTGCTAAGATGGCCACGAGGTCCTTCCGGGTCCTGTAGTGAGGTGGCTTGTGAGCGCCTGCTGAGAGTGGCTTGCCTCCTTCCCTGCCTGTCAGATCCTGATCTGATATTCTGCTTTGCAGTGTCAGATCAGCGATCTGACAATATATAGTGAAGTCCCATACTGGGACAATGTGAAAAGTAAAAAAAATATTATAATGTGTAAAAATATATTTTTTTAAATTCCTAAATAAAGAAAAAAAATATATATACGTGTTAGGGTTCGAGTTCCCGCTGCTGCACAAGGGGAGTCTCGAACCAGTCCCGCTGCGGTCCCCCATTCATCTCCGCCACAGTGGAGCCTGCTCAGCAGAGATGTCGGTCCAAGCATCTTGCCCATTTCAGTACTGTGCAGAGACTTGCTGCTGCCTCTCCTGGATCTGCTATTATAGCCAGTGCTGGAGCAGACGTCTTTGGGACGAAGTCCTGCGTTTCCCCTTCTGAGCATGCCCAGGGTAAGATCTCTCATTGGAGATCTGGGGTCACATGTTCAGGTACTGCAGCAGCTCCTATTGGTCCGCCAGGAAGGTCATGAAACTACATGTGTTTGGAACAGTTTCTCATTGGTCCTTGTTCCTGGCAGGTCCTGTAGCTGTTGCTATAAAAGGGTGGCATGGCTGGGCCGCCATGTGCTAATATCAATCATTATATGCTTAGCGCCAGTGTGGTCATGCGTGTGTGTGGTTAGGGCCCGGCTGAAATAAGCCCCTAGAATACCGACTTAATCGGTGAGGAGTTTGGTGTGCTAGCTGGTCAGGGTCGGTGTCCTAGATGCCCTAGATTGCCGGCATAACCGGTGAGGAGTTTGATTGCCGTATTCAGGGCCTGGCGTTCAGACGCCATAGATTGTGGATGACTCCCGCGAGGACATTAGCGCATGATCACGTTCTATGTTCGCTTAGCTGTTCACTGTGTACCTGGGTGCCTGACAGGACATAGAAGTTTGTCTCAGCGGCTCTGTGACGTAACAGGGTTCGCTTTCAAAGCTAGACAGCGCCCTAGCGTGTTTATTTTGCGACTCAGTGGTGTTAAGTGAGTTCGCACACATCGCCATATAGCGCTGCGGCACTCCTTCTAGCGGCTCTGTGGAATAACAGAGTTCGCACATATTGCCACAGCGCGTTACGGCGTTTATTTTGGCGACTCTGCGGGATAACAGAGTTCGCTTCTTGCGCCATTTTACTAGCAGCGGCTCCGCCTGCACGGTGGACCCCGGGCTGCGAACGCACCTCTCCACATCTTATATTTGGTGCGTTCCGCAGACCATAACATATATGTGTCCACTAAATACATTTATTTATGTAAATAAAAAAAGCAATAAAAGTACACATATTTGGTATCGCCCTGTCCGTAACGACCCGCTCTATAAAACTCTGCCATTAGTTAACCCCTTCAGTGAACACCGTAAGAAAGATAAATAAAAATCAAGGCAAAAAACAATGCTTTATCATCATACCACTGAACAAAAAGTGCAATAAAATGCGATAAAGACGGATGTAAACAAAAATGGTACTGTTGAAAACGTCATCTTGTCCTGTAAAAAAACAAGCTGCCATACAGCTCCATCAGCAGAAAAATAAAAAAGTTATAGCTCTCAGAATAAAGCGATGCAAAAATTATTTTTTCTATAAAATACCGTATATACTCGAGTATAAGCCGACCCCCCTAATTTTGCCACAATAAACTGCGAAAACTTACTGACTCGAGTATAAGCCTAGGGTGGAAAATGAGATTATGCCCTATATGCTGCCCATGTATTATGCCCCCATAGATGCTCCATAGATTGTGCCCCCATAGATGCTCCATAAATTGTGCCCCCATACATGATCCATAGATTGTGCCCCCATAGATAATCCACAGATTGTGCCCCCATAGATGCTCCATAGATTGTGCCCCATAGATTATGCCCCATTGATGCTCCATAGATTGTGCCCCCATAGATTGTGCCCCCATTGATGCTCCATAGATTGTGCCCCATAGATTATGCCCCCATATATGATCCATAGATTGTGCCCCCATAGATTATGCCCCATATATGCTCCACAGATTGTGCCCCCATAGATGCTCCACATATTGTGCCCCCATTGATGCTCCATAGATTGTGCCCCCATAGATTGTGCCCCCATTGATGCTCCATAGATTGTGCCCCCATAGATTATGCCCCCATATATGATCCATAGATTGTGCCCCCATAGATTATGCTCCATAGTATAGGCCTCAATTGCTGCCGCTGCTGCTGCAACCGAAAAAAAAAAATACATACTCACCTCTCGTTGCTGGGGACCAGGTGCCGGTGTCCTGAGCAGGCGGGGACACCGGCGCGCTATGGGAGACAGGTGCCGGTGTCACCGCTCGCTCAGGGCCTCGGCACCTGCGATATTTACCTGACACCCGTTCTGCCGCTGTCTTCCGGGTCTTCCAGCAGTGAATGATCAGGCAGAGGGCGCTGCGCACAGTAACTACGTCATCGCGCCCTCTGCCTGAACATCGCAGCAAGAGGACCCGAGGACACAGCAGGACGGGACAGGTAAATATCGCTTATACTTACCCTTCCGCCGGCGCGTCTCTGCCCTGTTCTTCTCCCACGGTCCCGACGCCAGTCTTCAGCGGTCACTGTTACCGCTCATTAAAGTCATGAATATGTGCATATTCATGACTTTAATGAGCGGTACCAGCTGACCGCTGAACACTGGCGCCGGGACCGTGGGAGAAGAGCAGGGGCTGCAGAGATCGCGCCGGCGGAGGGTGAAGTATATAGGACAGCTGCGCTCCCCCTCCCCCGCAGACCCCCTGGTATATGATTTGAATATAAGCCGAGAGGGGACTTTCAGCCCTAAAAAATGGGCTGAAAATCTCGGCTTATATTCGAGTATATACGGTAGTTTTAATTGTGTAAAAGCGCAAAAACCTAAAAAAAAATATACACTGTGTTCCAAATTATTATGCAAATAATATTTTCTCAGATTTTCCCTAATTACCTACAGTATATGAATTGCAGTCATTGTAATTTTCCAGTCAAATAACTTTTAGAGTACAATATAACAGTATATTTTTTAAAAAATAAAACACTCAAACTGCACTCAAAATGCATGTTCCAAATTATTATGCACAGCAGAGTTTTCAACCTTTTCATTTTAATAAAGAACAAAAAAATGGTCATTTTTGAAATTATAAGCATTAGCAGCTTTTTCCAAATGAAATCAAACAGTTTTCAACTCAAAACTTTATTCTAGGTGATGTACATTTGCACATAGGACCCCTTGTTCGAAAGGAGCTTCTGAACTCTCTTGTCCATTGAATTTGTCAGGTTTTGGATGGTTTCTGCTTCAATTGTTTTGCATGAGGACAGAATACCCTCCCAGAGCTGTTGCTTAGATGTGAACTGCCTCCCGCCCATCATAGACACTCATTTTGATGATGCTCCATAGGTTCTCAATGGGGTTGAGGTCAGGGGAGCGTGGGGGCCACACCATAAGTTTGTCCCTTTTATGCCCATAGCAGCCAGAGATGCAGATGTGTTATGTGCAGCATGAGACGTGCATTATCATGCATGAAAATGATCTTGCTGCGGAATGCACGGTTCTTCTTCTTGAACCATGGCAGGAAGTGCTGTTTGAGAAACTCAACATACACTATGGAGTTCATCTTTACCCCTTCAGGGATCCTAAAGGGGCCGACATTCTCTCTCCCCATGATTCCAGCCCAAAACATTACTCCACCTCCTCCTTGTTGGCGCCGTAGCCGTGTTTGCATGGGGTGTCCATCAACCAGCCATCCTCCACTCATCCATCTGGACCATCGAGCGTTGCACGGCACTCATCGGTGAACAAAACAGTTTGGAAGCCAGTCTTCATGTATTGTTTGGCCCACTGGAGCTGTTTCTGCTTGTGTGCAGTGGATAGAGGAGGTCGACAGGATGGCTTACGCACAGCTGCAAACCTCTGAAGGACCCTGCATCTTGTTGTTCGGGGGACGTTGGAGGCACCAGTAGCTTCAAAAACTTGTCTGCTGCTATGACAAGGCTTTTTTGCCGCTGCTCTTTTAACCTGACGTAATTGCCTGTAGGAAAGAGTCCTCAATTTTCCCTTATCAGCACGCACACGTGTGTACTGTGAATCAGCTACATACTTCTTGATTGTGCGATGATCACGATGAAGTGTCTTGGCAATGTTGATTGTAGTCATGCCTTGACCTAATCACTCCACAATTTGTTGCTTCTCAGCAGCCGACACATCCTTTTTCTTTCCCATTTTGGCAGAAAATGTAGGCTGCTTAATAATGTGGGACATCCTTCTTAAGTAGTCTTGCCTTTCATTGGACACACCTGCCAAACTAATTAGCACAGGTGTCTGCAATTGCTTACAGTGATATAAAGAGCCCTGACACACATCACCATCAATGAGTTTAACTGACAAACAAAAAAATTCTTACCTTATCACTCCTAAACAATTTTTGCATAATAATTTGGAACACAGTGTAAAGGAGGTATCGCTGTAATCCTACTGACCCGAAGAATAAAGCTGCCTTACCAATTTTACCACACGTAGAACAGTATAAAAAAAAGCAATTCCTGGATTGCTGGTTTTTGTTCATTCTGTCTCCCAAAAATCGGAATAGAAAGCGATCAAAAAATGTCATGTGCCCGAAAATAGTACTAATAAAAATAGCTCCTCCCGCAAAAAAACAAGCCATAACATGACTATGTCGGCCGAAAGATGAAAAAATTATAGCTCTTAAAATATGGTGATGCAAAAACTAGTTTTCGCAATAAAAAGCGTCTTTTAGTGTGTGACAGCTGCCAAATATAAAAACCCGATATAAATCTGGTATCGCAGAAATCGCACCAACCCGAAGAATAAAGTTGTCTGATTAGTTATACTGCACGCGGAACAGCGTAAAAAATAAAACCAATTCTTCATATGCTGTTGATTTTTTTTCATTCTGCATCCCAAAGATCGCAGTAAGGTTTAGCGCACATTTATCCTGCGCTCTGCGCTGAGCGCTTACCCCGGAGTTTCCGTATAAATCTCTGAAATACGTGATTCAGATAGAACCCCAGGCGGAAGAGTCCCTATAATGAGGCAGATGGAGGCACTGTGGACCACCGTCTTTAGGATTGCATAAAAGTGCCGTCGGCCACAGTTTTGTGCAGTTCTGAAAAGAAGGACACCGCTGAACAGAGGCCAGACGGAGTCCAAAGTAAATCTACTGCCTCATTATAGCGAATGGATCCCTCAGGGGTTGCATCTGTCATGTCACTCGGAGATTTAGTTGGAAACCCCAAAGTAAGTGCTCAACGTAGAATGCCAGATAAATGTGATCCCAAACATTATGTAAAATGTTCCCAATGAAAGCTTCAACTAAATTCACAAAAAAAGCAAGCCCTCACTAAGATCTGTCATCTGTTACCGAAAATATAGGGGCTTCCACGTTACTGGTAGCATAAAGGCTCTGAAAAAGCTAAATGGCTTCATGCTTCCCAAAAGAAATTCATCAAATTCTGCACTCCCAAATCCAAAGGCACCCCCTCCCTTCTGAGCCCCAGTGTACCTAAACCACATTTAGTGCCTACATGTTTGGCATTTCTGTAGTGATGAGAGCCCGCCTAATTTACAGGTGCGTGTCTCCAGAAACACGAGTCGGGCATAACGTACTGGTCACTATGTACAATGGCAGTTTGCAATTTTCACTCAGCAACATCCACTGTTGCCTGTTTCTGGAAAATACCCATAGAGTCAAAATCGTCACTACATCGGTAGATAAATTCCCAAAGGGTTATAATTTCCAAATGGGGTCACTTGTGGTGAGTTTCCACTGTTTAGTCACATCAGGGGCTCTCCAAACATGACATGGCATCCGCTAATTATTCCAGTAAATTTTACGTTTAAAAAGGCACTCCTTCCCTTCCAAGCTCTGCCGTGCGCCCAAACAGTAGTATTCCACACATATGGGGTATCAGTGTACTCAGGAGAAATTGCACAACAAATTGTATGGAGCAATTTCACCTGTTACCCTTATGAAAATGTAAAACATGGAGCTAAAAAAGATTTATTATGGAAAAATGTGATTTTTTTTATTTCCACGACCCTATGTTATAAACTTTTGTGAAGCACCTGTGGGTTTAAGGTGCTCAATACACATCTAGATAAGTTCCATAAGGAGTCTAGTTTCCAAAATGGTGTCACTTGTTGGGGGTTTCCACTGTTTAGGAACATGAGGGGCTTTCCAAATGCAACATGGCATCCGCTAATTATTCCAGCATATTTTACTTTCAAAAAGTCAATTGGCACTCCTTTCCTTCCAAGCCCTGTTGTTCACCCAAACAGTTGTTTTCCTGCACATATGGGGTATCGGCGTGCTAAGGAGAAATAGCACAACAAATTTTATGGAGCAATTTCTCTTGTTACCTTTATGAAAATGCAAAATTTGGAGCTAAAAAGATTTATCTGGGAAAATGTGATTTTTTTTATTTTCCCGGTTTAACGTTATAAACTGCTGTGAAGCACCTGGCAGTTCAAAGTCAAACGGCACTCCTTCCCTTCTGAGCTCTGCCGTGCGCTCAAACAGTGGTTTACCCCCACCTATGGGGTATTGGCGTACTCAGGACAAATTGCACAACTACTTTTGCTTTCTATTTTCTCCTCTTTCCCTTGTGAAAATAAAAATTTGGGGGCAAAAAGATAATTTTTATGGAAAAAAATGTTTTTTTTTTTCACGGCTCTACGTTATAAACTTCTGTGAAACAGTTAGGGGTTCAAAGTGCTCACCACACATCTAGATAAGTTCCTTAGGGGGTCTAGTTTCCAAAATGGTGTCACTTGTGGGGGGTTTCCACAGTTTAAGCACATCAGGGGCTCTCCAAACGTGACATGGCGGCTGCTAATTCTGCCAGCAAATTTTACATTCAAAAAGTGAAATGGCGCTCCTTCCGTTCCGACCTCTACCGTGCGCCCAAGCAGTAGATTTCCCCACATATGGGGTATCGTCATGCTCAGGAGAAATTGTACAACAAAATGTATGGTCCATTTTCTCCTGTTACCCTTGCGAAAGTAAAAAAAATTAGGTCCTGAAGGAAAATTTTTGTGAAATAAAAGTAAATGTTAATTTTTTTCTTCCACATTCCAAAAATTCCTGTGAAGCACCTGAAGGGTTAATAAACTTCTTGCATTTGATTTTGAGTACCCTGAGGGCTGCACTTTTTAGAATTGTGTCATTTTTGGGTATTTTCTGTCATATAGGCCCCTCAAAGTCACTTCAAATGTGAGGTGGTCCCTAAAATAAATAGTTTTGCAAATTTTGTTGTAAAAATGAGAAATAACAAATTAAAGCAAGTCATATCAAAATATTTTACCACTAACATAAAGTACAATATGTCATGAGAAAACATTCTCAGAATCAAAGGGATCCATTGAAGCGTTCTAGAGTTATGACCTCATAAAGTGACAGTGGTCAGAATTGTAAAAATTGGCCAGGTCAGGAAGTTGAAAACAGGCTTCGGGGTGAAGGGGTTAATGATGTACGGTCAATTTTTTCTTTTGTATGCAAAAAAAAATGAGAAGTTTAAGGCCTCTTTCACACATCAGTTTTTTTGTATCAGGCATGATCCGTCGAACACCTGAATGGACGGATCCGGCACTGAATTAAAAAACTGATGCAACGGATCCATTTTTTTGCTGGATCCGACTTGAACTTGTGAACCCAGAAAAAGAGGGTTTTGGATGCCCGGATACACTGGAATGTAGTATAGTAGTAGTGTAGTAGTAGTAGTAGTAGTAGTAGTAGTAGTAGTAGTAGTAGTAGTAGTAGTAGTAGTAGTGTAGTAGTATAGTAGTAGTAGTAGTTAGTAGACCTTGGTTTCCAGAATCCAGATCAGACTTTTGATGGATTGCACAAAAATCTGATCCGGTTCCATTGACTTCTATTGTTTCCGGTCGCCTGATACGCCGCTTCAGGCACTATCAGGCGACTCCGGCAAACAAAAAAAACGTTACATGCACCGTTTTGTCCGGCCGCCGGAATGTACATTTCCGCCGGATCCGGACAAAAACGGATACAACGCAATGACATCAGGCACGATCCGGCGCTAATGATAGTCAATGGTAAAAAAAACGCATCCAGTACCGGATCCGTTTTTTTACCAACACGCCGGATCATGCCTGATACAAAAAAACAGATGTGTGAAAGAGGCCTAAGGCAATAATCACACGTTGCATTTTTGCTGCATCTTTTTATGTAGGCAAAACCTGCTCTCTTTGCAGTAAAGAAGCTGCGTACAAAAAGCAGGTTTTGCTGCTTTTTTTTTTAACTCGTTTTTATTGTCTCTTGTCCATGCTGATACATTTTAATGCCCCACCCAAAAAAAAGTGATGAAACTTTGTTAAGTTTTTTAACCAAAAGCGTTGCAAAACCTGATACCTGCGTTTTTTTTCTGCATTTTTGCACGTAATCAACATTAAGGCCGGCGTCACACTGGCGACAAAATCGGACGACTGCAATGCGATGAAATATCGCATTGCAGTCGGACCTATGTTAATCTATGGAGCAGCTCCCAGTATCCGATTTTTTGTGGTCCGTTTTAAATGTCCGAGTGCAATCGCAGCATGCTGCGATTGTCACCGATTGTGGGTCGACTATCGCCAATGCAAGTCTATGGGAGCGATGAAAAATCGGATTACAAACGGACTGCACGTGTGACTTGCGATTAAATCGCACCAGTGTCCTTTACAAAGGCGGCAATTCATCCCCGGCTATACTGTAAAATCACACTGACAGCTTTAATAAAGAATAGAATCAATACATATACACACATAGAATATATATATATACATACACTTCTACATACTGAAATAGCCGCTAATTCAATTACCGGCTTTTGTGAAACTACAGAACCTGACATGAAATGACACATGGTTTACATACAGTTAACCTTGTCATTTCATGTATTTTGATATATGGTTTTCACTAACAATTACATGAGTGTATGTGTGAAATTGCACACATGTAGGGGTTAATTAAAGGTGTAAATTCGTTGAAAAAAATGCGTGGGCTCCCGCTGTATTTTCTCCACCAGACAGACAAAGCAAGCGAGTGGGGGCAAATAATAATAGCCCAGGGAGGGTGCATTTATTTTGTGCCCCCCCTGGCTACTAACATCTGCCCCCAGATACCCCAGAAAAGGCAAATCTATAATTAGATTCGCCCTTTCTGGCACTTTGCCCGTCTATTCCCATTGTCCTGTAGTGGTGGCGAATGGGTTAATAATGGGTTAAAGCCACCTTGCAATTGAAAGGTGACTTTAAGGCAGGTTAATAATTGAGAGTTGTCAATTTGACAACTCTCAATTATTAATCCTATTGTATGAAAGTAAAAAAAACACACACACATTAATTATTAATCCTTTTAATGAAATAAAGACACAGTTTTGGACCATATTTTATTGCTCAGCTGTAATCCCCTGAATGAATCAGTTCCTCTCCCGGCGACAGGAGAGGAAGTGATTAGTGTGTGAAGCTTAATTGATTGCTTCCCACTTTCACTTCAGGTCAGGTCAGGGTGACCTGACCTGAAGTGAAAGTGGGAAGCAATCAATTAAGCTTCACACATTAATCACTTCTCTCCTTTCGCCGGGAGAGGAACTGATTCATTCAGGGGTAACAGCTCAGCAGGCAGCATTAGCTGCCTGCTAGCTGTAACCTGTTAACCCTTTCTGATGGATTACAGCGTGGGACCTGACTGTGCATCGGATCGGTAAGAATAATTTTGCTTTTTTATTTTATTTTTATTACAGGAAATGGTTTTAGCAGGAAAATAAAAGATGGTCCAAAACTGTGCTTATTTCATTAAATGATTTTTTATTAAAGTGTGTGTGTTTGATTTTTCTTTCATACAATAGGATTAATAATTGATAGTTGTCCAATTGACAGCTCTCAATTATTAACCTGGCTTAAAGTCACCTTTCAATTGCAAGGTGGCTTTAACCCCTTATTAACTGATTCGCCACCGCTACTGTAAGGTTCTATGTATATATTCCTGAAACTCAGTTTGTTCGTCAGCCATTTTACTTTCTGTCTTGCTGCAGCTATCTTGCCCTCAGTCAAAATGGAGTTTCCAGCTTGCATGTTCCCGCCCTGATTCTCTCCTTTGCTTCTTAAGCAGCCACAGCTGAGCAATCAGTGCTTCAGAATCTAGCCTGCAGTGAACCTGTGACTTGACTCCTGTAAGCCTTGGACCTTGTACTCCAGCTATTCCTACTGAGGAACTCTGAAGCACTTGTGGACTCTGAACCCTGCTCTTTGAAAGACCCACGTTTGCATGGACTTACGGTAACAGAGAAGAAGATCCTGAATCTGTATTGGAGAGTGATTGCTGAGCTTGGATTACTCTGGCCTGCTGTGTCTCCTGTTTCTGTGTCTGCAAACTGTGTGACTATTTCTGCCAACTTGTATGAAGTAATACAGGACTTTTCTATATCAAACCTGTGACTCCTGTGTTTTCATCGCACCCAAGCACAAGACGCTATATGAACTGTACTACATACATTACAGCTACAGGGCAATGGGAATAGACGGGCAAAGTGCCAGAAAGGGCGAATCTAATTATAGATTAGCCTTTTCTGGGGTGTCTGGGGGCAGATGTTAGTAGCCAGGGGGGGCACAAAATAAATGCACCCTCCCTGGGCTATTATTATTTGCCCCCACTCGCTTGCTTTGTCTGTCTGGTGGAGAAAATACAGCGTGAGCCCATGCATTTTTTTTCAACAAATTTACACCTTTAACCCCTTACTGCCATCAGACGTACTATCCCGTCCATGGTACCTGGGCCCGTATGACCGGGGACGGGATAGTACGTCTCGTGCGATCGGACGCGCTCCCGGGGGGGAGCGCAGCCGATCGCGGCCGGGTGTCAGCTGATTATCACAGCTGACACCCATGACTGTGTGTCAGGAGCGGTCACGGACCGCTCCCGGCACATTAACCCCTTGCACACCGCGATCAAACATGATCGCGGTGTACTGGGGGCACAGGGGAGGATCGCGCAGGGTGGGGGCTCCCTGCGCGCCCCCCTGAGACCCTCAGAGCAGCGCGATGTGATCGCGCTGTTCTGAGGGCTTCCTCCCTCCCAGGACCCGGATCCAAGATGGCGCCGGGGTCCTGGACGGAGGCGGCTACCTCAGTGCCTGCCGAGAGCAGGCACTGAGAAGCCTGCTGCACTGCCTGAGCGATCGCTGGTGTGACAGAGTGCTGTGCACACTGTCACACCAGCGATCTGATAAAATACAGTGATGTCCCACCCTGGGACAAAGTAAAAAAGTTAAAAAAATAAAAATAAACATGTTTTAAAAAAAAATCCAAAATAAATAAAAAAAATATATATATATTCCCCAATAAATTCACTTCTTCCTGTAAATAAAAAAAACAAAGCAATAAAAGTACACATATTTGGTATCGCCGCGTCCGTAACGACCCCCCTATAAAATTGTCCACTAGTTAACCCCTTTAGTGAACCCCTTAAAAAAAAAAACGAAAGCAAAAAATCAATGCTTTATCATCATACCGCCGAACAAAAAGTGGAATAACACGCGATCAAAAAGACCGATATAAAAAAACATGGTACTGCTGAAAACGTCATCTTGTCCCACAAAAAACGAGCCATCATACAGCATCATCAGCGAAAAAATAAAAAAGTTATAGCTCGCAGAATAAAGCGATGCAAAAATAATTATTTTTTATATAAAATTGTTTTTATTCTATAAAAGCGCCAAAACATGAAAAAATGATATAAATGAGGTATCGCCGTAATCGTACTGACCCGAAGAATAAAACTGCTTTATCAATTTTACCACACGCGGAACGGTATAAACGCCTCCCCCAAAAGAAATTCATGAATTGCTGATTTTTGTTCATTCTAACCTCCCAAAAATCCAAATAAAAAGCGATCAAAAAACGTCACGTGCTCAAAAATGGTACCAATAAAAACGTCAACTCATCCCGCAAAAAATAAGACCTCACATGACTCTGTGGGCCAAAATATGCAAAAATTATAGCTCTCAAAATGTGATGATGCAAAAACTATTTTTGCAATAAAAAGCGTCTTTTAGCGTGACAGCTGCCAATCATAAAAACCCGCTATAAATAGTAAATCAAACCCCCCTTTATCACCCCCTTAGTAAGGGAAAAATAATAAAATTAAAAAAAAGTATTTATTTCCATTTTCCCATTAGGGTTAGGGTTAGGGTTGCGGCTAAAGTTAGGGTTAGGGTTGGCGCTAAAGTTAGGATTAGGGTTAGGCTTGGGATTAGGGGTGTGTTAGGGTTAGGTTTGTGGTTAGGGTTGGGACTAGGGTTAGGGGTGTGTTGGGGTTAGGGTTGGAGTTAGAATTGGGGGGTTTCCGCTGTTTAGGCACATCAGGGGCTCTCCAAATGTGACATGGCGTCTGATCTCAATTCCAGCCAATTCTGCGTTGAAAAAGTCAAACGGTGCTCCTTCACTTCTCAGCTCTGCCATGCGTCCAAACAGTAGTTTATCCCACACTATGGGGTATCAGCGTACTCTGGACCCCAAGAGTTATTGTGCAATTTGTCCTATTTCTTCTGTTACCCTTGGGAAAATAAAAAACTGGGGGCGAAAATATCATTTTTGTACAAAAAAAATTATTTTTTTGTTTTTACGGCTGTACATTATAAACTTCTGTGAAGCACTTGGGGCTTCATAGCGCTCACCACACATCTAGATAAGTTCCTTGTGGGGTCTATTTTCCAAAATGGGGTCACTTGTTGGGGATTTCCACTGTTTAGGCGCATCAGGGGCTCTCCAAATGCGACATGACGCCCCCAGACCATTCCATCAAAGTCTGCAATCCAAAACGTCACTACTTCCCTTCCGAGCCCCAACGTGTACCCATACAGTAGTTTTCTCCCACATATTGGATATCAGCGTACTCAGGACAAATTGGACAACAACTTTTGGGGTCCAATTTCTCCTGTTATCCTTGTAAAAATAAAATATTTGGGAAAAAAAATCATTTTTGCAAAAAAAAAAAAGGATTTTTTATTTTTACGGCTGTGCGTTATAAACTTCTGTGAAGCACTTCGGGGTTCAAAGTGCTCACCACACATCTAGACAAGTTCCTTGTGGGGTCTATTTTCCAAAATGGGGTCACTTGTGGGGGTTTCCACTGTTTAGGCGCATCAGGGGCTCTCCAAATGCGACATGACGCCCCCAGACCATTCCATCAAAGTCTGCAATCCAAAACGTCACTACTTCCCTTCCGAGCCCTGACGTGCGCCCATACAGTAGTTTTCTCCCACATATTGGGTATCAGCGTACTCAGGACAAATTGGACAACAACTTTTGGGTTCCAATTTCTTCTGTTACCCTTGTGAAAATAAAATATTGGGGGCGAAAAAAATCATTTTTGTAAAAAAAAAAAAAAGATTTTTTATTTTACGGCTGTACGTTATAAACTTTAGTGAAACACCTGGGGGTTAAAAGTTCTCACCACACATCTAGATAAGTTCCTTGAGGGGTCTAGTTTCCAAAATGGTGTCATTTATGGGGGTTTCCATTGTTTAGGCAGATCAGGAGCTCTCCAAACACGACATGGCGTCCAGCCAATTCTGCGTTGAAAAAGTCACACGGCGCTCCTTCCCTTCCAAACTCTGCCATGCACCCAAACAGTGGTTTACCCCCACATATGGGGTATCAGCGCACTCAGGACAAATTGCACAATAACTTTTGGAGTCTTGTTACCCTTGGAAAAATAAAAATTGGGGTGAAAAGATCATTTTTGTGGAAAAAATATGATTTTTAAATTTACGGCTCTCGTTATAAACTTGTGTGAAGCACTTGGGGGTTCAAATTGCTCACCAAAGATCTAGAAAAGTTCCTTAGGGGGTCTAGTTTCCCAAATGGGGTCATTTGTGGGGGGTTTCCACTGTTTAGGCACATCAGGGGCTCTCCAAATGCAACATGGCATCCAATCTCAATTCCAGCCAATTTTGGTTGGAAAAAGTCAAATGGTGCTCCTTCGATTCCGAGCTCTGCCGTGCGCCCAAACAGTGGTTCCCCCCCACATATGGGGTATCAGCGTACTCAGGACAAATTGGACAACAACTTATGTGGTCCAATTTCTCCTGTTACCCTTGGGAAAATAAAAAATTAGTGACTAAAAGATAATTTTTGTGGGAAAAAACTAGGATTTTTTATTTTCATGCCCGGGCATTATAAACTTGTGTGAAGCACTTGGGGGTTCAAAGTGCTCACCAAAGATCTAGATAAGTTCCTTAGGGGTCTAGTTTCCAAAATGGGGTCACTTGTGGGGGGTTTCCACTGTTTAGGC
The DNA here is from genome assembly GCA_033576555.1 of Oophaga sylvatica. Classification (NCBI taxonomy): domain Eukaryota; kingdom Metazoa; phylum Chordata; class Amphibia; order Anura; family Dendrobatidae; genus Oophaga; species Oophaga sylvatica. The sequence goes on along the minus strand of JARQOD010000002.1, from coordinate 43,630,809 downwards.
TCATCTGGGGCACTGCAAACGGAACATGACCCCCATCAACGTCTGCACTCCAAAACGTTACTACTTCCTTTCCAAGCCCTGCCGTGCACCCAAACAGTTCCCCCCCCCACATATGGGGTATCAGCGTACTCAGGACAAATTGGACAACAACTTTTGGGGTCCAATTTCCTTGGGAAAATTCAAAAATTTGGGACTAAAAAATATTTTTGTGGAAAATTGTTTTTTTTTTTTTTCACACCCAGGCATTATAAGCTTTTGTGAAACACTTGGGGGTTCAAAGTGCTCACAACAGATCTAGATAAGTACCTTAGGGGGTCTAGTTTCAAAATGGTGTCACTTGTGGGGGTTTCCACTGTTTAGGCGCATCAGGGGCTCTCCAAACACGACATGGCGTCCAATCTCAATTCCCGCCAATTTTAGTTTGAAAAAGTCAAACGGCGCTCCTTCCCTTACGAGCTCTGCCGTGTGCCCAAACAGTGGTTTTCCCCCACATATTGGGTATTGGCGTACTCAGGAGAAATTGCATAACAACCTTATCTGTCCATTTTCTCCTTTTACCCTTGTGAAAATAAAAAAAAAGTTTGTAAAAGATCATTTTTGTGGCTAAAAAGTTAAATATTCATTTTTTCCTTCCACGTTGCTTTAGTTCCTGTGAAGCACCTGAAGGGTTAATAATCTTCTTGAATGTGGTTTTGAGTACCTTGAGGGGTGCAGTTTTTAGAATGGTGGCACTTTTGGGTATTTTCTGCCATATAGACCCCTCAAAGTGACTTCAAATGAGAGGTGGTCCCTAAAAAAAATGGCTTTGTAAATTTTGTTGCAAAAATGAGAAATCGCTGGTCAACTTTTAACCCTTATAACTTCCTAACAAAAAAAAATTTTGGTTCCAAAATTGTGCTGATGTAAAGTAGACATGTGGGAAATGTTATTTCTTAACTATTTTGTGTGATATATTTCTCTGTTTTAAGGGAATAAAAATTCAAAGTTTGAAAATTGCAAAATTTTAAAAATTTTCGCCATATTTTGCATTTTTTTCAAAAATAAACGCAAGTTATATCGAAGAAATTTTACTTCTAACGTGAAGTACAATATGTCACGAGAAAACAGTCTCAGAATCGCGAAGATCCGTTGAAGCGTTCCAGAGTTATAACCTCATAAAGAGACAGTGGTCAGAATTGTAAAAATTGGCCTGGTCATTAACGTGCAAACCACCCTTGGGGGTGAAGGGGTTAATTAACCCCTACATGTCTGCAATTTTGCACACATACACTCATGTAATTGTAAGTTAAAACCATATATCAAACTACATGAAATGACATGGTTAACTGTATGTAAACCATGTGTCATTTCATGTCGGGTCTGTACTTTCACAAAAGACGGCAATTGAATTAGCGGCTATTACAGTATGTAGAAGTGTATGAACTATAAATATATGTATATATATATGTCACAATGACATATATATATATATATATATGTGTTCTATGTGTATATATAATTCTTTCTTTTGTGATTTAAATACTATTCATTTGGATCCATTATATGTCTGTTTTGCAAGCCTGCGAGAAAATCTCGCAAGTCGGATGTAAATCGGATGTTACAACTATGGTCAGATGCGACTAAATCGCATCTTTCCAGGAAAATCGGATGCCAAGACGGATGACTGTTCATGACATTTTGGTGCGATAATCGACCGACTAAAACGGTCCGATTTTTTGTCGTTGTGTGTGACTCCGGCCTAACAGAAATAAACACATGAAATAGATCACTCTGTGTGTAATGACTCTATATAATATAGGAGTTTCACTTTTTGTGTTGAAGAACTGAAATAAATAAACTTTTTGATGATATTCTAATTTTGTGAGAAGCACCTGTAATTCTGGTTCTTCCACCTTGGAAGCCATGTTTCTCTGTTATGTGTATTAAGTGCTTAGGTGACTTTTTACTCCCCTTTATTTCTTCCCATGGAGACATCATTATTTAGTTCTGATGTAAATGGATCCTGGGATGTGGTCACCTGTGTTCTCACATATAAAAGACATAAACTCCAGTTACAGGTTGCCTGAGGACATGTTTGAAGCTGCTTTTGTGAAGTGTTTTTGTTTTTATTAATGGCGATCGTTGCATTCCTTTATAACATACATCATGTTGCTAGAATTATAGAAGGAATGTTCGCCTAATTGGGGGCCAGTTTAGCTCGCAGTTCAAAGATAGACATGTACAGACTTGTACAAGTTATCGGTACAAATGCTTCTTTTAATGTATTTATATTAAGCCTATTTAAGGTTCATACTATTTGCCACAATTCCAAAAATTTGGGTGCATTAAATAGCAGAATACTAAACAGCTCAGCACAAAATATAAATATATGAGGTAGGGTAGAAGGAGTTTTCTTTTGTTTAGGTAATAAAAGTTGAATCATTGTATAAAATTGTATGATAATATTCTTAAATCTATTCGAATAATAAAATCCTGTAAGGTGAATTTCATGCATTTTTGGGTGATATTGTTTTCATATTTATTTCTAATATTTTTTTTATTTATATTTTATTTTAAGTCCTATATAAAAATCCATGGAAAAACTCATGAAAAATGCAATACCTAGAGTTTTGAAAAAAAAAAAATAAAACATTCCTGATCAAAAAACTGAAGAGTGTGGAAAGTCTGAAATGTTTGTAACGCCTTTAAAAAAACTTCCTACCTTTCAAGAGGAAACGCTACTATGTTTTCAGAGGCGTTTTTTCCCCTAAAGATACCTGCACATAACATCTTTTTCATGCAGATTCCAACCGGAACCTGCGGCTTGAAAAAGCGCTAAAAAGGCGCTTCAAGGAATGATCATATGCACTGCAATTTCAAAACAATGTGTTGTGTATATGTTTTGTCCTTTGGAGCTTCTTGTAACCATTTGAGGCTTTGTAAACCATGAAGTCACCTGTTCATTCTTTGGGTTGCTTCCGCTTGGAAGCCACTTGCCATTTATAGTATACATTATCAAAGGAATATAGTGGATAAGATGCTTCAGGGAAAAGATTGCCAGCGTTTTCCTGAAGCATCTTCACCTTGAAAAAGTCAGTAGGTAGGCCAGCATTTTAAAGACGTTGTGTGCACGTAAACATAAGCAGTTTTTTGGGTATGTGCACTCAGCCGGAAGCTTTTTCCTGAATTGGCTTCAAGGACTCGGTTCCTTGGATTAGGTGAGTATATGCTTTATTTTTTGTGAGGGTGGGATTATTACTTTTGGGGGCATCTCTACTTTTTAAGGGTGGAGAACCTTTTTTTCTGACAAGGACCATTTGGATATTTATAGCATCCTTTGGGGGCATTACTAAATTATCAACTTGAAAATTACCATGTTATATTTGGTCAAACATTTAATTAACTCACCCTTAATCTTATGGCTGGAACTGCTTGTCTTTGCTGAGGTATGAAGTTAGGTGGTATGGATGATGTTGTTATTAGTAACTGCCTTTCCAGGTTTACATAAGTCTGGCATGTAGGAGAGTGTACAATGAAAAATGAGATTTCCCAGTGGTGTGCAACCAACTGGCACCAGAAGAATTTCTGGGATAGGCGGTACTTGTGCGGAACCTGGTTAGGTGCCATGAATGACAGAGTTCCTGGATATAAAAGCCCTGCACGCCAAAACAGGAGCAGATTTGAAGCCAGGAAAGAGAAAGGTGCAGACATGCACAGGAGAAGACGCTGCGGCCAGAGTGACAAGCCACAGCAGGAAGCATGCTCCAGCAGAGTTCTGGCTGCTTGCAGACAAGATCCAGACAACACCAGATAAGATCCAGAGCCCCAACTATACTGGTCAAGACCCGAGGACCCTGTCTACGGCGGTCAAGACTCAGAGTCCAGACTGCACCAGTCCAGGCCCGAATTCCAGACCTGTGCCAGTCAAGAAGTCAAGATTCCGAACCCTGACAATGCCAGTCAAGATCTGGAGCTCAGCCCTCTTCTCTCCTGATCCAGGAGACAGCTGTCGTCGGTTAAGGGTGGTCAAAGGGAGGGGCGAATAAGCTGAGCCGTTACTTCCAATACAGACGTATAGTGCTTGAGTTGTTGCTGATAAGGGTGGCACAACCAGTCATTAGGCTAAGAGGGCAATCTCTTTTTCACACAGGGCTCTGTAGGTTTGGATTTCTTTTACCCTTAATAGTAAAGACCTTCATTTAAAAACTGCATTTTGTGATTACTTGTGTTATAGTTGTCTAATATTTAAATATGTTTTGTGATCTGAAACATTTTGTGACAATTGACAAGCATGCAAAAGAATAGGAAATCAGGAAGGGGCAAATACTTTTACACACCACTGTACATCACTGGAGACGCTGCTGTTCTCTGTGGGACAAGAGCGCATTGCACGCTAAATCCGCCTGGAGAGTACGTCCTGACTGACGTAATCTTCCATTGCACGTGCCGCTGTGTGCTGTAGTGAACGCTACGCGCCCATGTTCATAGAGTAATAGAAATTAAATGGCTGGCAGCCGTCAAAACGCAGCTGCCGGCCAAGCACTTTGGCCAATGGAATCTGCGTAAAAGGCTCCCTCATTTACATATGTAGTAAAACTGTTTTCATATGAAATAAGATTAGTTAAAATCTACAGTATCAGTATGAGCTGTAAATTTGCTTACTTCCTTATAACAATATCTACAGTTGAAACCAGAAGTTTCCATACACTATATAAAAAGACACATGCATGTTTTTCTAAATATTTGACATGAAATCAGAATAAACCTTTCCCTTTTAGGTCAATTAGGATTACCATAATTATTAATATTTGCCAAATGCCAAAATAATGAGAGAGAGAATGTTTTAAGGCATTTTTATTACTTACTGCTAAGTCAAAAGTTTACATACATTTCATTAGTATTTGGTACTATTGCCCTTACACTAAATGACTTGGGTCACACGATTGGGATATCCTTCCACAAGCTTCTCACAATAGTTGGTCGGAATTTGGGCCCAATCCTCTTGACAAAACCGCTGTAACTGATCCAGGTTTGTAGGTCGCCTTGCTCGCACCGGCCTTTTCAGCTTTGCTCATACATTTTCAATAGGATTGAGATCAGTGCTTTATGATGTCCACTCCAAAACATTGCCTTTGCTATCCTTAATCCACTTTGTTAACATTTTGGCAGTATGCTTCGTGTCATTGTCCATTTGAAGACCCATTTCCGCCCAAGCTTTAACTTCCTGGCTGATTTCTTGAGATGTTGCTTCAGTATTGCCACATAATCTTCTTTTTTCATGATGCCATCTATTTTGTGAAGTGCGCCATTCCCTCCTGCAGCAAAACAACCCCACAACATGATGCTGCCACCCTCGTGTTTCACAGTTGGGATGGTGTTCTTAGGCTTCCAAGCTTCTCCCTTTTTTCCAAATGTAACAATGGTCATTATGCCCAAAAAGTTCAATTTTAGTTTCATCACACCACAGGACTTTTCTCCAAAAATTAAGGTCTTTGTTCCTGTGTGCATTTGCAAACATTAATCTGGCTTTTTATGTTTTTTTTTGGAGTAATGGCTTCTTCCGGGCAGAGTGGTCTTTCAGCCCATGTTGATGTGGTATTCGCAGGTACGCGGGATGCAGTGACGAGTCGGAGATGGAGCAAGCTTTAACTGAACCTTTTATATGAGGGCCATAGGAGTAATTAGTAAGCTGACAGTAATTCTCCTCGCACGGAAGATATACAACAATACACTATTAACTGAGCAAACGGCTATTAGACAGGTGCCAATGAGTAAAGGGCCGCGATAGGACCGTCTAAATGTCCTAGAACTATAATTAACGGTTAACGGTTAACAGAGTGTCACTTATCCTTCTCTGACGTCCTGCAGAGCTGTGGTCCGGTAGGTGTCCGTTCGGCGTCTCAGCCGCTGGGCCCAGCCGACGAGGAGCTGTTGTAGCCTATGGGCGTTCTTACGCCCAGGTGCAGATGAGGCGCAACAGGTCCTGGAGAAATTTCCTGGCGTTGAGACCGCCTCTCCTGGAGGCGAGATGGTGGCAGCTGCGGACTCTGTCGTGTAGGCTGCAGCCGCGGGCTGGAGAGGAACAGTAGCGGCCATGGATGGCAGCGCACAAGCCGTGGCCACAGACTGGAACGTGGTGGTGGCGGTCGCGGATGGCGAAGCACGGGCCGCAACCGTGGGCTGGGACGGGGTGGCGGCGGCCACGAGTGATAAGGCACAGGCCGCAACCGCAGGCTGGAGTGGGGCAGTGGCGGTTGCGGCTGAGGTGCACAGGCTGCAACCGCGGGCTGGAATGGGGCAGTGGCGGTCGCGGCTGACAGAGTTCTCCTGCTTCTTTGCTCCACTAGCGATTGTCCTTTCCCTGAGCCACGTGAGTTCCTGCACTTCCCCACATGTGGCCACTGGCATTGTCTTGCTCTGCAAACCCCGTCAGGTTTCTCCACTTGGCCTCTCGTCTGCCACTGCGTCAAGTGCCCCTGCTGGTCTCCTGCCCTCCTTTTATAGTCGCCTCGCCCCTATACCTTCTAGAACAGTCTCTGGGTCATCTGGCAGTTTCTTCCCCCGGGAACCTTTCCCCTAGGAACTTGAGTGACATCCCCCTTGGTTCCGGCCCGCCCCACAGAGGGGTCTCTCTCCCCTACATTGATACAGTACTCCTTTCACTGTGGCTATTGACACAATCTTACCAGCTTCCGCCATCATCTTCACAAGGTCTTTTGCTTTTGTCCTTGGATTGATATGCACATGTCAGACCAAAGCACGTTCATCTCCGGGACACAGAACCCATCTTCTTCCTGAGCGGTATTATGGCTGGACATTCACATGTTGTTTGTACTTGCGTATAATTGTGTGTACAGATGAATGAGGAACCTTCGGGTATCTTGAAATTGTATCCAAGGATGAGCCAGACTTGTGCAAGTCCACAATTCTCTTCCTGATATCTCGGCAGATTTCTTGAGACTTTCCCATGATGCTACACAAACAAGCAGTGTGTTTCAGGTGTGCATTAAAATACATCCACAGGTGTGTCTCTAATTAACTCAGATGTTGCAAAAAAAGTATCAGAAGCTTCCAAACACATGACATCATCATATGGACAGTCCAGAATTGTTTAAAGGCATAGAAATCTTAGTGTACGTAAATATTTGACTTTGCAGTAATAAAAATGCCTTAAAACATTCTCTCTCTCATTATTCTTTCAATTGTCAAATATTAATCATTATGGTAATCCTCATTGACCTAAAACGGGAAAGGTTTATTATTTCATGTCAGATGTTGAAAAAACTTGCAGATGTGTCGTTTTATATAGTATATAAACTTCTGGCTTCAACTGTAAATAGTTCTATTTCATTTTCGGGGTGACAGATGCCCCCATCGGATATTGATGTGCCCACAGATGTGGAGAAGCAGCGTCACTCTGGGAGGTAATTCCTTTCTATTTTACATCTCCCTGGACATATTAACTCCTTCACGACCTTTGACGTATAGGTACATCAAAGGTCATGTCCCTGCTTTTGATGCGGGCTTTGCCGCTGAGACGGCATCTTTTCCCACATATGACAGCGGTGCTGATGGGTTGTCATGACAGCTGGGGGCTTGCGGAAGACCCCTGTGCCTGTCTTTGTGAATCTCCTATGAATGCCAACTCCTGACCGGTGTTCATAGGAGATTGTGATTTTTGCTACACATAGCAGGGCAGAAGCTCTGCTATCTACAGTACAGGCGATTGGATGATTGCAGTTTTAAAAACATAAAAAAATACACAACACAAAAGTTCATATAACCCCGTATGGAAAATAAAACAATTAAAAAACAAAACAAAATACATATTTGGTGTTAATGAGTTCAGAACTGTCAGATCTGTTAAAATATAAAGTAAATTAATCGGATCGGTAAACGGTGTAACAAGAAAAAATATCGGAAAGCCAGAATTACGTTTCTTGCCATAAAATGCAATAATGGGGGATGAAAACATCTTATCTACCCCAAAATTGTATCAATAAAATCGTCAGCTTGGGGCACAAAAAATAAGCCCTCACCCAACCTCAGATCACGAAACATTGAGATGCACAGGTCTCGGAATATGAAGACATAAGCAATTTTTTTTCTTACAAATTACAGATTTTTTTCACCACATAAATAAAAAGGAACCTAGACATGTTTGATATCTGCCTACTCATACTGACCTGGAGAATCATAATGGCAGCTCAGTTTTAGCATTTAGTGAACATGGTAAATAAAAAAGCAAAAAAAAATTGTGGAATTTCACTTTTTTTGCAATATCACCACACTTGGAATTTTATATTCCAGACCCTATATGGTAAAATCAATGGGGTTGTTCAAAAGTACAACTCACCCCGCAAAAAGCCAAGCCATCACACGGCCAAATTGACGGATTAATAAAAGAACTTATGGCACTGGGAAGTAGGGGATCAAAAAAAAAAAAAGGCCAAAATGGAAAATTGCAAGGTCTTGAAGGGGTTCAAATTAACTTGTAGAGTTGTGTTATAAACAGGAAAACATATACTATAGCTGCAAAATTGCAAATTAACTTATGGAAATAATACAACAAAAATTTTGAGAAAAATGATATTCTAGAAAACCAAATTAAGATTTCAATATTTAGATAATACATAATTTCACAACTCCATGTGTGCATCACATAGAGAATGTACTCCACTGTACCTTAACCAACTGCTTATGAATAGAGTCTCCACTAGGTGGCAGATGTCCCTGTGACAGATCGTGTGCGTTCCTCACTGACCAGGCATTTAGGAGTTTCATCAAGAACCTTCTCCACATTGTTACTTTCTACAGTGCATTTTCTACCGATTTTACTTGGATTGAAATAATTACTTGTTTTGTGCAAAATTCACTTAATTTCTTGTATATTGCTATAAAATGAGTTTAAGCAATGACATCTTAGACTCTGCTTACATAAGGTTACATTTACATTTGCTACATGCATATTCAGATGTATGGCAAAACTTTTCTTGGCATTTTTACATTTACATGTATAGTAAAATATAGTCTGCTGTGCATTTATATACAGAGGCATCACGCAAAAGTCTTCCTCCCAAACCCAAGGCCATGTGGTATACATTTTTATCATATGCATATACAGTATCTGTCTAGTATATAATCACTGTGTGCCTGGAAATAGTCCTGAGCTATACCTCTGACGAACAGATCAAATGTGACTGAGCCTCGGAGAACTTTTCAGAACAAAGTCTTACATTTTTTTGCACGCATAGTAAAAATTTGGGGTCTTTGTGTGAAGATTGCCATTACTCATCAGATTTGGAATTATGTCTTGAATAGTTGGTTGCAACAATCTGGAATAAAACCGGTCCTGCCTTTAAAGATGACCTGTCACTTGCTAAAAAGTATGCCTTTTCTATCTGGTGTAAAAGCTGCTGTTCTCCTGAACTTTGTATTTTTTCCCTTTGTTCTTGCACTTCTCCATTCCTGAGATATGGGGCTCTATTCCCTCTGTGTATATGTAGTCTTTTAAGACAAGTGGGTGTGGTCTCCAGCTGTTCTTTGTGAGTGTGTTCAGTTTCCACCTGTCATCTTGAGACTCCTTCACTTTTTGTCTGACAACATCTCCACTACCATGAATCCCAAACAGTACACAACTGCACAAAGGAGGAGTGCACCAAGTAAATACCTATGGGGTTTTCCTGTCCCACAAAATTTCTTTCCACTGGAAAACAGTTCTCTAGTTTTTCCCCCACTTCTGGATGTTACATATTGTTACTATGCACCTGTTTTGGCTTCTGTGCTGCGCTTCACTTCCTTCCCCTATGGCTGGTGCCCTTTGCTCTGTTCCACATTGGGTTTTACAAGTCGCAATTAAATCATCTTAATAGGCCTATTAAGGCCCAATGGAGACCCCCTGGGTATTAAGACAGTCGTATATTCAGCTGGTCTGTCTGGATTCTGTCAATATCCAGTTTCTCCTGTTGCTATTATCTTCTCAGACCTTTATAATGTATAAAATTAGCACCTTCGCTTTCTCAAGACCAGGTGGGTTACCCATCATTTGCTGTAAGCATTATGAACTGATATTTAGAGTAAGCAGCATTTACCGTAACTTTGCAAAATCCTATGTTCTCTCGGCTGTATGCCTACTGACCCTTAGAACTCCTCATTAACCCACCATTTGATATCTCATGTACTGCTCCAGTCTATGGTTCAGGATACATTGCTATAATCTCTGCAGTCATCTGTGATTTCTACCACCTGCATCTACAACCTGGCTCAGACATTCCATTAACCTTGGAGGATCACACCTCATTAGGTGACACTTTTTTGATTTACATGTAAGTTTTGTGTCACTTTACTGGCTTAGGACCATAATACTATTGATTTAACATTCCATTAACCTTTCCTGTGTTTGGCAATCCTAGGTGCCGTGCTTCTGTTGCATTTGGCTCCTGCTTGCTTGCCGTGCGGCATTGACCGTTGTCCAAGCCGTGTCATTGACCTCAGTCCTTATGTTCCTACTGACCTGTGAGTTGTGGACTATCTGACCAGGTGAGCCCAACATATATGTTGTGTTCTCCACATTGAGAGAAGCTCTTTGTAGTTGCCATCTGCTCCAGCTCATAAACAAACTCCTAAGTATGGACACCCAGGGTCAAACATGGCAAATAATATTAGCTGTTGTGAATGACCAGAGGCTCCCTCTGGTGGTTACTGACAGTACTGAACCTTCCAGCGAGAAATGGCAATCTGGGATCACTGACTGGACTGATATAAGGGAGGTTCCCCTCCGATGATGGTCGCAGGTGATCAATTGTTCTGGTCTCAATTGTGGTTCCTTGTTCATTTGGAAGTTTGCTGGTGTCTTGCCTGCGTCTGCTGCTTTCAGATAAGATATTTTCTGCTTTTCTTTTTGTGCTTGCTATTTGCATTGTTTTCTGCACTTTTGTGGAGGTCAGCCAGGTCCCCTCCTGGGGCCTGTGCTCCTCACAGTTTGTCTGTAGCCACTGTTGTTTTTCATTTGCTTTTTCCTGCTTTTTCAGTGGCTGCGGTTTGGTTTTGTTCACACTGAGATCTGATTTAGTGGGTGGCGAGATCGTGTGATCTCAGTATTTTTGTAATCAGAATTGTTGGATTTTTGTAGGGTTTTCTGGGTTGCAGAAAGTAATCTCTCCTGTCCTATCCTATTTAGTCAGCTTGTGGCCCCAGCGTTTGCTCATTCTATTTTCTGTCTGTGTCCGTGCTTTCTTCTTGTCTAACCGCCATTACATGTTTGGGGGCTTCCTATTTTCTTTGGGGATCTGCTCCGGGGCAGATAGCTTTCATCTTTCTGCCTTTAGGTGTAGTTATCTCTCAGGCTGTGACGAGGCGTCTAGGATCAACGTAGGAACGCTCCACGGCTACCTCTAGTTGTGTGGTTAGTTTAGGAATCTGCAACCTATTAATTTCCAACATCTCAGGTGTTCGGCTGCCCGGCTGTTGTTCCTGTCCTCCTCAACTACCTAACATAACAATTAGCACATTGTATCCTATAACCATGCAGGAATATTTCTGTTCACTCAATAGTACGTGCATCAATGGCTTATAGTTTATCCTAATATACAAATTGTATTTGTACTTTATCTGTTTGCCTTATATCTCGATTTATAATTAATATCAGAGCCAAGATTTCAGTAGCAAATCGCCAAGTTCACAAAGTTCACCGAGTCTCTGTATTTCTGACACCTTTGTACATCTGATCTGGTGTACTTAAAGATAATAAAAACATGAAATATTCCAAAGACGATAAATTTTACGATTCAAAGCGTTTGTTTGTGTAAGTCTACGTATGCTCACAGTCATAAATGCCTGAACTGGCTTGTTGTTCTGATGTCTACTGCTCATATTACATATCTCACATGTTGAACAGTCAACTTCTGTCAATTAGATAATTCATATATTATACAAAATGTAAATAATTAAAAAAGACACATAATGAGGCAGCATATGTGGCAATGGCAAGCTGGTGCTACTGGGTCATTTATTTTACACCTGGCCGAAATATGTCTCAATATGAGTTGTATGAAGATGTAATGTTCCATCTAATACCATGAAATAGAGATTATTTCCCCAATAAGCATTGCTATAGATATAGAGGGTCAAAATGGCATCTGTCACAGTTCCAATAGCTCTACCTTGTACTGTGCTAACACCTTTACTGTATTTTTATATTTCTTACTTTTATTTGTAATAAAAGATTACTCATTTAAAACATTTATAATAAAGTCATGAAATCAATTTCAGATTTATTTTCAAATTAATAGGATAGGACTTATCCTGATGAATCACATTCACTTAAAGGGGTTGTTTGGGCAATATTAAAATTTTACTAATGGTTTGGTGTATAAAAAAATAACAAAAGAAGCTATGCTCACCTGCCGGCACTTACCGGGATGCAGCTCAGGCCGCTTTAGGTGAGTATAGCTTCATTTATTATTTTTTGATATACCGAACCACTGGTAAAATTTTAATTTTGCCCTGTTAATCCCTTTAAATTGACATTTTTGATCTCTTTGTATCCAACCTAGCACTACATCCTCAGCCTCATTTCCATATCAATTGAAATGCTCATTTCTGAATAATAGAGGAATGGACTGGCAGTCATGCATCTGGGTTTGAAACATTGAGCATACACCTTGTGGTGGCCTATCTGTCCACCGAGTCACAGCAGATAAACCTTTTCTCTGGGTGTTTAGTTTCTGTTATCCTTGCTTTAGTCTTTTTTATTTTATTTACTCATTTGTCTGCCCTATCACCTTTTGGGTTCGGCTTTATATATTTTCCCCTTGCTAGTATTTCCTGTATATGCCTCATTTGGATGTCTAGACCTACTGCTGTAGTTTAAGCCAGTCAGTAAAAGACCAGCTAGGGTTTATCTGTCTGCTGCTTATGTTCTTTACCCCGCACATGCGTATTGTGGTTTGTTTTACTCACTCTGAGTTCTCTTTCTATTTCACACATTTTCCCTTTTGTAGGTAATATACAATCTGCTCTGCCCTCCGGTTCTTTAGGAAAAATGTGAAGCAACAAATGTCCTTTCAGGCAACATAGGTCAGACTTGTCATTGTCTAGTCTGTACTTTGGGTAATCTTAGCTCACACAGGAACCACTAGGGACTGCGGGGTCAGGATCTCTAGTCCATACATTAACCGGCAGGGTCATTTGCAGTTTTTAGTGTGTTACCTATTTTCCTGAGTGAGTTGCTACACTATCATAACACTGGCTATGCTGGACTGGTCTGTGAAAGGAGTACATGTGCGTATAAATTGTTTTGGAGTGATATCCTGCTGACAGATTCCCCTGAAAAGATATGGACTGGCTGATTTGTGACCCCATGAAAGTTGAGCTCACCCTTGATTTGGTCTTTGGTCATAATTGAGCTGAAAGGAGCTCAGAAAAAGACAGACAAGAATTACAAACTCTCCTGTCAGAACAAACTCACCGATGGATTCTATATGTGACATTTACACACCTGAGTCTCTCCCCTGGTGCTGTGTTGTGTCAATGTTCACCATGTACTTAGTAAAGTAGTGACCCATCACAGAAATTCACTGTAACATGTGGGTGGCCTTATACATTTTGATCAAAACATTAACTAAGAACCTCATGTTCATTTTTGAAAATTTTGCTTAGCAGCAGTAGATCAATGTATAATAGTTGAATGTGAGGTCCAGGACTTTTTTCCCTATGGTTCTTGTGTAGTAACACGTGCACAAATATAACTAGAAGTAATCTTATGTGAGAATCGCATGTAGTTTAACCAAAGCAATTCCAATGCACAGGTGATAAGATATCTAATATGAGACTGAAAGTAATCACAGTTCTACTATCTTGAAATTTCTGTTGTTTTATTTATCTTACCTTATTTTGTTAAGTTCTTCAACCTCCAAGACTAAAGAGTTAATAAAATTAATGATATTTATGGAATATTCACATGATCTCTCAACTCTGTCCCACTTGATGAGCCATCTGCATTCAGACATAAAATGAATAGAGAGATAACATCTTTCTTAGTTATTTTTCTAACTTCAAAAGAAAGCAATAGAGAAAGGACATCTCGAAATTCATTCCCGACCTGGATGTGTGGCGTGGACTTTGGCTGGATCTGGAAATAAATTTGAGTTTTAGAGTTATGAACTTTACCTATAATGGAAATGACTGTTTGGTATGGACATACTGATTAGTTAAATGGCCAAATTTGACCATTTCGAGCATTTTTAAGCTTGAAACATTCAAAGCTGGAGGAAACCTCAAGTACAACATGGATGAGAGTCTGTAGTTTAGGGTTGCACCGCCATTCTGTGACTACCTAATACCAACACAGGTAGGATATAAGTTCACCCTGCTGTGGGAAAATCTGAGGGTACTCAATTTCTCTGTAGTGTCATCACTGGGGAAAGTAAGCACTACACAGTACAGTCATGGCCAAAAGTTTTGAGAATGACACAAATATTAATTTTTACAAAGTTTACTGCTTCACTTTTTCTAATGGCAATTTGCATATACTCCAGAATGTTATAAAGAGTGATCAGCTTAACAGCAATTACTTGCAAAGTCAATATTTGGCTAGAAAATGAACTTTATCCCCCAAAACACATTTCAACATCATTGCAGCCCTGCCTTAAAAGGACCAGCTAACCTCTTTTCAGTGATTGCTCCATTAACACAGGTGTGGGTGTTGATGAGGACATGGCTGGAGATCAATCTGTAATGATTAAGTAAGAATGACACCACTGGACACTTTAAAAGGAGTCTGGTGCTTGGCATTATTGTTTCTCTTCTGTTAACCATGGTTATCTCTAAAGAAACACATGCAGTCATCATTGCAATGCACAAAAATGGCCTAACAGGGAAGAGTATCGCAGCTAGAAAGATTGCACCTCAGTCAACAATCTATCGCATCATCAAGAACTTCAAGGAAAGAGGTTCCATTGTTGCCAAAAAGGCTCCAGGGCGCCCAAGAAAGACCAGCAAGCGCCAGGACCATCTCTTAAAAGTGTTTCAGCTTCGGGATCGGGCTACCAGCAGTGCAGAGCTTGCTCAGGAATGGCAGCAGGCAGGTGTGAGTGCATCTGCACGCACTGTGAGGCGGAGACTCTTGGAGCAAGGCCTGGTCTCAAGGAGGGCAGCAAAGAAGCCACTTCTCTCCAGAAAAAACATCATGGACAGACTGATATTCTGCAAAAGGTACAGGCAGTGGACTGCTGAGGACTGGGGTAAAGTTATTTTCTCATGAATCCCCTTTTTGATTGTTTGGGACATCAGGAAAACGCCTCATTCGGAGAAGACAAGGTGAGCGCTAACACCAGTCTTGTCTCATGCCAACTATTAAGCATCCTGAAACCATTCATGTGTGGGGTTGCTTCTCAGCCAAGGGAATCGGCTCTCTCACAGTCTTGCCTAAAAACACAGCCATGAATAAAGAATGGTACCAGAATGTCCTCCAAGAGCAACTTCTCCCAACCCTCCAAGAGCAGTTTGGCGATCAACAATGCCTTTTCCAGCATGATGGAGCACCTTGCCATAAAGCAAAGGTGATAACTAAATGGCTCAGGGAACAAAACATAGAGATTTTGGGTCCATGGCCTGGAAACTCCCCATATCTTAATCCTATTGAGAACTTGTGATCAATCATCAAGAGACGGGTGGACAAACAAAAACCTAAAAATTCTGACAAAATGAAAGCATTGATTGTGCAAGAATGGACTGCTATCAGTCAGGATTTGGTCCAGAAGTTGATTGAGAGCATGCCAGGGAGAATTGCAGAGGTCCTGAAGAAGAAGGGTCAACACTGCAAATATTGACTTGCTGCATTAACTCATTTTAACTGTCAGTATAAGCTTTTGTTACTCATATGTTTGCAATTATTATATTTCTGTCTGTGATAAAAACATCTGTCAAACACACATAAAAACCAGAGGGCAGCAGATCATGTGAAAATATAATATTTGTGTCATTCTCAAAACTTTTAGCCATGACTGTAGTCAGTGGGTTGGCCAAGTAATGCTGGACAAGATTGGTCGTCCAGTGAACGTGTCTCCATTCATGCCCAAAGAAATTTCCAGTAGCTCAGAATTTACGTATGTGGCATATGAAATGGTTTTCCTAAATTATTCAGCCACTTTAAAGGAAACCCGACAGCTGATACATGTTGCCCAGTTGACGAGCAGTATGTACTAAACACTGACTGCATGTCACGGGTGTGTCAGAGGCTGCAGACAGTTGCACTTCATCTGGCTGCAGAAGGTCTCAGCGGTTGGCCTTGCAGACTAGTGGCCACCTCCCCCGGACTTAATGGTGTCACCTGGATCTGGGTGTTTATAACTCCCACCTTCCTGTTGGAAGTTGTGAGTGTTATTTTCTATTTGCACTTTCCTGTTGAGGCTTGGAGCTGCAGCAGTCGGCTAGCGTCCTCTTGGAGTTTGAAGGACGATTGTGTTTCTCTCTGAGTCTACTCAAGCTAAGTTTCCGCTTGTTTTGTGTATCCTAGCTGTCTTTACTGTTAGTGGGTTTCAAACCAGTGGTCACCCCTTCCTTCTCTAAGCAGGGCTTACCGCTAGGGTCTGACAGGGACTAGGTATCCTGCTCGGAGATAGGTGCGGAACCTAATTAAGGTACTCTTAGGGCAGACAGGTGACGTCAGATCAGCCTAGGGGTCTCTACTCACCTCTTCCCTAGTGTTGGGCCCCCCTTCCCTTTATCCCTTTGTGTTGCACTTAGTATGTCCTACACTGTGCGTGACACTGCTTGAATTCAGCCATATATGTTTAACTCTGAAAAACTGGCGTTTTGAAGAAAAAAGATAATTTAACCTCTTACTGACATCAGGTGTATATTTACAGTGATGTCGGTCTCCCTCCCTTTGATGTGGGCTGTGGCGCTGAACCCACATCGTTCCCAGGACATGTCAGTTGTTTTGAACAGCTGGCATGTGCCCGCAATAGCCGTGGGCGGAATCACGATCCACCCGCATCCATTAAGTAGTTAAATGCCGCTGTCAAACACTGACAGCAGCATTTAACCCCTTTCTGACATTAGACGCAATATTCCATCCATGTGCCCTGGGCCAATTTGACCATGGACGGAATATTACGTCTAAGTGATCAGCCGCGCTCACGGGGGGAGCATGGGCAATCGCAGCTGGGTGTCAGCTGATGTTGACAGCGGACACCTGGCACTAGACCGCTCCCAGCACTCCATCCCCCAGAATATTGTGATCAAACAAGATCGCAACATTTCGGAAGCCGGCACAGGGCTGACAGCCCCTCTGCCTTTGGATCGGAGACCCCGCAGTGTGACGCGGGGTCCCGATCGTTGCCACGGTGAGCGGATGTTGTCATGACAACATCCGGCTCACCAGAGCTAGTAAACTTGCTAATCATGCGCAGTGCATGATCAGCAAGTCTCCCTGTCAGGGCAGCGCTGACAGCTTCTATGGCATGCAGATGCTGCTTCATCTGCATGCTATAGAAGAGATCAGCCTGCAAAAAATTATTGTCCCATAGTGGGACTAAGTAAAAAAGTTAGGAAAAAGTAAAAAAAAATTAAAATAATTGTAAAAATATTTTTAAAAAATCAAAAATAATAATTTAAAATCAATATATTCTATCTCTAAATAAATATTTGAATGAAAAAAAAATCTAAACAATAAAGGTACACATATTTGGTATTGCCACATCCGCAACGACCTGACCTATAAAACTGTCTCACTAGCTAACCCTTTAGTCAACAACATGAAAAAAAAGGCAAAAAACCATGCTGTATCATCATTCCGCCGAACAAAAAGTGGAATAACAGGCGATCAAAAAGACGGATATAAATAAACATGGTACCGCTGAAAACGTCATCTTGTCCCACAAAAAGCGAGCTTCCATACCGCTCCATCAGTGGAAAAATAAAAAAGTTATAGCTTTCAGAATAAATTGATGCAAAAACAATAGTTTTTTCTATAAAATGTTTTATTATATAAAAGCGCCAAAACATAAAAAAATAAATGACGAATCGCTCTAATCGTACTGACCCGAAGAATAAAACTAACTTATCAATTTTACCACACACGAACGGTATAAAACCCCCCAAAAAGAAATTTATGAATTGCTGGTTTTTGCTCATTCTGTCTCCCAAAATTGTAATAAAAAGTGATCAAAAAATGTCATGTGCCCGAAAATTGTACCAATAAAAATGTCAGCTCGTCTCACAATAAAAAAGACCTCACATGACTCTGTGGGCCAAAACTATTTTTTGCAATAAAATGCGTCTTTTAGCGTGTGACAGCTCCCAAACATAAAAACCCGCTATAAGGCCTCCTTCACACGTCCTGATATTTCCAGTACCAGAGATGTCAGTGTCCATGTTTGTATTATGCGTGGCACAAGTGTGGCATGCGTGTGTCGTATCAGTACCACACGGACAGACGTCAGGGAAGAAGCATTGCAGTAAGCATTGCTCCCCGGCGCTGGGTACTAAACTCGGCTCTCATCATTCTCCCATGCTCTTCCGGCGATCGGCGTGAACAGGGGAGAATGATGAGTTACATTTAAGTGATAAAAGAGACAGCAGGTGGCAGCTGATGGGACTATTACTCCCATCAGCCTACCCCTGCTGCTGCTAATAACAGTGACAGCAGGAACGGCTGATGGAGGTATTCATCAGCCGCCGCCTGAGCTACAAATAAATATATAAATGAAAAAACAGCGTGGGTTCCCCTCTATTTTTTATAACCAGTCAGGCAAAACTCACAGCTGGGGGCTGCAATCCACAGCTGTCATCTACTGCAAGGTTGGTTATCAGGAATAGAGGGGTTGCCACGCTGTTTTTTAATTTATTTTAATAAATAATTTTTAAAAACGGCATGGAGTTCCCCCTATTTTTTGACAGCCAGCCTTGCTAAAGCTCACATCTGTGGGTTAGTATTCTCAGGCTGGTAAGGGGCCATTTATATAGGCCCTCCAGCGTTAAAATAGCAGCACGCAGCCGCCCAGAAAAGGCGCATCTGGCACTTTGCCCGGCTCTTCCCACTTGCCCTGTAGCTGTGGCAAGTAGGGTAATATTTGTGGTGTTGATGTCACCTTTCTATCATCAGGTGACAACAAGCCCATGGCTTAGCAATGGAGAAGAGTCTATAAGACTCCTATCCATTACTAATCCTATAGTTGTATTGTAGATAAACACACAGACAGAATAAAGTCCTTTAATTTAAAAAATGACACAGACTTCTTTAATATTCTCAATTAAACTATACTTACAACCTTGCCTATTCCACTGAAGCCTTCGATCTCTGTAATAAAAGTAAAATAAAAAAGCAACAATATACCATACATGTTCGTCGTTCTGTCCCACGCCATAATCCATGTCTGGGGGATAATTAGGTTTCAACCTGGACTGCGCCAAGATGCGACCGTCCATGTTGAGAACCACTGGTGAATGAGCTGCTGGGAATGCAGCGTCAGTTACCGGGGGTGACATCATAGAGATTACCTCTGGTCACTGGGCTCTGTTTCCAGCTGAGCTGAGCTGCGGTGAGATCCGGTATCACTTATAAAATTCACATACCAGGAAACAGTAGGTTAGTTCCAAAAAGGGGGTACTTGTTGGGCATTGCCACTGTTAATTCACATCTAGATAAGTTCCTTGGTGGTCTAGTTCAGGGTTCCCCAACTCCAGTCCTCAAGGCCCACCAACAGTTCATGTTTTCAGGATTTTCTTAGTATTGCCCAAGTGACAATTGCATTACCTGTGCAATACAAAGGAAATCCTGAAAACATGACCTGTTGGTGGGCCTTGAGGACTGGAGTTGGGGAACCCTGGTCTAGTTTCCAAAATGGGGTCACTTGTGGGGGTTTCCACTGTTTAGGCCCATCAGGGGCTCTCCAAACGCGACATGGCGTCCGATCTCAATTCCAGCCAATTTTGCGTTGAAAAGCCAAACGGCGCTCCTTCGCTTCCGAGCGCTGCCATGCTCCCAAACAGTGGTTTACCTGCACATATGGGTTATCAGCGTACTCAGGACAAATTGCACAATAACTTTTGGGGTCCAATTTCTCATGTTACCCTTGGAAAAATAAAAAAATTGCATCTGAATTAAATTTTTTGTGAAAAAAAGTTAAATGTTCATTTTTTTAAAACATTCCAAAAAGTCCTGTAAAGCACCAGAAGGGTTAATAAACTTCTTAAATGTGATTTGGAGTACCCTGAGGGGTGCAGTTTTTAGAATGGTGTCACTTTTGGGTATTTTCTATCATATAGACCCCTCAAAGTGACTTCAAATGTGATGTGGTCCCTAAAAGAAAATGGTGTTGTAAAAATGAGAAATCGCTGTTTAACTTTTAACCCTTATAACTTCCTAACAAAAAAATTTTGGTTCCAAAATTGTGCTGATGTAAAGTAGACATGTGGGAAATGTTACTTATTAAGTATTTCATGTGACATATCTCTGTGATTTAAGGGCATGAAAATTCAAAGTTGGAAAATTGTGAAATTTTCCAAATTTTCACCAAATTTCTGCTTTTTTTCACAAATAAACACAAGTTATAGGAAAGAAATTTTACCACTATCATGAAGTACAATATGTCATGAGAAAACAATGTCAGAATCACCAGGATCCATGGAAACGTTCTTGAGTTATTACCTCATAATGGGACAGTGGCCAGAATTGTCAAAATTGACTAGGTCATTAACTTGCAAACCACCCTCGGGGGATAAGAGGTTAAATGGTGCTTCCTGCCATCGGGCCGGAAATACGCTCACCGGTGACCCATGTCACGTGATCGCGGGTCCACGGTGCGTCGGCATGACAACCCGAGGTCTCCTGGAGACCTCTATGGTTGTCAGTGAAATAATAATAAGGGGGCGGTATTTTTCACGCGACCGCTGTCAATACGGTATGACACTCCAATAATGGGGGTGGGTACATGTCATTCAGGCACTAGCACCTATGAGCATGCACAATAGTTCTCTCTGAAGCCGGTTTGGCTGCAATCTGTAGGGCGTAAGTGACGCTCATGGGGAGCGGTGATGCATGCACTGAAATTGACATATACACACCGTAGAATGTCTCTTTGTGCTTTGAATATCCCCGATTTATAGCCGATACTATTTTATATTGATGAGCAGACGGAGGGGCGGTATGGATTACGTCACTGCTGATGACAAGGTGTGACGCATCACAAATGGGCATGGACACACGCCTGAAAGACATTATCACCCCCGAACATGTGCAATAGTCCGCTCTGAGGCCGTTTCGGCTGGACATAGAAGGGCGGAAGTGACGCTCGTGGGGAGTGACCTCGACTTAACGCTGAACCCACATAGATGGGCGGTACGAAGTGACGTCTGCACTGGCGGTATGTACAAATGGAGAACACTTTCACAGTATCGGTTAGTCACTGCACCATCCACAGGACATCCGTAATCTGTCTATCTGGCCTCCTGATGAGCCCGGCTGGGCGAAACGCGTTGAGGCGCTGACTTATGGTCTTTGGGTGGTAGCTGGGAGAGCTAAGTATTGCTATCATTATGCACTTGAAACGTATCTCCCGTGTTAATGAGATGTGGTTGTTATAAGTAGTTGTGGCTGTCACACCCTGATTTTGAGGTTGGCATTGGATGGTATTGTAACCACTAAGATTGTAGGGAATAGTGCAATATCTTATAATATCGATACATGCATTATATCTTGGGGCATGAGTTCCTGACATGTATTAGACATAAATATCAGGATTACTGCATTAGTGATTGATACTGATTGTCACCAATCTCAATTTTTGCATATGGGCTGACAACATGGTTGAGACAATTTCAGCATTTAATGGGATACAATAGGATTTATGGCTAAATTTGTTTATCCTCAATCAGTATTCAGACGTCCTCTGTAGAGCAACAACAACGTTGCTAATAGTGTACCAAGTCGCACATTCTTCTACATCTATATGATGCGATATTCAAACCTAAAATCTGGGGAGGATACATATGAATAAGTGATAGTAAATATCATATATAACAGGGTGTATGGTCTATTGAGGACCGATTGTTTGCTATCTGTGCACCACAATAGCATAGGTGACAAAAAGTTTTTTTGCCTATTCCATATTTGCTACAACAAACTGATATATTTCGGTTATTTCGCTGGAATTGATGTATGACAGTGCACAGCTATTAGATCTTCAGGTAATTATCTACAAAATATCTGTTGAAGATCAATGTTATTCATGACTAGGCTTAATTAAGCATAGTGTGCTCTACTCTATATCGTTTATTTTACTAAACTAATCAGTGAATATACTGATATTTATCTATTATCTATCTTTTATTGATAATAACCACCTAGAGCTACCACCCAACACCACCTGTGTTCAATTATGTTTTTACTCCATTGGGGCATAGGGTTGTACTAGTATAGTAGGTCTCTGTCTAGATATAGGGGTCCTTTTAGCGATTGGGCAGAGGGATTCCCTAGGGCTGCAGGGCACATCAGGGCCACTAGGGATAGCCATCATGGAGCGGAGGCGCCACAACGCTCCCCCTAGGGTGCCAACCTCCGCAGCCAGGCAGGTGAGAGCCTAGACGCTTACTAGGGACATCTAGGTGTGCCCAATGTTTTAAATTTGGAACACTATATTCACATTAATGTTTGTCACGCATTTTGGTGCTACCTATTGAGGTATTTTTTATTAATAAAGTATTTGTTTAGGAACTTATACATGATTTTGACCTCTATGGTTGTCAGTGCCGGCTTGCTGTGAGCGCCACCCAGTGGTCGGTGCTCATAGCAATTCAGTAATTCAACTACATAGAGGCGAACTGATTATCACCTCTATGTAACTGAGCCGACTGGGTAGTGGCAGCTTCTAGTCTCCTATGAGACTCTTGAAGCATGCCAAAAGTAAAAAGAAAATGTAAAAAAAAAATAAAAAAGTTCAAATCCCCCCCTTTCGCCCCATTCAAAATAAAACAATAAAAAAAATTAAACATACACATATTTGGTACCGCCGCATTCAGAATCGCCCGATCGATCAATAAAAAAAAGTATTAACCTGATCACTAAACGGCGTAGTGAGAAAAAAAATCAAAACGCCAGAAGTACATTTTTTTTGGTCTCCACGACATTGCATTTAAATTCAATAACTGGTGATCAAAAGATTGTGTCTACACCAAAATGGTATAATTAAAAACGTCAGCTCAGCGCGCAAAAAATAAGCCCTCACCCAAACAGAGATCACGAAAGATTGAGACGCTACGGGTATCAGAAAATGGTGCAATTTTTTTTTTTTTAACAATGTTTGGATTTTTTTTCACCACTTAGATAAAAAATAACCTAGACATGTTTGGTGTCTTTGAACTCGAAATGACCTGGAGAATCATAATGGCAGATCAGTTTTAGCATTTAGGGAACCTTACAAAAAAACAAACAAGAAAAAAAGAGTGTGGGATTGCACTTTTTTTGCAGAACCACTGCACTTGGAATTTTTTTCCTGTTTTCTAGTACACAAAATGGTAAAACCAATGGCGTCGTTCAAAAGTACAACTCGTCAAGCAAAAAATAAGCCCTCACGTGGCCATATTGACAGAAAAATAAAAAAGTTATGGCTCAGGGAGACCTGTCAGTCACTGCCAGCAGGGAGGAGCCGCTGGGGACCTGCAGGTCCAACTAGTTACTCTTGCAACTCGGTCCCCAGCGTTTTTTTAAACTATGCTTTTCTATGAAACTCAGCAGCCAAGGTTGCCAATCATCCAGAAATGTCTGGACCGTCCTTAAAGATAGGGTACTTTTTCCCCTGTCCGGAAAAAAAAAAAGATTTATTATGGCCATCAAATGTGTCTGTAAGAAAAATTGTCTGTTCGTGATTTATTGAGTAACTGTCCAGAGAAAAAAAAATAAAGTTGGCAACCTTGGCCACAGCGTGAAATATATATGGATGAAATCATGCAGCCAATGCCTGATAAGTGCTGACAGTGGATGGGGCAACATGTATCAGCTGTCAAGTTCCCTTTAAAAAGAAGTCAGAGTAGTATCCAAGGTTTGTAAAGCTTTGGAGAGTACTGGGTCCTGTTCTGTAAAGGGCAATAGCCTAAATCCAGTAAAAGGGACCATCATTAAGTTTTACTAAAATTCCATTCCCCAACACTTATACATTTTTTACGGGAACAAGAAATTAGTCCCATTGGAAAAATACAAATTTCTTAACCTTTCATTGACACGATAATGAGTGAGACAGAGACGTGACCCCATTGACCTTCTTCTTAGTGTCAAGAGCTTTAATAAGAAATAAATCCTCTCTTATTTTGCTGAGTGCCAGTATTTTCCATTCCAATTTTTATCCATTTATCCAACATCCAAACATATTTCCATTGTGAAATCATGCAATTTCCATATTCGTTTCCAGTTTTAAGTTCACATAAAACTCGTAATGTAAACAGCGGGGCAGTATTTCATTTTCTCTTGGCTGGATGCGAGCGCTGGCTATTAACGCTTAAATAATTGTTTTCTGTTAATTTGATCATTCTTCCATTTTCAAACAAGCGATCACTTTCAATAATTCTACTGAGCAAACGGAGAGAAAATGCTAAAGGTGTGAAATTAAATAGTTTTTATTGGAAATATAAAGTGGAGAGAAAATGTCAACATCGTAACATTTTGGATAACAATTAATCTAAGGAATATAAATATTATTTTCAACCTAAATTCCATATTTAAATATAATTCATTTTGGCAAAATAAATTATCTCCCTCCTCGGACATTCTAAATTGTTAGTAGAGAAATACATTTGCCACATGACCACTTTTACAGATCACTGTGGTTTATAAATGATTATAGAAGGAGACTATGATGGCGACCAAAAGATGGGTCATTATCATTGGGAACTGATGGGTAATAGATGGGCAAAATCTGAACGTCTCTGTGAGTTAATGTTGAAAGCCTAGAGATGGTGACAGCATGTGGTGACAAAACAACATGTGTAGGAAGCTTAACTGAAACTGTTTCAGCTCTGTGACTGTTGGTGACAGCTGAGGAAAGGGACTGAAGGAGATGTGATGGAATAGGGTCACTGGTACAAGTAGTATAGCAGGGAGCTGGGTAACCTCTTCCTCCATGACTGGCTTAAAGGCAGAAAGTGAGATAGATGAAATTCAGGAGGGAAGAGAATGCATGATGTTAGGTGATTGGGAGAAGCTAGATAGTCAGCCCTGAGGATGGTTGTTGGGGCCTGAAATTTTGGACTAAAGAGGGAATGAAGTGTTAAAGAGTTGTTTAGGATGGTTGGATAGTGAGATGATTAGATTGGGAAAGTAATCTTGTTTGGAGAGGTGAAGGGCAGAGTTGTTTGTTTTAAGAATAAACTTAAAATGGATTAAATCTTCAGCCAGATTGGATTTTCTCCAAAGTTCGCCACACCTGGAGCACCGCTGGAGAAAACATGTTTGCAGCGTGTGCCATGGTTGCCACCATTTTTGCTGAGTTGTTCTACATGTAGGAGATGCAGGTTCATCCAGTGCACTTTGCAATGTTTCATTATAATGTTTTAGAGCAGGGTTCCCCAACTCCAGTCCTCAAGGCCCACCAACAGGTCATGTTTTCAGGATTTCCTTAGTATTGCCCAGATGATAATTGCATCACCTGTGCAATACAAAGGAAATCCTGAAAACATGACTTGTTGGTGGGCCTTGAGGACTGGAGATGGGGAACCCTGTTTTAGAGGAGACTAAGGACATAAGAGGGAGGAGATTGGGGCCAATAAGGCCTGCAAATTCTTTATAAGTTTCTGGGTATTAATGGCATGTATATTGCTATAAGTGTGGTAAGTGGGGGTGTCCTGGGCGGGGTGACAGTTCATGACAGAGAATAAAAGAAGGTCATGGTCAGAGAGCATAAGAGGGAAGTTAGAAAAATCTTGCACTGAGCAGAGCCGGCAGAAGATCAGGTCCATCGTATTCCCGTCTTCATACATAGGAGAGTTAGTAAGCTGTGAAAGGGTAAGAGAGAAGGATGGACATAAAAGAGCAGCGGCAGATGGGGAGGGGGATCATCAATAGGGATGTTAAAGTCCCCCATGATGAGAGTGTAGATGTCAGAAGATAGAAAGTATTGAAGCCAGATGGTAAAGTGATCAAGGAACTGAAAGGAGGACCCAGAATGGCGATAGACAGCCTCCATTCGCAAGGAGAATGGTCAGAAAAGTTTGACATTGTGTATCTCAAAAGAAGTGAAGATAAGTGAGGGTACAGGGGGATGACCTGAAAAGTACAATTTGTTGAAAGGAGCAGACCAACACCTCCACCTTGTCTGCCCTCAGGTCTGGGGATATGGGAAAAATGTAGACCACCATATGAAAGAACAACAGAGGCAGTGGTGTCTGACTGCTGCATCCAGGTTTGAGTAAAAGCCAAAAGGTTAAGGGAGTTTGAAAGGAAAAAGTCATGGATGTAGGATTGTTTGTTGCACGCTGACTATGAGTGAAGGCACTTAAAGGGTATAGAAGGCATGCAAGGAAAGTTAATGAGATTCTCAGGGTTTCTGACTATAGCAGGAAAGGAGTTAAAGTTTTATTATGGTTAAGTGATTTGTGAGAGCATTTCTTGTGTTGTAAGGCGGGAGAAAATAGATCTGTGTGGTTTAAAACTGTTGAAATAGTGTGAGAGCTGTACATAGCAGAGGGGAGGATACAAGGGATGGTGTGCACAGAGTGTATGAAAGAGTGGTATATATGATTGACTTCAGTAGCTAGTGTATAAATGCTACAAATACATAGGGTGAAAATGTGTAGCCCTGGTACACAATACCAGGAGGATGAGTGGAGAGGTAACGGTTAAGGGCTCTCCATGATATCACGTACACTTCGGACACACCCAGCAGGGGTGTGGAGGGGAGTGCTGAGTAGTCTGAGTTCAGTTCAGTCAGTGACTCGAAAGAGTTAGGAAGTGCAGTCTTTGTGCAGTTCAGAAAGTGGAGTCCAGTAAAGGTGAGCCAGTTCACCTCAGCCTGGTCAGAGCTGTGCCCCACTAGAAGACGGACTGAGACATCTGTTGAGAGTCTGAGCAAATCGAAGGGCATAGTGGAAGAGAACAGAAAAGTGCCATCGGTATAGAATACCTGCACATTGTTACCGGTCACTGGAGACCGAAGCATCACCATAGCTTCATGCATGGTGGTAGGAAACCCAGAGGCTTACCGGACCTTAGGTAACGGAAAGCAGCCCCTGAAGAGTCAGTACGTAACTGGGGTCAGGGAGAGTGAGAACCTTGAGTCAGTGCACGACAGGAATTGGAACTCAGCTCTCTCAGAAGAAGGCTCCAACCACAAAACTGACCGGGCAGCACAGCTTTGGAATAGCTGGAGTTATAGAGGGAACTACGCTTTACGCTGGTTGGACTCATCATCATTGGAAAGTAAAGGAGGCCCCTAACTTGCTTAGCCGTTGCCTCAAAGCTCATCCTCCATCAACCCCATCAGCCTCCCTGGGACCTGCCTGAACAACTTGAAGTAAAGGTATGGAAAGACGCTGATGTGTGAGACTGTGTTATTTGATTGCATCCCTGCACAACCCTGCTTTAACTACCGACCTGAGGGAAGAGTCCCACCTGTAGGGGACCCGACATCTAGCTGCCTCACCATCCCTCAGAGATCTACAGCAGCGCTGGTACAAATTACCAGAGACTACAGGTGGCGTCACGAACTGTATATAAATCTATCCCCTGTAAATATACCCCCCAACATACGCCTGACCGCCAGGGCCACAGACCGAGCCACCGCTACCTGTGACAATCCCATAGACTTCTACGGGCTCGGCTCTGAGTACCCCATTGCCCTGGAAACCCACAATTGTGGTGCGTGGTCGAGACATTTTGGCGTCACGAACAGGATTCGAAACTTGCAGCATTGCGAGCCCTGTGTGCCTGTGGAGTGTTTTGGCGAAAAAGACTGTTGCTGTTGTTTGGCGCCAAATACCGCCATATTTGCCGCCAGATTCGCGCCCTAAGGCGCTGGAGAAGAAGGTGGGCGTACCTGAAAGAGCGCGCAAAGTCTTGGACACGCCCCTGGCTCTGACTCATCGGCAGGTCCTGCAACAGGAAGTGAACGCTCTGACATCAGAGCGCCTGCGACGAAGGTCCTGTTCCCACTGCGGTGCCTGTGAAGTAGCAGCATCTGAAACCGGTAGGCTCCGTTTAACCAAGGGGGCGCTAAGATGTCACAACAACCGGCTGACAGTGCGGCCCCAGCCGGAGTCCCCAATCCCGCACCGCTTGGTATTGTAGCGCCAGATGGGGGCGCAGGCCCTGCACCCAGTCCGGTAGTCCCGATCATGCCACTAACGCTCCCATATATGCCTGGGGCGAAATGGCTTCCCCAGTACAGCGGTGAGCCAGGCACATTAGCAGGCTTCAAGCGGAAGTTATGCAGCATCCTAGAAATGTACTCCATGCCTGAGAGACAAAAAGCTGCTGTGCTAATAGGGCAGCTAACTGGCGCTGCTGAGAGGGAAGTGGAGACCTGGGATACCGTTGATCAGGAGTCGGTACCTGCGATCTTCCTTAAGCTGCATGCCATATTTGAAGACCGCACAGAAACGGATCTCCGGATGGCCTTCTATCACTGTTCACAACAGCCAGGTGACAGCATCCGGGACTACGCTTGCCGACTACAAGGAGCCCTGAGAGCTCTTAAGCAGGTTAATAATTTAAATGCTATTGATGAGAATAAAATGCTGAAAGAACAATTTATACAGGGATTGAGATCCCAAGAGGAACGCAGAACTGTAAACTGGTGGTCCTTAGATCATTCGGATGCTACCTTTGATGCCCTAAAAGACATGGCAATAAAAGGGCTGCGGCCCCTGGGCAAACTTGAGGTGGCAACCCAACATCATCAGGCTGAAGTCACTCTGGAACCGGCAGTAACCCCCTTTTCCCCGTTAGTGGCCGAAGCCAAAGCGCAGGTGACCCCTCCTAGTGAATTGGATTGTCTGCGCTCAGAGGTGCGCCAGCTGACTAAAAATCTGGCTGCTGTGATGAGTGCCCTGCAACTGCGGAAAGAGGAGGAAGGGAAGATCTTGTTAGCTGACTGCCCAGAAGACGTCCCGTGGATGCACCAGAGAAGAAAGAAGACGTCGCCCCCCCGGAGGAGGACAACGCCACCCCCAGGAGCGACCTCTGATCAACACCCTCCTCGTCGAGAGATCATCTGTTACCGATGCAACCGGAAAGGTCATATGTCTCCACAGTGTCCTTTAAACGGGCAGAACCTGGGTCCGAGGGCCAACACCCAGGAGAATACCCGTCAGGCCCCCTAGACTGGAACAGCAGGTATGTGGGTGGGCGACCCTACCTGTCTATCATCTTAGATGGTATTGCAGTTCCGGCATTGTTAGACACTGGGTCTCAGGTGACCCTAATTCCTGATGCCCTCTATACTAAGTACTGGTCAATGGACAGTCTTAAACCCCCGAGCTCTGACTTTACCGTGTATGCTTCTAATGGTCTTCCTGTAGAAGTACTCGGGACAAAATGTGTAGATGTAAAGGTGGGCAGAGAGGAGTTGAAAGACCAGGGGCTTCTGGTAGTAAAGACTGTAAATGAGGAGAACGGTTTAAATATAATTTTGGGTACTAACATTATCGGTAATTGTTTGGGAGAAGTTGTGTTCTTACTCCAACAGCTCGCTGAGATTGCCCGACCAAGGCAGAGAGGAGTAATCCAAAGAGAGATCCGGGCCCTGGTGTGTCAGCAGCAAGCGAAGCTTACAGACGGCGAAATTGGTAATGTACGGGTCACTGACTCGGATCCTATTGTGATACCCCCAATGAGTGAAATGATCATTTGGTGCAGGGCAGCCATAGGTCTGAGAGGACAGAATTACCAAGCTGTAGTAGAACCCCACCATTCAGAACATAGACCTACACTTATGACTGCTAGAGGAGTAGTAGAAGTAGTGAATGGAAGAGTACCGGTACGGCTTCTCAATTGGGGAGATGATGAGGTAAACTTACCCCGTTATGCAACTATTGCTAAACTACATGCTGTTGATAATAATTCTATTCTCCCGGCTGAGTCCTTAGACTCCTGTCAAATAGCGGAGGACAATGACCCAGCAACTCAGGTGGCGGAATGGTGTCAGCAACTCCATGTTGGGACGGACACCACTCCCGCTCACCAGAAGCAAGGGGTATTACGGGTGGTGCAAGAGTACGCCCAAGTGTTTAGCAAGAATCCACTTGATTTTGGGATAATTAAGGGAGTACAACATCATATCCCTACAGGCAGTCATCCTCCCATCAAAGAGCGGTATAGGCCCATACCTCCAGCTCATTATCAGAAGGCTAAAGAAATGTTGCATGATATGAAGAAAGCTGGGGTGATAAGGGATAGTTGTAGCCCCTGGGCAGCCCCTCTAGTTCTGGTTAAAAAGAAAGATGGTAGTATGAGAATGTGTGTGGATTACAGGCAGGTGAACCGCATAACACACAAGGATGCATACCCGTTACCACGCATAGAGGAATCATTAGCTGCTCTGAAAACGGCTAACTACTTTTCTACCCTTGATCTGACTAGTGGTTACTGGCAAGTGGCTGTGGCTGAGGAGGATCGTGAGAAAACGGCTTTCACCACCCCAATGGGGCTCTGTGAGTTCGACAGAATGCCATTTGGGCTCAGCAGTGCTCCAGGAACATTTCAGAGAGTGATGGAAAATTGTCTGGGACATCTCAATTTTGAAACCGTGCTGCTATACCTAGACGACGTCATCGTGTATTCCAAGACATATGAGGACCATCTGAAGCACCTGGCAGAAGTATTCGAGTCCCTGTCTAGGTACGGGATGAAATTAAAACCCTCAAAATGCCATCTACTCAAACAGAAGGTACAATACTTGGGGCACATCGTCAGTTCGGAAGGAGTAGCGCCGGACCCAGAGAAAGTCACTGCCATCCAGAAGTGGCCGGAGCCGAAGAACCTTAAGGAAGTGCGACAGTTCCTGGGACTAACGGGTTACTACAGGAGATTCGTGAAAGATTACACGAAGAAGGCAGCTCCTTTACAGGACCTCCTAGTAGGACAATCCCTAAAGAGCAGAAACCCTCCCTTTAATTGGGGTAAGGAACAGGCTGAAGCATTCCAAAAGATGAAAGAGATCCTTACAGGTGATGAGATCTTAACCTATCCTGATTACAGCCAACCGTTCCTGTTGTACACCGACGCCAGTAATGAAGGGTTGGGAGCAGTTCTCAGTCAGAAGCAGAATGGCCAGGAAAAAGTCATCGCATATGCCAGCAGAAAACTCAGGCCAACTGAAAGGAATCCGGAAAATTATAGCAGCTTCAAGCTGGAGTTTCTGGCACTGGTCTGGGCCATTACTGAAAGATTTAAGCACTATCTGGCCTCCAATAAGTTCACGGCGTACACAGACAACAACCCGTTAACGCACCTGGAAACCGCCAAGCTGGGTGCCATGGAGCAGCGATGGATGGCTCGGTTGTCCAATTACCAGTTTACTATCAAGTACCGGGCAGGTCGAAAGAATGCTAATGCTGACGCATTGTCCCGAATGCCGCATGACTCTGATACGGAAGAAGAATCGGATGACCTGGAAGAAATTGAGCTACCTGCGTTCCATCGAAATGGGGTAGTCCACGAGCATCGAGTCCACAGAAAGCAGTATGGTGCAACATTAAATCCTTTACCCCATCACAGTTGGAAAGAGACTCAGGACAGTGATCCAGTGGTCAGCCGCATCAAGGAGTTGTTAAGACAGGAAGGCTCCTCTTTGGAAAAGGATGCACCTATGTCAGCCAAGCTCCTGTGGAACGAGAAAAGCAGGTTGTTCCTATACCGTGAGAAGTTGTGCAGGAGATACGTCAACCCCAGAACCCATGAGATGGTCTGGCAAATCGTGGTCCCCAAGGCAGACGTCCCAATGGTGTTGGAAGCATACCACAATCAAGCAGGACACTTTGGCTGGAGAAAGCTGGAGACCCTGTTGAGATGCCGGTTCTACTGGGTAGGGATGCGCAGCTCCATCGAGAGGTGGTGTCGGAACTGTGGACCCTGTGGTCTCAGAAGAAAGGACTACGGTAGTCAGAAGGCACCCCTGCAACCTATCCGGACGACTCGCCCCCTGGAGATTGTGGCCCTGGACCACGTCAAATTGTCGCCAAGTAGATCTGGATACTCATACGCCTTGACCATGGTGGACCATTACTCCAGATTTCTGGTGGTTGTTCCAGTTAAGGACCAGACCGCAGTGACGGCAGCGAAAACCTTTCAAGCAAGTTTCTGCAGACCGCATGGGTATCCGGAGCAAGTATTAATCGATCAAGGACCTGCTTTCGAAGCTGATTTATTCAAGGAATTCTGTCACATGTACGGGTGCAAGAAAATTAGAACAACGCCATACCATCCTCAAACCAACGGTCTTTGTGAAAAAATGAACCAAATTGTCCTTGACTTGTTGAGATCCATACCGTTGGAAGACAGAAATCGATGGCCGGACTTACTACCTGATTTGGTTGACTTGTATAACCATATACCTGTAAGTTCTACTAACTGCACTCCAGCCTATCTTATGAGAGCAAGGCCCGGAAGACTACCAATGGATTTAGAACTTGGAGTAGTAGAACCGGAGGCAGACGACGCCGTTGAAAACTGGGACATAAATCGGCAAGAGCAGTACAGAAGAGTGCAAATCTGTGTGGAGGAAAGTCTCAACAAGGCACGGGAGAAACAGGAAGATATTTACAACAGAAATGCTCCTACCAAGCCTTTGATGCCTGGAGAAGTGGTATTAAAAAGAAAAAGGAAAATGCACAAATTGGATAACCAGTGGGAGCAAGAACCCTACGTCGTACAAGATTCTAAATATGACAACAGAAAAGTTTGTATCATCAGTAAGGACGGAGGAAGAACAATAACCACTGTGTCCAGAGACCATTTGAAATTGTGTACAGAACCCTTAAAGCGTTGTGAAAAGAACCCTGTCATCAATCAAGAAGAAAGGAAGGAAGAGGTCATACACACGGATCTGGGAGATTTTCCTGCGGATTGGCCCAGACTGGGAGATGCTGTAATAATTCCAGTATTGCAGTTTTATCAGCCACCAGAGGAAGTTCTACCTCCAGTTATGCCCGTGGTACCAGTTGAGCCAGTTCAGGAGTTACCCATTCCAGCAACACCTCAACCTGCGGAATCTCAAGAAGGATCATCTGAAGCAGCGCCCCATACTATGGGATCCCCTGGTGAAGCTGACTCACACCGCCCAGCCATCAGTACGCTTGCCAGATCCATAGAAAGATTGAGGCAGTTCTATAGTTTGCCGTTACGCAGTGCAGACAGATCGCAACTTAATATACCTGAAGCTACTCCACGTAGATCAGAGCGAATCACAAAAGGGAAGATACCCATTCGATACCAGCAGTAATTATAACAAATTAATGTGAATATTGTAAAATGTGTATATATATATGTGTCTTTTCCTTATTGTGTCGTATAATGGACTCAGAGGCTGAGGACTGAGCCAGCCCAAAAACTGTATCTTGTAAATAGTTGCACTAAGGTGCCTTTTAATGGTTTCACACGAAGCCTTGACTTACCTCTGAACATAAAACCCGTGTGGTGAGGCACTGAGTGAGGTCTGCATTCGGATGTCCTGCAGCCCACCCAGGACCCACGTTGAAGGTTTGGTGCGGGTCCTTCACAAGAATATTGTCGTTTATTTATGAACATGTTTATTTAATATTTCGTATTTTTTCTATATTCAATGTGTTGTTAGCAACGTTCAAGACATCCTTACCTCCCGGATGGGACGAATTAATGTTTAATGTTGATGTTTAATGCATAAACAAAAATGTCTCTTGTATTTCACAGCCCGGGAGTGCTGTCGTTTACCATGGGGGAATGTGTAGCCCTGGTACACAATACCAGGAGGATGAGTGGAGAGGTAACGGTTAAGGGCTCTCCATGATATCACGTACACTTCGGACACACCCAGCAGGGGTGTGGAGGGGAGTGCTGAGTAGTCTGAGTTCAGTTCAGTCAGTGACTCGAAAGAGTTAGGAAGTGCAGTCTTTGTGCAGTTCAGAAAGTGGAGTCCAGTAAAGGTGAGCCAGTTCACCTCAGCCTGGTCAGAGCTGTGCCCCACTAGAAGATGGACTGAGACATCTGTTGAGAGTCTGAGCAAATCGAAGGGCATAGTGGAAGAGAACAGAAAAGTGCCATCGGTATAGAATACCTGCACATTGTTACCGGTCACTGGAGACCGAAGCATCACCATAGCTTCATGCATGGTGGTAGGAAACCCAGAGGCTTACCGGACCTTAGGTAACGGAAAGCAGCCCCTGAAGAGTCAGTACGTAACTGGGGTCAGGGAGAGTGAGAACCTTGAGTCAGTGCACGACAGGAATTGGAACTCAGCTCTCTCAGAAGAAGGCTCCAACCACAAAACTGACCGGGTAGCACAGCTTTGGAATAGCTGGAGTTATAGAGGGAACTACGCTTTACGCTGGTTGGACTCATCATCATTGGAAAGTAAAGGAGGCCCCTAACTTGCTTAGCCGTTGCCTCAAAGCTCATCCTCCATCAACCCCATCAGCCTCCCTGGGACCTGCCTGAACAACTTGAAGTAAAGGTATGGAAAGACGCTGATGTGTGAGACTGTGTTATTTGATTGCATCCCTGCACAACCCTGCTTTAACTACCGACCTGAGGGAAGAGTCCCACCTGTAGGGGACCCGACATCTAGCTGCCTCACCATCCCCTCAGAGATCTACAGCAGCGCTGGTACAAATTACCAGAGACTACAGGTGGCGTCACGAACTGTATATAAATCTATCCCCTGTAAATATACCCCCCAACATACGCCTGACCGCCAGGGCCACAGACCGAGCCACCGCTACCTGTGACAATCCCATAGACTTCTACGGGCTCGGCTCTGAGTACCCCATTGCCCTGGAAACCCACAATTGTGGTGCGTGGTCGAGACAAATACATTTGCAGTACACATGAACTGGGCACAACTTTGTTTATATGTCTTGCATGACTTACTTGTCTCCTGCCCTGTTCAATTGCCATGTTTAACTGTCCTGGAATTTTCATTATTTAAAAGATTTTTTTGATTATTGATCTTCAGGATCACATCACACCTCCTAACTTCCTGCTTTTGGGGGTGGTGCCCTCCTGAATGATTGACAGTTTACACCAACGGCATATTTGCGCCGCTGACGAGGACTGTGCACTCTACTATGCCACTAGCAGAGGCACCTTTGCTTCTGTAGCATCAGAGGAGCACCAGCCTCAGGTCACAGCATACAAACTCTATAGCAAAGAGTTTGTAAGCACTTGTTCCTTGCTTAGGAAACCAGCCTCCATTGTTAGATTGCACAGGTGTCAACCTAGTTATCAAGCAGTAAACTGTAGAACTAAAAATCCTTACGATACTAAGAACGGAGAGGAGTTTTAATAAAAACCAAAATGTAAAGTTAATTGGTTTTACAAATACTATGTAATGGTACACATTTATGATGAGAAGGGTTTATAGGGCAAACCACTTACTTATAGGGTAGCTTCTTCTAATAGTTAATACTAGACAGTATTCTTCATTCTGGTGGAGAACTCATTTGCATATAGTTACATATCTTTTTACATATTTTTTCCACAGTGAGCTTTACTGGACATAGGTAGGTTGGATTTTTTTTATTAAGTGTATTCTTCAGACAGAAGAATCCAAAAAAGTGCTTTAGGCACAGTTTTCTAAGAATATATCTTTTTTCATACTGTTTTGATCTAGTTTTGTCATTTCGAAGAGAAAATGTTTTTTTTTCCATTCAAATAAATAAGAAGCTTGTTGCAAACAGATTTGAAGCTTTTTTTAAATGTGGAATTTGGTGCAGAATAAAATAAACTTCATGTGGACATACCCTCATACCCACAACTGGGGGCTATCAACGTTGTGCTGCTTTCAGAGGCTTTTACAATTTGCAATATGTTGACAGACTTTGTGCTGTAGGGAGTGGTCCCTATATTGTGTAAATGGGGGTCTGTAGGTGAGATGGGGAATATAAAACTCCCATCAATCCAACAAGTTATTAATGGATTGCTTCCTCTTTCAAAGGACATAATGTATTAAAGCAATATTGTATGCAGTAGAGTTATGAAATTGTATTTTTGCTTAATAAAGATCCAAACCCCAAGTTCTAGTGCATTTTTATGTGCACCCATAAAACACAATCCAAACACAGTTAACAATTGTCCATTTTTCTTTGTTTTATTATATGGACCTTTTTATTTTTTTGTGTTTATTTTTAACTATTGTGTTGAGTTGTATTCCTAGAAGAAGGATATCCCAGAACATGGATGATGCTATATATAGGTATTTACCAAGTAATGCGACATAACAAAGAAATGGACAAAAAAAACCTTCTTTCTTAATTTTGTGTCTGATTACAATTACACTTACTTTCACGTTAGAAGATTTTGATTACAGTTTAACATACCTATTCATCATTGTGTTGTGTTTTTTCGATAGCAACAGTGGGATAAGCAGAGAACATTATGGTATATGCTTGTAATTATAGCATGAATGATAGGGTGAACTGAACCATCAAGTTTACATTAATGGTTGACCCCAAGGTTATTTACTCATTGGATGTAATCATAATCAAAATGACATTTGGAATAGTCACTGATTTAATAATACCACTGATCCAAATCTGCTGAATCTGAAAGCCCCGGCAACAATTTTGGAAATATTTATTTTCAGAATATTTTCTGCATGGGTGTTATTGTAAGGTTATATGTTTGTTGGTGATGCTTCGGAATATTGTGACTGGCCCTTTATAAGGATTCCCCAATTAGTATGGACACAGTTTCAGAAAACTGGTCTAAAGTTGGTGCAATATTTCAGCTCAATGCAACAAATGGGCCACATATTGGACCATGTAGTACAAGCCTATTTTTTCAGTTAAGAAAGCAACGTTTACTTTTTTTGTTTTATATTAGAGATGTGCGAATCTTTTGAAATTCAAATTTGTCAGCTTTGCCTAAAATTTCCAAACCATTTCGATTTGCAGTGAATCTATTTGCCCCAAATCGCAAGTACGGCAAAGCCTCCAATGACCCTGAAAATATATGTTCCAGAGTATGCACGGGAGAAATTTTGTATGTGGTTGTGTGAAGAAGCGATAAGAGGGGAGTAGAGGAGGAGATCTTGAGAGGATTGAAGGTTGCACATAGGTAAGTACCGGGAGACCATGTCACAGATATATGAAGGAGACAGGTTGTGGATGGCTTTGTATGTCATAGTTAGGGTTTTGAACTGGAGCCTCTGGACAATAGGAAGGCAGTGAAGGGCTTGGCATAGAGGAGAGGCTGGGGAATAAAGGGGAGATAGGTGGATTAGTTGGGCAGCAGAGTGTAAGATGGATTGGAGTGGTGCCAGGGTGCTAGAGGGGAGGCCAGAGAGTAGGATGTTGCAGTAGTCGAGGCGGGAGATGATAAGGGTGTGCACTAGTGTTTTTGTGGTTTCATGGTCAAGGAATGCACGGATCCGTTAAATATTTTTGAGTTTGAGTCGGCAGGAGGAGGCAAGGGCTTGGTTATGTGGCTTGAAATAGAGGGCAGATTCGAGGATCACCCCGAGGCATCGATATTGACATTCACATTGATGGATAGGTCTGGTGGAGGGGTAGAGTGAGATAGGGAAAGCATGATGAATTCTGTTTTGTCCATGTTCAGTTTTAGAAAGCGAGCAGAAAAGAAAGCTGAAATAGCAGACAGACATTGTGGGATTTTGGTCAGTAAGGAGGGATGGTCAGGTCCAGAGAGGTAGATCTGCATGTCATTGGCGTAGAGATTATACTGCAAACCGTGGGATTCTATGAGCTCTCCCAGGCCGAAGGTGTAGATGGAAAAGAGTAGGGGTCCTAGAACTGAGCTTTGGGGAACACCGGCAGACAGGGGGCGAGGTCAGGAGGTCGTGTGGGATAGGGAGACACTGAATGTTTGGTCTGTTAGATATGACGAGATTCAGGATAGGGTCAAGTCTGTGATGCCAAGAGATGAGAGAATCTGTAGCAGGAGGGAATGGTCCACAGTGTCGAAGGCAGAATACAGGTCCAGGAGGAGGAGGACAGAGTAGTGTCGCTTGCTCTTGGCTGTTAGTAGGTCATTGGTGACTTTAGTTAGGGCAGTTTCGGTTGAGTGATGCAGTCGGAAGCCAGATTGTAACCGGTCAAAGAGGGAGCAGGAGGAGAGGTGGGAGGACAGTTCAAGATGGACATGCTGTTCCAGTAGTTTTGAGGCATTAGGGAGAAGAGATATTGGGCGATAGCTAAACACAGAGGATGAGTCGATGGAGGTCTTTTTGAGGATGGGTGTGATAGAGACATGATTGAAGAAAGAGAGGAAGACATCATTTATGACAATTTGTCTAAATTGAATAACAAAGTGTTAAGCATCGGGATTCTCCCTCTGCGTGGGATAGATCCCTAGCATTATCCGGTGCTGTGGTCCCCCATTCAGGTCCGGTCGGTGCGAGTGCGGCTCTGCACAGACGTCGGTCCCAGCGTCTTGCTCAGGCTTGTGTCATACGTTTGGTTTACTGCTGGATCTCCAGCCAAGTCTATGGTAACCAGTGATATGCAGGTGCAGCCTTGTGCTCTGGAGTCTAAGTCCGGAGATCACCTTACTGAGCATGTCCATGATGTGGCGTCTTCTCATTGGTGGTCAGACGTTAGCCACTTTGATGAGTTGGCAGTTCCGTATTGGCCCGCGAGTGATGTCTCGGCTGACTGGACATGAGTGTTTGGGGTGCAGCCTAGTGTATAAAAGGCTTCCAGTGGGCACGTTAGTGTCATTTATATTTTGGTGTGTGTGGGTGGATACTCTACCACTCTGTCTGCATGTTTTCTAGTGTCTGACTATGCTCAAAGACTTTACACGTTGGCAGGCAGATAACACACTGCGGTTTCCTTCCCATGGCTCCACGCCTGGGTCTCTAGTCAGCTAACTGCTTAGGGTCCCGTTTAGGCACAAATTCTGTAGCGTCAGGACTGGGGTAACTAGCCACTTGGCTTAGCATCTGTTTCGTTCTTGTGTGCGGTTAGCACAGTTCAGTTACAGAGCAAGCTCAACCCAGTGCTAACATTACTGTGAAGGTAACAGGGTATAGGACTTAGCTTTCTTAGTGTAGTACCGCTCTATGTAGTAACCGAGCTTGCTACTCAGTGTTCCTACCACACTGTGTAGCGTTATCTCAGTGTGTTTAAGGTACGCTCGCTGTTTTGTTTGTGTCAATGTTCTTACTAGCAGCAGGTTCATCTCTGCACAGTGGACTCTGGGTTGTGATTGCACTTTATTTAATATTTTATTTAGTGCAATCCGCCAACCCTAACACAAAGTGTCCGAATTTGCAGGCCCTAGAAAATTTCAAACGATTCACTCATTTCTGATATATATATATATATATATATATATATATATATATAATATATATAATATATATATACCTAAAATCAAAAAGTGGTTTCAGGTAATCATAATACACTACTACAATCATAGATAACTATGGTAAAGACCACTAGCAACTACAGTGCCTACAAGTAGTATTCAACCCCTGCAGATTTAGCTGGTTTGATAAGATGCAAATAAGTTAGAGCCTTCAAATGCAAATGAGAGTAGGTTTATTAACAGAAGCATAAATTTACAAAACAAAAAGTTATGTTGCTCAGTTGAATTTTAATAAATTTTAAACATAAAAGTGTGGGTCAATTATTATACAACCCCCTATGTTTAATATTTCGTGGAAATAACCCTTGTTTGCAATTACAGCTAATAATCGTCTTTTATAAGACCTGATCAGGCGGCACAGGTCTGTGGAGTTATCTTGGCCCACTCTCATGCAGATCTTCTTCAAGTATCTAGGTTCTTTGGGTGTCTCGTGGACTTTAATCTGAGCTCCATCCACAAGTTTCAATTGGGTTAAGGTCAGGAGACTGACTAGGCCACTCCAACACCTTGACTTTTTCCCTCTTGAACCAGGCCTTGGTTTTCTTGGCTGTGTGCTTTGGGTCGTTTTCTTGTTGGAAGATGAAATTACGACCCATCTTAAGATCCTTGATGGAGGAGCGGAGGTTCTTGGCCAAATCTCCAGGTAGGCCGTGCTATCCATCCTCCCATGGATGCGGACCAGATGGCCAGGCCCCTTGGCTGAGAAACAGCCCCAGCATGATGCTTGCCACCACCATGCTTGACTGTAGGGATGGTATTCTTGGGGTCGTATGCAGTGCCATCCAGTCTCCAAACGTCACGTGTGTGGTTGGCACCAAAGGTCTCGATCTTGGTCTCATCAGATCATAGAACCTTGAACCAGTCTGTCTCAGAGTCCTCCAAGTGATCATGAGCAAACTGTAGACGAGCCTTGACATGACGCTTTGAAAGTAAAGGTACCTTACGGGCTCGTCTGGAACGGAGACCATTGCGGTGGAGTACGTACTTATGGTATTGACTGAAACCAATGTCCCCACTGCCATGAGATCTTCCCGGAGCTCCTTCCTTGTTGTCCTTGGGCTAGCCTTGACTCTTCGGACAAACCTGGCCTCGCACGGGAGGAAACTTTCAAAGGCTGTCCAGGCCGTGGAAGGCTAACAGTAGTTCCATAAGCCTTCCACTTACGAATGATGCTCCCAACAGTGGAGACAGGTAGGGCCAACTCCTTGGAAAGGGTTTTGTACCCTTGCCAGCCTTGTGACCTCCACGATTCTTGTCTCTGATGGCCTTGGAATGCTTCTTTGTCTTTCCCATGTTGACCATGTATGAGTGCTGTTCACAAGTTTGGGAGGGTCTTAAATAGTCAGAAAGGCTGGCAAAAGAGATCATTAATCCACACATGTGAAGCTCATTATTCTTGGTGCCTGAACTACTTCTTAATACTTTAGGGGGACCAAACAGAATTCTTGTGGTTTGAGGGGTTGAATAATAAATGACACTCTGAATTAACTTTTAACGTTTTTAAAAAAATAAAAAATAAATTAAAACAAAAATTTTTGCAGCAGTGCATTTCCCACTTCCAGGCTGATCTACAGTACAAATGTCACAATGCCAAGTTAATTCCGCATGTGTCAACCAGCTAAATCTGCAGGGGGTTGAATACTACTTGTAGGCACTGTAACTGACTAATTGCCATTATATGAATCGTGGACATTTAATCTATGGCAATGCTCTGCACATGGGGTAAGTGACATAGCGAATCAGAAGATCTATGCTACATTTCAAATTTGGGGTATTATTATTACACCTACTACATATTGGGATAGGATCATGGAAATAGGAATACCTCTTTAAATATAAAGGTCTAAATTTAAATCTCTAGAATAGTAAAATTTTTGTTGGGACCATCGTGGGCCCATCTTTGAAATAATTAAATCCAGTGAGCTACCCCGTTAATATTAGTTAGTATATCATGTCATAAAACTCTTACTGTATAAGACGACCCCCCCAACTTTTACAGTCAAAATATGAAATCGTCTTAAAAGTGTGGGGAGGTCTTCTTATACGCCGGTGTCATCTTAAACGCGGGGTACGGAACATATGGTGGGGGGAGTGGGCGTTTCAGAGGCAATGTGTTTACCTGATCATATCAGCAAGGGTCTAGGCGCTGGGGGGCGGCGTCGGTGGCTCCTCTTTGTGCAGCCTGGGGGGCTCTGTGCTGGGGGACGGCGGCAGATCCTCTTGTGCAGCCCCCCAGGCTCTGTGCTGGGGGACGGCGGCGGTGGTTCTTTCTGCAGAGTCTTGGCTCTGCAGGCATTTTCTCAATCCCTGGAGGCCCCGGCAGCTTCATTGCTACGATGCGGTGGCCTCCGTGAAAATGGCCGCTGAAGGCTGCGCATGCTAAGTTTCAGATCTCGTCTCCCGAGATCTTGAGACGAGCTCTGAAGCTGAGCATGCAGCGGCCATTTTCCCGGAGGCCACGCGCATCGCAGCAATGGAGCTGCCGGGGCCTCCGGGGATTGAGAAAATGCCTGCAGAGTCTTGGCTCTGCAGAAAGAACCACCGCCGCCATTCCCCAGCACAGAGCCTCCCCAGGCTGCACAAAAAGGAGCCGCCAACGCCGCCCCCCAGCGCCTAGACCCTCGCTGATATGATGAGGTAAACGCGTTGCCTCTGAGACGCCCACTCCCCCACCATATGTTCTGTACCCGGCGTATAAGGCCACCCCCGACTTTGAAGACGATTTTCAGGGGTTAAAAAGTCGTCTTATACGCAGGAAAATACGGTAATTTTTTTTTCTATTTCCAAATTTATAAAATGTGTTTAGAAAAGTACAAAAATGCTTAAAATTCTCATTATTCTGGCCTGGCTGCAATACGTAAAAATGGTAATCTCACATAAAGTACGTCATTAAAAGAAGCAGACACACAATCATATACTCTAATATGTCATATTTGAACTGAAAAATGCTCCGTACTTAACTCGTTTCTCCCACTATTTAGCCTTGACCCAGACCTGCCTCTGGCAATGCCCACACACACTGGTTGCTCTATATGGTGTCCGAGAGCTCTTCATAGTCTGTGAATGTCATTTTAAAACCAACATTGCACAATTCCTTTGTTGCACAATCTTGCTGCATAGTTTTATGCGACCTCAATGCACACAGGTTCCTCAGCTCACAATTAAGATATATATCTATATTTATCTTTTTTTAAGTTACCTTTTACATTCAGGTTCAAATAGAATATTGAGAAATGCATTATTTAGGAGCATGTTCAAGAGAATTAAGCTTTTACCCATACGAGTTAAAAATTAGAATAGCATTTCGCTGACACTGCTATATCTTATACAGTGCCTTAAAAAAGTATTCATACCCCATGAATTTTTCCACATTTTTTTCATGTTACACTTACAAACTTAAATATACTTTATTGATATTTTATGTAATATACCAACACTAAGTAGCAAATTTCTGTGGTGTAAAGGAAATGTTACATGGTTTTCTAAATATTTTAAAAATATAAATCTGAAAATTGTAATAAGCATTTGTATTCAGCCCCCTGAGTCAATACTTTGCAGGACCACCTTTCTCTGTACTTACTACTGCAAGTATTTGGGGTATGTCTCTATCAGCTTTTCA
This sequence comes from Oophaga sylvatica, assembly GCA_033576555.1. Classification (NCBI taxonomy): domain Eukaryota; kingdom Metazoa; phylum Chordata; class Amphibia; order Anura; family Dendrobatidae; genus Oophaga; species Oophaga sylvatica. Next base: position 43,587,700 of record JARQOD010000002.1, on the reverse strand, counting down.
CATCTAAAGGCTGAAATTTTTACCCATTTTTATTTGCACACTCACTCTCCCTCAGTGAGATTGGATGGAGGCATCTGTGAACAGCAATTTTCAAGTCTTGTCACAGATTTTCAATGGGATTTAGGTCTGGACTGTGACTGGGCCATTCGCACACATGAATATGTTTTGATATAAACCATTCATTGTAGCTCAGGCAGTATGTTTAGGGACGTTGTGCCCTGCTGGAAGGTGAACCTATGCCCCAGTCTCAAGTCTTTTGCAGTCTCCAACAGGTTTTCCTCCAAGATTGCCCTATATTTAGCTCCATCCATCCTCCCATCAATTCTGTCCAACTTCCCTGTCCCTGTTGAAGAAAAGTATCCCCACAGCATTATACTGTCACCAACATGTTTGATGGTAGGAATGGTGTTTTTTCCATAGAATGTATTTTCCATACAAATTGCATCTATCTGGCCAACTTTGATAATAATATAGGCATTTACTTTAATGTAAACAGGTTTATGCTTGCTACTCTGACCACAATGAAGCTTATATAATATTTATTGTTGGCAGCTCCTTCTTCAGAAGAACATCTTCTCCCTGCTTATTCTCATATGTGTAGCACCAGAAGTCCCCACAATGTATTATTTGTTCCAAACTATGATATATACAAAACCATCAAAGTGCAGAGTACAAGACTGTAAAGTATTATAAAACCTGAAAAATATTTAGACTTGAGAGTCCTCAGTGGTTGATACCTTTTAATGGCTAACTGAAAAGATGGTAACAAATTGCAAGCTTTCGAGACTACTCAGGTCTCTTCATCAGGCGAAGACTAATACATCATCTGAAGAATCAGAGTTACCATCTTTTCAGTTAGGCATTAAAAGGTATCAACCACTGAGGACTCTCAACTCTAAATATTTTTCTATCTACTGGCTAATACGGTACGAAGATACACATCTTTCCTATATAAAACCTGAAGAATTTTCATCACAGCCCAAGAAAGGAATGCACATCGACATTAATGAGCCGAAACAGAAGTATTCTTGTACATTTTGTACCCATTTTTGAATGATTGCATCCTATGCCCAATAAAACGTTGCATTTGAACAATTATACACAAATTCCCAAAATAGCTTCAGGCTTTCATCTGTATATATTTTCTAGAGACCAAGTGTGTTCATTCGAAGGCATGAAAAATTCCATTGAAGCAATAATTGTTAGGAAACATCCGAGTTACTGTGTACCAACACTTACTGCCATATACAAGCACAAGCAATGCCGCTTTCACAATTTGTGTCTGTTTTGTTGAACGTCGGACTGATCTGTTTGAAAAAAATCTATGCTTTTAGTTTTGCTTTAAGTCAACTTGAGAGATGAACTATGGAAGTATTTTTAATGTTTTCTTTAGAAGTATGCAGTAAGTCAAAAGTCAGTGATTTAAGAACAAATGTTAAGCCAGATTCTCTGTTTAGATTTGACACAGATTTCTCGGAAGACAGGACCCCCCAGAATGGTTCACATTGTTGATTGGTTATTTACTTTATATAGTGAGCTCTCACTTCCCATTTCAATTACTCTGATTTTTTTTCTTATTTTTCCTTTTGAATATAATCTACGCTGTCTTAAAGGGGATTTTTTCATTTGAAAAGCTCTTTCCATGGAAGTCTTAGACTGGATCCCAATTCTCTTCTCTTCTAAGATCCAGAGCTGAGAGCTGCATATGAATAGTGGATCTCGCTTTGGCAGACACAGTAGCTGCATTTAATAGACGAATGAACAATCAGTGGAAGAATGGCCACGTGTAATACTATATTTTGCCTATAGTGGTCACTGCACAGGAAATGAGCAGCCAGTAGCAAATTTCCCCATTGCTATCTTGAGAATTATTTCAGATTAGCTGATTTCCATGTTAGAAGGGTTATCTATCAAAAAAAAAACTTTTGAGGCAGTTCTGTCTCATATTTCACACTACAAACTGCACAAATTATTAAATAGTCTGGTGTACTTACTATCAAAGTCCATGTAAAAATGACTGTATGACTTTGTGAAAGTTTCTTTGCCTAATATTACATTGAACCTTTAATAAGCCCAGCATTTTCATTGCCTGACATGGTTTTTCAAAGTAAATACACCGGCCTCGTAGGTTCAAATAGATGTATATAAATAATGCATGCGGTTTGTATCCTGAAATCAAGCAACGGATCCACTTTAATTCCTATATTTAATATTGTACAGTAATTCTGTAACATATCAATCCTCTTCAGATCACCGTTATCTCCTAAACTGTGCATAGAGGTTACATAGATGTAAACTGAATGATGCCTATCAAATCTGATTCCTTCATTTAGGGGATATTCTGATTTTAAGCAAATAAAGCTTATTCATTTTATAAACTATTATACAATTTTGTAATACACTTTCAAAGTTAATCCTTCATGGTTTTTCAAACTTATGATTGTGAACATGAACTCAGAAACTTACTTCCTTAGATTAGAATTGAGAGTCCTCAGTGGTTGTTGATATCTTTTAATGGCTAACTGAAAAGGTATCAACCACTGAGGACTCTCAATTCTAAATATTTTTCTATCTACTGGCTAACACGGTACTAAGATACACATCTTTCCTGTTCCTTAGATTAAAAATCTGCCCTGGTCTCGTGATGATCAAAGAGGTGCCCAAGTCATTTACACCTCAAAAGCATCTCTAGAATTCGACCTTTTCTTACCTTTGAATCTGCAGAAGCTCTTACTGTCGCACTTATTCATTCTTATCTAGACTGCTGCAAGTCCCTATGTATTGGTCTCCCTCTTACTAAACTCTACTCTCTCCAATACATCCTGAATGCATCAGCCAGGATCATATTCCTGTCCAACCGCTACAATAATACATCTATCCTGTGCCAGTCATTGCACTGGTTACCCATCGGCTGCAGAGTCCAATATAAACTTATCACTCTCACCCACAAAGCTCTCCACAGTTCTGCACCACCCTACATCTCCTCTATCATCTCTGTCTATCACCTTACTGTTACCTCCATTCTGCTAATGGCAGAATGACACCCCGAACCTCCCACTCCCATCTTCAAGACTTCTCACATGCTGCATCAACTCTCTGGAATGCACTATGCAGGACAATTCGATTAATTCCCAATACCCACAGTTTTATAGTTTGCCCTAAAAGCACACTTCTTTAGACTGGCTTTTCACCTCACCTCACTTATGTAACTATTCTAATTTTGCCCTTCCAAAATTTTCTTGAAAATCTGGTCCTTGTATCATCTGTATACTCACTCTTCATGCACTTAATAGCACCCTGTATCTGTACTTATACACACACTGGCTGGTGACCGTTTCATCCAGCGTTATGTGCATACCCTATTTATTATATTGATGGCTGGACCATACAATACAGGCACTTTTTATCATTCACCTTTCGTGTCTCCCCAATTTCCTTATAGATTATTGCTTGGGAGTAGGGCCCTCACTCCTTTTGGTATCTATTGAATTATGTGTTATTCTGTAATGTCTTTATTGTCTGTTTACGTCCCTCTGAAATGTAAAGTGCTGCAGAATATATTCAGGCTATAGAAATAAAAATTATTATTATTATTATTACAATTTGTTACAGTAACATTATATCTCTATTGGGATGAGTGTGAGATCTTAAAATCCAAGTGGAGTGGATTGAAAGTACAGTACATGTAAAATTTCAGACACCCCTGGTCAAAATAGCTTTTATTGTGAACATTTAAGCATGTTGAAGATGAGCTCTTCTCTAAAAGGCGTACAGTTAAAGATGACACATTTCCTTTGCATTTTAGTCCAAAAAATGTTATTTTTTATATTTTGAAAATTACAAAAAGGAATATAAGCCATTGGAAAAGTTTGGGCACCCTTGGAGATTTGTGTGCTCAGATGACTTAGACCAAGGTTTCAGACCTTAATTAGCCTGTTAGGGTTATGGCTTGTTCACTATCAACATTAGAAAAGGCCAGGTGATGGAAATTTCCCATTTTATAAAAACACAGCCTTCTCTAACCTTGTGCCAAAAAAAGCAGCCATGAGTTCTTCTAAGCAGCTGCCTAGCAATCTGAAAATGAAAATGGTGAAGGCCCACAAAGTAGGAGAAGGCTATAAGAAGATAGAAAAGCATTTTCAAATTGCCCTTTCCTCAGTTCGAAATGTAATTAAGAAATGGCAGTTAACAGGAACAGTGGAGGTCAAGATAAAGTCTGGAAGACTAAGAAGAAGTGAGAGCTGCTCGTAGGATTGCTAGAAAGGCAAATCAGAACCTCACTTGACTGCAAAAGACCTTCAGAAAGATTTAGCAGACTCTGGAGTTGTGGTACATTGTTCTACTGTTCAGAGACACATGCACAAAAATAACCATAATGGAAGAGTCATCAGAAGAAAACCCCTCCTGTGTCCTCATCATAAAATTCAGTGTCGGAAATATGCAAAAGAACATCTAAACAAGCCTGATAGATTTTGGAAACAAGTCGTGTGGATCGATAGGGTTAAAATAGAACTCTTTGGCAACAATGATCAAAAGTACCGTATATACTCATGTATAAGCCGACCCGTGTATAAGCCGACCCCCCTAATTTTGCCACAAAAAACTGGGGAAAACTTATTGACTCGTGTATAAGCCTAGGGTGAAAAATGATTATGCTTCATATGATGCTCCACAGATTATGCCCAATATCCTCCACAGATTATGCCCCTATATGCTCCAGATTATGCCCCTATATGCTCCAGATTATGCCCAATATGCTTCAGAGATTATGCCCCCATATGCTCCAGATTATGCCCCCATATATTCCACAGATTATGCCCCCGTATGATCCACAGATTATGCCCCCATATGCTCCAGATTATGCCCCATATGTTCCACAGATTATGCCCCCATATGCTCCAGATTATGCCCCATATGCTCCAGATTATGCCCCATATGTTCCACAGCTTATGCCCCCATATGTTCCACAGCTTATGCCCCATATGCTCCATATTATGGCCCCATATGTTCCACAGTTTATGCCCCATATGCTCCATATTATGCCCCCATATGTTCCACAGCTTATGCCCCCATATGCTCCATATTATGCCCCCATATGCTCCAGATTATGCCCCCATATGTTCCACAGCTTATGCCCCCATATGTTCCACAGCTTATGCCCCCATATTCTCCATATTATGCCCCATATGCTCCAGATTATGCCCCCATATGTTCCACAGCTTATGCCCCCATATGCTCCAGATTATGCCCCATATGTTCCACAGCTTATGCCCCCATATTATGCCCCCATATGTTCCACAGTTTATACCCCCATATTCTCCATATTATGCCCCATATGCTCCAGATTATGCCCCCATATGTTCCACAGCTTATGCCCCCATATTGTCCAGATTATGCCTCCATATGTTCCACAGTTTATGCCCCCATATTATGCCCCCATATGTTCCACAGTTTATGCCCCATATTCTCCATATTATGCCCCCATATGCTCCAGATTATGCCCCCATATGTTCCACAGCTTATGCCCCCATATGCTCCAGATTATGTCCCATATGTTCCACAGCTTATGCCCACATATGCTCCATATTATGCCCCCATATGCTCCATATTATGCCTCCATATGCTCCATATTATGCCCCCATATGTTCCAGATTATGCCCCATATGCTGCTGCAAGAAAAAAAAAAAAAATGACATACTCACCTCTCGTCGCTGGGGGACAGGTGCCGGTGTCACCGATCGCTCAGGAACCCGGCACCTGAGATATTTACCTGTCCTCTCTGCACCGCAGCGCTGCGTCCTCGGCAGTGGATGATCAGTCAGGGGGCGCGGCGCTCACTAACGACGTCATCGCGCCCTCTGCTGATCATTTTATAGCCAGGACAGCGCGCAACGGTGGCACGGGGACAGGTAAATATAGCATATACTCACCACTCCGCTGCGCGTCCCTGCAGCCTCTCCTCTTCTCCCGGCGCTCTTCACAGTGCTTCCTTCCTACAGCGGTCACATGGTACCGCTCATTAAAGTCATGAATATGTGCATATTCATGACTTTAATGAGCGGTGCCATGTGACCGCTGCAGGAAGGAGCCGGAGATCGTGGGAGAAGCAGGGGGGCTGCAGAGACCGCGCCGGCGGAGAGGTGAGTATAATCCGACACCCCCGCACCCCCTCCCCCGCCGACCCCCCGTATATGACCCGCGTATAAGCCGAGAGGGGGACTTTCAGCCCTAAAAAATGGGCTGAAAATCTCGGCTTATACACGAGTATATACGGTATGTGTAAAGAAAAAAGAGCACAGAATTTCCGTAAAAGAACATCTCACCAACTATTATGCATGGGGTCGATGAATCATGCTCCTATGTCACAGGAAACATTTCGCGGGTAGAAGGAAGATAGATTCAATGAAATTTCAACAAATTCTTGATGCAAACATAACACCATCTGTAAAAAAAAGCGGAAATTGAAAGAGGATGGCTTCTACAAATGGATATGATCCTAAACAAACGTCAAAATCCACAATTGACTACCTCAAAGCTCAAGGTTTTATAATGGCCCTCACAGTCCCCTGATCTGAATATCACTGAAAATCTGTGGCTAGACCTCAAAATAGCAGGACATGCAAGACGACCCTGGAATCTCACAGAACTGGAAGAATTTTCCAATTAAGAATGGATGAAAATCCCTCAATCAAGAGTTGAAGGACTTTTGTCTGGCTACAAAAAACATTTACAAGCTCTGATACTTTCAAAAAGGGGTGCTAGTAGGTACTAACCATGCAGGGTTCCAAAGCTTTTGCATCGGCCCATTTTCCTTTTTATAATTTTTAAAATGTAAAAGATGAAAATATATATTTTTTACCTAAAATACAAAAGAAATGTGTCATCTTTAACTTTAGGCCTTTTAGAGATCATTTAATCTTCAACTTGCTTAGCTTCACAATAACAGTAATTTTGACCAGTGGTGCACAAACTTTTACATTCCACTGTATACACTTAATGAGTTTTATTTGCTAAAATCGTAATACCACTTTATTAGAATGCAATAATTTAAATAGGGGGTGGGGAGGATTGATGGCTCTCCCTGGAGTCTTTGGGGTGTAAACAATAAGTAATACTTCATTTTAAAGATGCAGCGGTTAGTCGCAACACGTTTTTGATAAATGTAGAAAGTATTTGTGCCAAAAATAACAGAATTTTAAATGCGCTTAACACTTTTCAAAATTTTATATACGAGTGGGTGTGGGTTAAGTAGAAGGGGTATGGCTACACCATGTGCTAAAAGCTTTCTTTTATAAAATAGTGGCATACTGTATAATACGTAAGACAAAAGTATGTTCACATGAGCCAAATGCATTATTCAGCTACTGCCACTGTGATAAATTTGGCCCATTTTATAAAAATTGTCAAAATTTTGTAGTAGATAATTACCCCCTGTTGCCAGCTTCCATCTAGTGAAGCGCTACTTTATCACATGTGCATGGAAAAAGCGTGTGTATTATAACATAATTATTGTATTATCTGTATTTAGAAACAAGGCTATGTCATCTGCTATATTTTAATACTGGAAATAGTGGCAAGTCCTGCCTACCACTCCCCCATGTAGCAAACATCAGCTTTTATGAGCGTCCTCTGAAACCATGTTTTTATTAAAATCAACTAAGAGTAAACTTTCACATTCTTTGTGAAAATGGCCCAAGATTTTCACTTTACGAAATGAATGGAATTCCAAGAATAATCTTTTTGTAGCTTTCAGACAATATCCATGCAGTTGTGAAATAGTGGCCTCTAAATCATCTCCAAAACAAATATTGCGAAGGGTCATACATAATATTAGCATTATTGAAATATTCAGCATTTTTCTCCTGTTGACCAATTTTTCCATTACCCCAGACGCAATCTATATATCTACCTTACGTAGATTATCAGTCGTTCATCCTACTGCTGAGGTCCTTGTCGTAAACCACTATACGAGCACGCAGATTCATCTTGTTATGTCCGATTAAAGAACTTACACATTATTTCCACCTTACATCCCAATGTATGTTTTCCTACACATCCATTATATCAGGGCAGCACGTAATTCCACTGGAGACAACAGAAACAGATTGTCAGAACGACTCTGGTTTATTCTCCCAAATACTTTATTGCTTATCCCATGTGTTCTAAATGTAATGCTCTATTAATCGCTAATTTTTCACGTACATTCCATCCTAATTTACTCATTATTTCTCATAGAGAAATTATCAGGGGCTACATGCAGGAATCGCTATGAATAGAGTCCTCAGTAGAGGTTCATTGGACGGTCACAATAATTACTAAC
>JARQOD010000002.1:43537828-43579280 GCA_033576555.1 Oophaga sylvatica | reverse complement strand
CCCCATATTATGCCCCCATATGTTCCACAGTTTATGCCCCCATATTCTCCATATTATGCCCCATATGCTCCAGATTATGCCCCCATATGTTCCACAGCTTATGCCCCCATATGCTCCAGATTATGTCCCATATGTTCCACAGCTTATGCCCACATATGCTCCATATTATGCCCCCATATGCTCCATATTATGCCTCCATATGCTCCATATTATGCCCCCATATGTTCCAGATTATGCCCCATATGCTGCTGCAAGAAAAAAAAAAAAAAATGACATACTCACCTCTCGTCGCTGGGGGACAGGTGCCGGTGTCACCGATCGCTCAGGACCCCGGCACCTGAGATATTTACCTGTCCTCTCTGCACCGCAGCGCTGCGTCCTCGGCAGTGGATGATCAGTCAGGGGGCGCGGCGCTCACTAACGACGTCATCGCGCCCTCTGCCTGATCATTTTATAGCCAGGACAGCGCGCAACGGTGGCACGGGGACAGGTAAATATAGCATATACTCACCACTCCGCTGCGCGTCCCTGCAGCCTCTCCTCTTCTCCCGGCGCTCTTCACAGCGCTTCCTTCCTACAGCGGTCACATGGTACCGCTCATTAAAGTCATGAATATGTGCATATTCATGACTTTAATGAGCGGTGCCATGTGACCGCTGCAGGAAGGAGCCGGAGATCGTGGGAGAAGCAGGGGGGCTGCAGAGACCGCGCCGGCGGAGAGGTGAGTATAATCCGACACCCCCGCACCCCCTCCCCCGCCGACCCCCCGTATATGACCCGCGTATAAGCCGAGAGGGGGACTTTCAGCCCTAAAAAATGGGCTGAAAATCTTGGCTTATACACGAGTATATACGGTATGTGTAAAGAAAAAAGAGCACAGAATTTCCGTAAAAGAACATCTCACCAACTATTATGCATGGGGTCGATGAATCATGCTCCTATGTCACAGGAAACATTTCGCGGGTAGAAGGAAGAATAGATTCAATGAAATTTCAACAAATTCTTGATGCAAACATAACACCATCTGTAAAAAAAAGCGGAAATTGAAAAGAGGATGGCTTCTACAAATGGATATGATCCTAAACAAACGTCAAAATCCACAATTGACTACCTCAAAGCTCAAGGTTTTATAATGGCCCTCACAGTCCCCTGATCTGAATATCACTGAAAATCTGTGGCTAGACCTCAAAATAGCAGGACATGCAAGACGACCCTGGAATCTCACAGAACTGGAAGAATTTTCCAATTAAGAATGGATGAAAATCCCTCAATCAAGAGTTGAAGGACTTTTGTCTGGCTACAAAAAACATTTACAAGCTCTGATACTTTCAAAAAGGGGTGCTAGTAGGTACTAACCATGCAGGGTTCCAAAGCTTTTGCATCGGCCCATTTTCCTTTTTATAATTTTTAAAATGTAAAAGATGAAAAATATATATTTTTTACCTAAAATACAAAAGAAATGTGTCATCTTTAACTTTAGGCCTTTTAGAGATCATTTAATCTTCAACTTGCTTAGCTTCACAATAACAGTAATTTTGACCAGTGGTGCACAAACTTTTACATTCCACTGTGTACACTTAATGAGTTTTATTTGCTAAAATCGTAATACCACTTTATTAGAATGCAATAATTTAAATAGGGGGTGGGGAGGATCTGATGGCTCTCCCTGGAGTCTTTGGGGTGTAAACAATAAGTAATACTTCATTTTAAAGATGCAGCGGTTTAGTCGCAACACGTTTTTGATAAATGTAGAAAGTATTTGTGCCAAAAATAACAGAATTTTAAATGCGCTTAACACTTTTCAAAATTTTATATACGAGTGGGTGTGGGTTAAGTAGAAGGGGTATGGCTACACCATGTGCTAAAAGCTTTCTTTTATAAAATAGTGGCATACTGTATAATACGTAAGACAAAAGTATGTTCACATGAGCCAAATGCATTATTCAGCTACTGCCACTGTGATAAATTTGGCCCATTTTATAAAAATTGTCAAAATTTTGTAGTAGATAATTACCCCCTGTTGCCAGCTTCCATCTAGTGAAGCGCTACTTTATCACATGTGCATGGAAAAAGCGTGTGTATTATAACATAATTATTGTATTATCTGTATTTAGAAACAAGGCTATGTCATCTGCTATATTTTAATACTGGAAATAGTGGCAAGTCCTGCCCTACCACTCCCCCCATGTAGCAAACATCAGCTTTTATGAGCGTCCTCTGAAACCATGTTTTTATTAAAATCAACTAAGTAAACTTTCACATTCTTTGTGAAAATGGCCCAAGATTTTCACTTTACGAAATGAATGGAATTCCAAGAATAATCTTTTTGTAGCTTTCAGACAATATCCATGCAGTTGTGAAATAGTGGCCTCTAAATCATCTCCAAAACAAAATAATTGCGAAGGGTCATACATAATATTAGCATTATTGAAATATTCAGCATTTTTCTCCTGTTGACCAATTTTTCCATTACCCCAGACGCAATCTATATATCTACCTTACGTAGATTATCAGTCGTTCATCCTACTGCTGAGGTCCTTGTCGTAAACCACATATACGAGCACGCAGATTCATCTTGTTATGTCCGATTAAAGAACTTACACATTATTTCCACCTTACATCACCAATGTATGTTTTCCTACACATCCATTATATCAGGGCAGCACGTAATTCCACTGGAGACAACAGAAACAGATTGTCAGAACGACTCTGGTTTATTCTCCCAAATACTTTATTGCTTATCCCATGTGTTCTAAATGTAATGCTCTATTAATCGCTAATTTTTCACGTACATTCCATCCTAATTTACTCATTATTTCTCATAGAGAAATTATCAGGGGCTACATGCAGGAATCGCTATGAATAGAGTCCTCAGTAGAGGTTCATTGGACGGTCACAATAATTACCATCACATATTGGCTGTAGGCCTAGAGTAAAAAAATAAAAAATAAAAAAAATAAAAAACAGCAACCGATGCAAACATTGAACTGCAAAAAGGTACCATGATTATCCAGATCAAATGTTCATTAAAACGTGATTCATTTGTGAATACATCATTGCCAATACAAGTTATGGAGGCAACAGTTGAATTCCTACACTTCTAGTTTTGGAAGAGGATTTTAGGTAAAGAAGAGCAGAGGCTTATTTATGGAATGCCCAAATTTATATTGCAAAAGCCCTCATCTAAGATCATCATGTGGGCCAGATTGGTAAGGTCTAGAGCAGGGTTCTCCAACTCCAGTCCTCAAGGCCCACCAACACGTCATGTTTTCAGGATTTCCTCTGTATTGCACAGTTGATGCAATTATCACCTGGGCAATACTAAGGAAATCCTGAAAACATGACCTGTTGGTGGGCCTTGAGGACTGGAGTTGGGGAACCCTGGTCTAGAGAGAAGAGGTGAACATCAAATAGGAATGGATTCATTAGCTGCATTGATGTCCTTCTTTGACTTATTAAAGACCCAATGACCAAAAAGTGCAACCTGGAGAATTTACAGTACACATTCCATTACTTAGGGTAAATATTCAGTTTACTCTCCTCTGATTTTAGCTGCCTTACTGTTGCCTTTTCTTGTAGTCAAAATTGAGCAACACTCCCTTTTTTACTCCCAGCTAAGATCATGGCGCAACATATTTTGGGAATATCAAAGCATTTCAAAGCATCTGTGTGACTCAACTCAAAAAGATGGTCTCAAAACTGTAGTGTATTACCCCTTTCTGACCTTGACCGATATTATAATTCAATTCCTTGGTTCCACTTTGATGTTGAAAGATGTCCGACAGTGCACATATATTTTTTTTTAATTTGTTCTAGTTAGTATTGACTTTTGCCAGCAGAAAGCGCAGATTGTACTGTTTCTGTTTCTCAGCAGGACATTTGTTTTAAGAAAAAATGGATTCAAAAGGGTTAGCAGAAAGCACCTTGTCCTTGTAGGTTGGAAAAAAAACCTTTCCATAAGTTACCACATATCTTTGCCATTTTCTATTTCTTGCAAAGCAAGAGAAGTCAATGCAGGAAGAGGAGAGTGCAAAACAAGCCCAGATGTGCTGCATCCAAGAGTTAAGAGTTCAGTTATCGCTGTGCCCCAAGACATCATTTTTTAAAGACTCTCTAGTGACTGGTACTGTGCCGAGCAACTGGCACAAATCTGCTTCAATGACCATTTTCAAGAAGAACTCTAGGTCTTTACCAGGTAATTATAGACTAGTAAACTTGTAAATGTTGTAAGTGATAGCCAATGCAGTTTCACTAAGAACAAAATGTCAAAATAACTTTTTATTAGTTAAATATGAAGTACGGTAAGTAGAATCTTAGATGGAGTTGTAGCTCTGGATATAGATTTGAAGAGGCGTTTGACAATGTCCCACACAGATGCCCCAGTGGGTAAATCAACATCTATTGACTCAAAAAAAAGAGATAAATGAATCTTTTTAAACACAAATTTCCCGACTTTGCGGAATTTTCCTCCAAAAATTTTTTTGCATTTTCATTTTTTGCTCTCCTCCTTCCCAGAGCCATAACTTTTTTTAGTTTTTGGTCAAAATGGCCACGTGAGGGCTTGTTATTTGCAGGACGAGTTGTACTTTTTAACGACACCATTGGTTTTAACATACATTGCACTGGAAAACAGGAAAAAAATTCCAAGTGCTGTGAAATTGCAAAAAAAGTGCAATACCACAGTTTTTTTTTTACCATGTTCACTAAATGCTAAAACTGACTTACCATTATGCATTATGATTCTCTAGGTCATTGTAAGTTCATAGGCACCAAACATGTCTCGGTTCTTTTTTTATTTAAGTGATGAAAAAAAAATTCCAAAATTTGTAAAAAAAAAAAAAAAAATTGCGCCATTTTTCGAGACCTGTAGCGTCTCCATTTTTCATAATCTTGGGTTAGGTGGGGGCTTATTTTTTGCGTGCCGAACTGACGTTTTTAATGGTACAGTTTTGGTGCCCGTTATTGCATTTTAATGCAATGTTGCAGTGACCAAAAAAATTTAATTCTGGCAATTTGATTCTTTTTCTTGTTACGTCACTTAACGATCGGGTTAATTCTTTTTTTATAATGATAGATCAGGCAATTCTGAATGCGGTGATACCAAATATCTATATGTTTGATTTTTTTATTGTTTTATTTTGAATGGGTTGTGATTTGAACTTTTAGATTTTTTTAATTTTTTAAATATTTTTAGAAACTTTTTTTACATTTTGCATGCTTTCATAGTCTCCATTGGAGACTAGAAGCTGCAGTACTTTCATCGGCTCTGCGACATAGAGGCGATGATCAGATCGCCTTTATATAGCAGAAATGCTCACTTGCTATGAGTGCCGACCACCTTGCGGCGCTCATAGCAATCTGGCAGTGACAACCATAGTTGTCTGCTGGAGACCTCTGGTTGTCATGCCAACCCATCGGTGATCCACGATCATGTGACGTGGTCACCGATGGGTGGGATTTCTGGTGCGTTTGCTGGAAGCACATGAAGATGATGCGCACATAGTCAGGGTTATGGGGTACTCGGCACCGAGCCCATGGAAGTCTATGGGGGATGTCACGGGTAGCCAGCTCGGTCCGTGCCCTGGGCGCTCACCGTAATGTGGGATATTTACAGGGGATGATGGGAATGTTCGTGTAAGTTGTCGTGACGCCACTTGTAGTATCTGGTCAGAGGGACCAGCGCTGCTGTGTACATACTCTGGAAGGGATGATGTTGTCACGCTGTATAGCAGATATATATATGTAATGTCAGTAATCTATATCAAAAGGGCAACATACTATATAACATGCGCATAGATATATGATAACATAGAATTACCTGACAGAATGTCCAGTGGGTCAATACTGAATCCGTTATACGCTGTCTCCGGCTAGAGGGTGACCGGGGTCTATGCTGACCCTAAACTGGGGTCCTGACTAATCCCTCTACCTGGAGGTACTGTTAAAGGTACAGAGGTCCAGGCCACCAGCGTAAACCCTGTCTCCTATCAATCCCTGCCAACTGTAATCTAGTCCTAAGAAGGACCCTGATTACCACCAAAGGGAATGAACAGGTAACGGTTAATGAACAGAAAGACATACAAGAAAGACAAGAAATAAAGTAAATAAAGTCTTACATACAACACTCACACACAGTAGGAACACCTAAGGTCTCAGAGATAAACTATAAGCTATAAGAGTAAAAACAACTAAGGAGCTCTTAGCTTAAGTATTCTCAGAACCGCTCCAGTCTGCTAGACTACATGAATGCTTTCACCGGCGTCTAACACCCAGACTGGCAGGAATATAAAGGAAACTAATTAGAACATAATCAAAAGCAGCCGGGCGAGGCTGGACCTAGTCTTAGCAAAGAGCTAGGTAAAATTAACTCTCTCATTACCAAACACAAAGAAACAGCAGCTCAGCTGTGAGAAGTCAGAATGTGCAATCGCGACGATCTTCGTGGCGATGCACCCATGACAGTACCCCCCCTTCTACGAGGGGCCTCCGGACCCTCATGACCAGGTCTGTCCGGGTAAGTTGTGTGAAAGGTCCGAACCAATCGATCTGCGTTAGCATCAGACGCAGGGACCCACGTCCTCTCCTCAGGACCATACCCCCTCCAATGAACTAAGTACTGAGGGGATCGGCGACTGAGACGTGAGTCAATGATTTTCGACCCATGAAATTCCACGTTATCATTGACTACCACTGAAGGAGGAGGTAGAGGTGACGGTATGACTGGTGCCACATACTTTTTAAGTAATGACTTGTGAAACACATTATGAATTTTAAACGTAGGAGGGAGGTCCAGACGAAATGCCACAGGATTAATTATGGAACTGATCCTGTACGGCCCGATGAATCTGGGACCCAACCTCCAGGAGGAAACTTTAAGTTTTATATTCCTGGTAGACAACCAAACCAGATCGTTCACCTTCAGATCTAGACCAGAAACTCTCCTCCTATCAGCCATCCGTTTGTAACGGTTCCCCGTAACCTTCAGTCTTAAGCGATCTGGAACTATCAGTCTCCCTGGAAGTCCCACAGGGGCATCCCCCTGAGCCCCCAATACCTCCCCCTCAAGCTCAGAGCATACAGCTGACACTACAACTCCCTCCTGAGGAATAGGAACCGGATCATCCGTCTTCCCGGCCCCTGGGAAAGTACGAGATAAGGCATCAGGAAGCAACTTTATTGAGCAGTCATATGCGCGATGAGGAGGTAACTCTTTACACCCCTCCTCTGAGAACATCTCCCCAAAGTCCTCCAGAAAAGGAGGCAAAGTCCTAGGCACAACCGCACCGATGACCGTGCTCATGCAGTTATTCCTGCAAAATTCACCCCACTGGTTATCTTTCTGGATTGCCAATCAATCACTGGGTTATGTTTAGCCAACCAAGGAAGTCCCAACACAATAGGAGTAGGTAGACCCTCCAACACATAACAAGACAATTGCTCTTTATGTATTGCCCCTACTCGAAGATCTATGTTATGAACAGCTTGTACCAAGCTACCTTGACCGAGAGGTCTAGAATCAATAGAGACTATAGGGACTGGTTTGGCCAATACACTCAGTTGCATACCATGCACCTGGGCAAACCGAGCGTCCACCAGATTAGCCCCGGACCCACTATCAAGAAAAACAGAAATCCTCTCAGTTCTAGTACCAATCACCACCTCCGCAGGCACGAGAAACTGAGAGGGATTTGGGGACGAAATACACACTCCCAGGTTAACTCCTTTGCTCAAAGAGGCCCGGGATGGACACCCCCCAACAAAATGTCCCTCTCTCCCGCAAAAGAAACACCTTCTAGTCTTGCGGTGCACCGCCGATTCCCTCCTACAAAATGATGTCCCTCCCAACTGCATGGGCTCCTCAGAACAGACCAGGGGAACCTCAGTATAAGGGACTTTAGTAGTAGGTGGAGTCATCACGGGAGGCGGAGTTACCTCGCGTCTTCCCCGAAGTCGTCTATCAATGCGAATAGCGAGGGCCATAGCAGCCTCCAGTGATGGAGGAGAATCATACTGAGCCAACACATCTTTTAATTTGTCAGACAACCTTGACAAAACTGGCTCCTAAGAGCTGGGTCATTCCACTGAGTATCTGTTGCCCATCTACGGAACTCAGAAGAATATTCCTCCGCTGGACGATTTCCTTGCCATATTTTACGTAACTTTGTTTCAGCAAGGGAGACTCGATCCGGATCATCATATACCAGACCCAGGGCAGTAAAAAATCGATCCAATGACTGGAGATCTGGGGAGCCTGGAGGAATAGAGAACGCCCAAGATTGAGGGTCCCCTTGTAAGAGCGAGATAACAATTCCCACCCTCTGCTCTTCACTCCCAGATGACCGAGGCCGCAGCCGAAAGTACAATTTACATGCCTCCCGGAAGGTAAAAAATTTGTCCCTCCCACCAGTGAACCTGTCCAGGAGAGCAACCTTAGGTTCAGATCTGGTTTGCTCCGGGGGGACAAAACCTTGGACTTAATGTCTGCAAACTCCATGGACAACCCCTGCAACTGCCGGGCCAGCTGGGCTACTGGATCCATGACAGCTGGGGAGAATCTTTAGTATGGCCGGTGAAAATGTCACGCTGTATAGCAGATATATATATGTGATGTCAGTAATCTATATCAAAAGGGCAACATACTATATAACATGCGCATAGATATATGATAACATAGAATTACCTGACAGAATGTCCAGTGGGTCAATACTGAATCCGTTATACGCTGTCTCCGGCTAGAGGGTGACCGGGGTCTATGCTGACCCTAAACTGGGGTCCTGACTAATCCCTCTACCTGGAGGTACTGTTAAAGGTACAGAGGTCCAGGCCACCAGCATAAACCCTGTCTCCTATCAATCCCTGCCAACTGTAATCTAGTCCTAAGAAGGACCCTGATTACCACCAAAGGGAATGAACAGGTAACGGTTAATGAACAGAAAGACATACAAGAAAGACAAGAAATAAAGTAAATAAAGTCTTACATACAACACTCACACACAGTAGGAACACCTAAGGTCTCAGAGATAAACTATAAGAGTAAAAACAACTAAGGAGCTCTTAGCTTAAGTATTCTCAGAACCGCTCCAGTCTGCTAGACTACATGAATGCTTTCACCGGCGTCTAACACCCAGACTAGCAGGAATATAAAGGAAACTAATTAGAACATAATCAAAAGCAGCCGGGCGAGGCTGGACCTAGTCTTAGCAAAGAGCTAGGTAAAATTAACTCTCTCATTACCAAACACAAAGAAACAGCAGCTCAGCTGTGAGAAGTCAGAATGTGCAATCGCGACGATCTTCGTGGCGATGCACCCATGACAGATGTTGGGCAGCTAGATGGTAGGTCTTCTACAAGTAAGACGGTGTCCTTCCAGGGTGGATAGAAATATGAGGATGCAGGACAGATGGGGATCCCGCCGTCAGAGACAATAAGTGAGTCACACACAAAAGTCAGTTTGGTACCTTTACTGCAGGAATGGCAGGTACTCCCCGGAGCACGGCAGGGCGAAGGATGTATGTCCGGATTCCTCCACTGGTAGGTGTATGGCCTCCTGTTCTCTGTCGTTATTTAATGAAGTCTTGACCTGCTTGTAGCTAGGTTTAACTCAGTCTCTGTTCTGTACCTGGCTGACTTGGTGGGGGACCTTCTCTATGGCAGAACAGGGTCTTTTTATCGCTGATCAGGCAGACTCTGTTCCCCTGATCCTGTACGTGTCAACTCTGTGGTACTCCTGGGACTTGTAGTCCTCCAGGAACTCCGGTGTTCTCCTAAAAGGTCGTAGAGATCCTTATAGGCTCGGGACCCGGCGTCCGGTATTCGTTGCTGGGGGGAAAGCTATTAATGCTTACTGGCCCCTCCAATTCCACTTGCTTTCGGCCTACCTGGGTCCTATAAAGATCACACACGCTGGCAGTTAATGTGCTGCCTCTTCGCCGCTCTCTTAAGCATCGGCACGCTTCCTCCTGAGCTACACTTCAGCTTCAGCTCTGACTAGGATCAATCAATCTCCGTCTGTTTTTAGCTCTGACTGAGCTCTGACAGGAATCCTCTCACTCTCGTTTCCTGAGGAGAACTCATCTGTCCCTCACAGCTTGTCTGAGGTAACTGCTGTTCTGATCTGTCTGAGGTAAAACTGGAACTAACTGGTTTTTTTATGTGCCTAACACACAGCTCCCTCTACTGGTCTCTTAGGTAAGCTGAGAGGTGTGTGTGTATAGTGACCTCTAGTGGGATCTTCCTTTAGTACATCCTTCTGGAAGATATGGATCCAGTCACAGCTGGGCTCCACATTAAATGCCGCTGTCAGAGCTTGACAGCGGCGTTTAACTAGTTAACAGCCGCAGGTGGATCACGATTCCACTCGCGGCTGTTAGAGGCACATATCAGCTGTTCAAAACAGCTGACATGTGCCGGGAAAGATGTGGGCTCAGCGCCGGAGCCCACATTAAAAGGAGGGATTCCGACATAGGGGTACTATTACACCCGATGTCGGAAAGGGGTCAAATTTGCGGCAAGTAAATTGACGTGAATCTCAGTATTGGAAAGCTTGTAACTGTTTGTAAAATGTACGTGGGGGAGAGAAGAGAGAGAACCTTGCTGACTATAAGAGCTTACACTTTACATAAGAGAGAAGACCCTGTTGATCATAGGAGCTTACATTCTTCAGAATAGAGGAAGAGGACTCCACTGACCATAAAATCCCACACTCTACCTGAGAGACTAAGGCTGGAGTCAGACTAGCGTATGGCATCCGATGCGAGAGCATAGGATACGATATGCTAATAATCCTCGGATCGGAGCAAAGCTGTGGAGGAAATGGAGAAATTAATTTCTCCATCTCCTCCGCTGCCGGCTTCGTCGTATATCTGAGTGCTGTGCGTTGTGTCACTTGCACCTATCTATAATATGACACTGGGAGTGTCACTCTGTCTGAAGCCTTTTAAGACTGCGCTAGCGCGACGCGCCTGCGCAGTTTGGACAGAGTAACGCACCCGGGGATGAGGAGGGTGGCCCAGGAGATTGTGGTATGCGTAAGCACTGAACGCATACCGCGATATCCGGCACAACACCTTACCGATCCAGTGTTGCCACGGGGTCTTGCTGGGATGTCAGGAGAGGGCGGGTTGTGGCGCCGAAATCGGCGCATGCCCAGTCTGCGCGCGCCATATTGTGGAATACACACTGCAGTGTGTCTTCAAGAAAATGGCGCCGGAAAGCGAGGACTGCGCAGGTGCTGATTTCACCGGCATCGACGCATGCCCAGTCCGTGCTTTTCGGCACCATTTTGTGGAATTGTGTCGGAAAGCGATGACTGTGAAGGCGTCGATTTCGCCGGCACAATCCCGCCCTCTCCTTGATGTTTGATGTTTGTATATTGACCTGTATATTTTTGTATATTGGCTACATTGTGTATTTCTGCACCTGTACATTAATTTAATACTAAAGGTGTGCGTTCCCTACTTTTTAAAGTTTTTTTTGTACTATACATTGGGGGGTATAAAACAAGGCTCCAAGGCTCAGCACCCTTATCTACACATTCTTCAAAGACAGAGCTTTCTTAGCAAACTATGCCTGGTGTCTTTTCAGTTTCGCATTCAGATGAGGTCTGGCTCCGCACATGGAAAGGTAGGACATTATTGATAGGGACTAGAGCTGAGCAAACTTCTTTGGAAAACGTTCACAAAATCTAAAATTCGCCATGAACATACCACATTTGGATTCACAAGCATTTTTACGCAAAATCGGCAAAATTCGATCACAGGTAAATCATTGCGATTCCACTAATGCTTTTGTTATTACTTTGGCTAGGATAGTGGTGCTGTATGATCAGCATGTGGGGACGTGTTTGATGAGGGGAGGGTGTGTGCCTAGGTCAGAGGAGTTGTGGAGCATAATTTTTTTTTCCTTTAATAACTTAATGTGTGCACATTCCGGCAGCCAATCAGGGACAAAAACCATCCACAACATCATGACACAAGGTCCTCTGTGATTGGCTGCCAAAGTCACATGTCCCTGGCCATACAAAAAGCGGACATCTTGTTTTGCTAGCGCCATTTTCTCAGTGTCACTGTGCAGAGAAGACGCAGTAAACTTGTCAGTTAGCTAGATAGGATCCTGTCCTGTGTGAGATTGATCTTACAGCATCTAACTAGATTGTGCAAAAACTGTTTTGCAGTCTCAGGCGGCACCCTTTGCTAATCCAAATCGTTTGTGATAAAACTGTGTTTTAGTGAGAAATCAGACGCCCAGATTTCCACTTATAAATCGTTAGGCCTAATATTGTGGTGCAGCCAGGAGGCCCAATTTGCTAATCCAAATAATTTGTGATAAAACTGTACTTCATTGAGAAATCAGAAAGCCAGATTTCCCCTTAAAAGTTGCTAAGCCTAATATTGGGGTGCAACCAGGAGGTCCAATTTGCTTATCCAAATCGTTTGGAAAAAAAATGTGTTTCAATGAGAAATCAGAAGGCCAGATTTCCACTTAAAAATCGTTAGTCATAAATTGGGGTGCAGCCAGGAGGCTCAATTTGCTAATCCAAACCATTTGAGATAAAACTGTGTTGCAGTGAGAAATCAGAAGGCCAGATTTCCGCTAAAAATTGTTAGGCCTAATATTGGAGTGCAGCCAGAAGGCCCAATTTGCTAATCCAAATCGTTTGTGGTAAAACTGTGTTGCAGTGAGAAATCAGAAGGCCAGATTTCCTCTTAAAGTCATTAGGTATAAGAGTGTTGTTCAGGCACTCTATCTAAGAAATAAAAAGTGGTTGTTCATTTAGTGACAGGTGACTGACAGGTGTCGGCCTAAGGTTGTGAAACAGCAGGTTACAAGGAGGAAAGCGTACATACAACTTGAATGGGAAAAAGCGAGGTCATGGTGGAATGGGAATAGGCTTGGTGTTCAACGTGTACGTGGGTTAGGTGTTAATGTTAATAAAAGCTCAGCTGAACAAACACCGTCTCTTCCTATGCAAAGTCCACTAACAACATCTGTTACTGGACACGATACTCCGCTCCCTTGTTTTGGCCGTCGCACAGCGGTACACCTTTGATGAGGGCCAGAAAGAGCCTGTGCTCCAGTGGATGGCAAGTGCTGCATCAAGTGGCCTCTGCTCCTCTTCCTCCACCTTAACATCACACAAGGTACCATACTCAGAGGTGGCACCCCCAATCATCCTTGTTTCCAACCGCGTCACAAATTTCCAAACGTCCAACTGACTGAGAGGAACCACAGATGGGCCATTCTCCAGAGCTGTTCACACATACTATTCCATGGACATCAGAGGACCACTTCAAAGATTCACAGAATCCAGAGGAGGAAAGCATCTGCACCGATGCCCCAAATTTTTTCATGTTGGATCCGGGGCTGGACAACATAGCATTCGAGCAGACTCTAGACACTCGTCACCAGACTTTAAACACTGTGGGTGGAGGTGATCCTGATGAGACGCCAGTCGCACTGTACTGTGGTGTCAGGGCAAGAAGGTGACTTCCAGGGTGACCCTAAGGTGCACTATATTTCATGGGAGGTGTAAGCCTGTTAAGAATTGTGTGGATCTTTGGTCTGTTCCTGTGCCAGAAAGATTTCTAATATAATTTACTGAGATTTTTTTTTTTACTTGACGAAGTAAATTTGTCACCACTGGCCATACTTCCTTTTGCTAAACCCAACCACTTTTCCGAAAAGTATTAGTTGGCACAAAAAGGCAAAAAGTAGCAAATGTTTAACACAGATCATCATTTTACACATTTTGCCAACATTTCACTAGCATAAATCAAATGATAACTTCCCCGACAGTTTCTATTTAATTCTCTGTAGTATGTGATCACTGGTTTTATCTTGTATAAAGGAGTAACCTATACAGTGTAGTGGTCATGTCTCCTCACAAATACATGATATGTGTGTTATCTCCCCTTTCTCAGCACTCATCTAATGCTATTTTTATAGCAAAGTTTACATATAAAAGCATCTGACCCCCATATTACTGCCTGAGATTGAGGATGTTTATATATAGTAAAGAAAAATCTAGAGCATGCACAATAAAATACATCCATAATATCAACATTCGCTTTAGTTTATACATTTATTTGTTATACGTTTGGAGAGTCTGAATAGAGGATAATTGTGCAAGCTATGGGGGATCTGCAAGAGGCTTCATAGTAATAATCCATGGTACACGCCATATCCTGTACACCTGGGGGAATGACTCATGTGAAACAAAGGCAATACTTCCATTGTTTGTTACAAGTCTCTTTAGTTAACAACACAACTGAAATGAGGAAAAAGAGTTTGCCTATTTTGCCCAAAGTAACGCTTAATTTATTTATGGGGGGCTTTGTCTGGTATTGCAGCTCGTTCCCCGATCAAGTGAACGGAGATGATCCGCAATAAAACATGCAGTTTAAAGAAAAGAGATCCAAACATATATTCTACACCAAAAATCTATTAATGGGTCCATTACAGTTAGGTTCAGAAATATTTGGACAGTGACCGAATCTTTGTGATTTCGGCTCTGCATGACGCTATTTTGGATTCAGAATGAAACATCTGAGATGCAATTGAAGTGCGGACTTTCAGGTTTAATTAGATGGTCGAATAAAAATATCCTGAGAAATGTTTAGTAATTGCAACCATTTTTCTCCTATTTCAGGGGCTCAAAAGTAATTGGACAAATTAACTTTTACCATAAATAAAATGTTCATTTTTAATACTTTGTAGAGAATCCTTTGCAGACAATGACTGCCTGAAGTCTGAAAGGCATGGATGTCACCAAACACTGGGTTTCCTCGCTTGTGATGCTTTGCCAGGCCATTGCTGCAGTGATTTCAGTTGCTGCTTGTTTGTGGGTCTTTCTGCTTTAGGCTGGGTTCACATTGCGTTATGGCAGTCCATCTACCGGATTGCGTTACAACGCGGCATTAACACGATGTAACGGATCCGTTAACGCACCCATAGACTGCCATAACGTAGCGCATCGCTATCGCATGTCATAATCGGCATGCGTTAGCGATGTGCCGTCACGCTGTGACAGACCCTCGGACGCGGTCTGCACTGCTAGCGATAGCATAAAGCGATGAAAAAAAGGCAGTTGTGTTAGCGCAGTCCGCTTAACGCATGCGTTGAACTGACTGCCCTAACGCAATGTGAACCTAGCCTTAAAATTTGCCTGAAGCATGTGAAATGCTGCTTGATGGGTTTGAGATCTGGTGATTGACTTGGCCATTACAGAATATTCCACTTCTTTGCTTTTGCAGTATGTTTTGAGTCATTGTCCATATATACAGTGAAGTTGTATACAATCTTGCTGCATTTGGCTGAATCTAAGCAGAAAGTTTCACGGTGTCTACTTCTGAATTTATCCAGCTGCTTCTATCTTCAATCACATCATTAATAAACACTAGTCACCCAGTGCCATTGGAAGTCATGCATGCCCGTGCCATCACGCTGCCTACACCATGTTTTACAGAGCCTTCTCTATACTTTCTTCTTCCCATCATTATAGTACACATTGATCTTATTTTCAGCTGTCCAAAGAATGCTATTACATAACTGTGCTTGCTTTTTTGGCAAAATGGCAAAATTTAATCTGGCTTTTCTCTTTTTAAGGCTGTGGTGAACCCTCTATATTTGCTAATGGATTTTTTTTTAGCCTAATGATGGTCTGTTTCTCTTCCATTCAGACCTCCTTTGCCTACATGTTGTGGGTTCACAGGAACAGCTTCCAAATGCAAATGCCACATCTGGAATCAGCTCCAGATCTTTTACCTGCTTAACTGATGATGAATTAATAAAGAAAACACTCATGTAGCTTTTTAAAATAATTGTAGTCCGCTTAAAAAGAATGAAGCTACATATTAAACAGCTGTAATTCTTAAACCCTTACTCCAATTAGGGTAGGAATACCCTAAAATTAAAGCTGAAAGTCTGCACTTTAAACTCTTATTGATTATATAACTGTATATTGACTATGTCTTTGTAAACAGCTAAAATGCCAAAACTTGTGTCACTATCCAAATATTTCTGGACCTAACTGTATATCTTTATATATTGGTTCTATATGGATAGCAGCCATAGCCATGAGATGGATGCCTGTAGCTACATCAGTTAAAACTGTTTTTCTCAATTGTATTCAATTTAGTTATGACTTACGTTTTAATATTGGAAAATCTATAACAGATTCTCAATTTGCAAACACTGTGTTTCGGGGTACCGCCCCTCGTCAGTGCAACGTGTGAGATCTGGTTTGGCTGTGTGAGAGGCATCACAGCCACAGCCAAACCAGATCTCACACTTTGCACTGACAAGGGGCAGTACCCCGAAACACAGTGTCTGCAAATTGAGAATCTGGTTTGGCTTTTAATCCTAAATTATGTGACAAGGTTCGTTAAAGGGTCGACATTGACTTTTAGGATTGCTACTTCCAATAGGTGGCACTAGAGTTCTAGGCCTCTTCCTCTCTGAAGAGACAATTTGCATTTGTCCACCATACAAATTCTATAGCAGGAATGATGTGATCAACCACTACTATTTATACCCTGTTCTGTTATGTATCAGTGGTGCCATATGATCCCTTTAGGTTCCAGGGCCAAGCTGTGAAAGTTACCTCTCCATCCCACACTAGCTGTACCCCTCACAGCCATGGCAGCAGCTGTGGAGTTCAGAGGCTGAGAGGGTGAATTGAAGAGCAAGAATAGGGAAAAAATAGTGTTTCTTAATCTCTCACTCTACTATGTGGATTCCCTTATACACGGATGATCTGATTACTGTCAGGTAAAAATGTACACTAGGCAATGAGGCCTACACCATGACCTACATCTCTAGTAGAATGTCTTTTTCTCAGTCTCACTTGGTTACATACGTCAAGTGCCTCTATGGCTATTGATTGACCAGACTAGACATGAATGGATTAGGCAAAATTTGAGTTCGCCTGTTGCACAGATTTTCCCAGGAAATTCAATTCACAGAGAAGTTATTCTCAGATTAAAGCTTTGTCCCCTATGCTCCAGAGTGTCTACAAGCCACATGGCATATAAACAAAAGATATAAAAATAAATGAAAAAAACCCCTTATATTCTTCTTAGCACTCACCTCTCCGGCCTCTCCACGCCTCACTTTCACTCATCTGGTCCTCGCCGCAATTCTTATCACCATCACTCAAGCTGAAATCCCAGATGGTTCTGTCATTATGTCACAACAGGCACCGTAAACTTGTGCGCACTTGCGTAGAAGCGTCCTGAGCCTACAGCATTCATGGTGGTGATAAGAGGGTGAGACAAGGATCGGACATGGGATGGTCAGAAGCAGGGGGGCCGGAGATATGAATGTTAAGGCGGGTATAAACATTTATTTTATTTTTTAAACTTTTGATGGTCCTTTTTTTTTAGCTAGCAACTGAGATTTTGCTAAATACACAAAAAAGTAAATTGCAAAAATCATCGCTTTGGCGAATGAAGATTTTTGTAATATTCAACTAGAACTAAATTCTACTCAAATATTTCTCCTCCCTAACCCTTGTAACAGTTCGAAGTTAATGAATACACCGCACACTATGAGGGAAGTATGATTATCAAGTCAAGTTAATATTTTATTAACTGATAATGGCAACAAATTAGGACAAAAAGAAAAAAGAGCGAATTTTAACGTTTCGGCTACACTTTAGCCTTTTTCAAAACGTCGCTGTGAAAACAAAATAAAACTGTAAGTATCCCCAAGCAGCAATGGAGGTGATATGTACACAGGATTAGTGACAAAATAATGTTCCCCTAAAACACACATTAAACACTTAATATATACACGGTATATATACAGTTTGTAGCTTGTACGTACAGAGATTGATGTGAGAGTTAATTTCACATAAAGTACAGGTAACTAGAACATAATGAGTTTATCAAGTGTCTGTATAGTTACCTCAGTAGTAGTCCAGTGCCAGAAATTGTGAATAAAGAAAAGGATGGCCAAGGTGAAGTCCTTATATGGCTATAATAATGAAATATTGAGTCAAAAAGTGGTTAAACAAATAGAGGGGAATGCTAAGATAAAAAAATTACCCAATGGTTAATGGCATCACAAATGTGGAAAGTCAGCTATCTAGGAATCATCCGTAGGTGCTATGGAAAATAATGACCCCTCTGAGTAACATGCCGCTTAGTGAAAAAAATTTTTTTAGTTGAGAACGACCAGTAGAGGTGGTTACCTCAATGTAGAATCAATTGTGTGGCTGCGCTCAGTCTTGAAATCATCTGCGGGCACTAAGGAAAAAATGACTCCTTTGAGTAACCTGCCCCTAAATGGTATCGGATCGGTCAGCCCAGGTAATTACCTTATTGTGGAGTCAACGTATGTGGCAGCACTCCCGTGCCGTGCCATGTGTCCGTGTGCTGTGAGACTAACAGCGGGCGCCTATATATGACGATCGCTGATCGCTAGAGCGGAAGTGCGTGATACCAACCGGAAGTGACGACGCGCAACTCGCTGAGTGTATTGCGCATGCGTGGAACTCCGTGTATGTAACATGTATACACTGCTGAGGTCATGTGATAATGTTGTCATGCCTACCAAACAAAACAGGCTGTATGGGCACCGTAACAAAGTCATGGGTAAATGAATGAAATGGCTGGTAAGTCATAGAGGTAAAAGAGGTAAAGAAGGCACTGGATATTAAAACAAATAGACATAATAACCGGATAAACATAATAAAATGAGACAAAAGATAAGGGACCATAAACTTCACAAGACAATGGTATGAAACAAAATCAAGATTGTATACAACAATAACAGTATTAACCGATATAAAGGGGTAAGTATACAACTCACCTACTGTCAAGACATTTTAGCGGGTCTGTAAATAATACAACAAAATGATTAGTGAGGCATTATAGAGACCAATCTATTTCCCTATTTAGGCCTTTGGGGGCCAACGTGTCTAGTGTATGGATCCAATAGGATTCTCTAGCTTTAAGTCGACCGACATGATTACCTCCCCTTCTTGGTCGGGGAACATGCTCAATTATCTGATATTTGAGCTGTGCCACTGTGTGTCTCATCTTGGTGAAATGGTCCGGTAATGGCAGCCAATTTTTGCCACATCAGATCGTGGACTTATGGCTAGCTATCCTGTCCTTAATGTGTTGAGTGGTTTCCCCCACATATAGTAAACCACATGGACATTTAATCATGTACACTACAAAATTAGAATTGCATGTAAAGTAGCCTCGGACAGGAAAGCTTTTGCCAGTTCTGGGATGAGTGATGTTGTCTGATTTGATGAATTAGAACATGAAGCACAATTCAAACATGGAAATGTGCCATTTCTTCTGGGGGCAAGTAGTGTTTGTGTATTCGGAGGGCGTAGGCTCCCTATGTCAGCCCTAACTAGTTTGTCTTTAATGTTGGTAGGTCTTCTAGTGCACATAAGTGTTGGTTCCTTAAAAGCATCTATATCCGGATATGAACGGGTTAGTAGAGACCAATGTCTCCTAATCACCGAGTAGATTTTAGGCATCAGAGGGTGAAAGGTATGTACAAATGGAATCCTTGATGTGTTATTGGACCTCACAAGCGGAGAGCGAGGTGCCAATGCCAGTGTCTTCTCTTTTGTCAGTAATGACTGTGGGTAACCCCTGTCCAAAATTTTTTTGTCATGGTATCAAGTCTTTCAGTCAGGATGTTAGGATCCAACACGATCCGTGTAACCCTTTTGTATTGAGAACGGGGTAAACTTTCACGGGTGTACCTGGGATGGCAACTGTTGAAATGCAACAAACTGTTGGTGTCAGTAGGTTTACGATAGAGGTCTGTGGATAGGTTTCCAGATGCATCCTTGTGTACCATAGTATCCAGGAAGGGAACCTCTGTCATATTATGATGCATGGTAAACTGCAATTCCGGAAGGACGGAATTGAGAAAACAGTGGAAAGCATTAAGTGTGATAGAGGTACCTGTCCAGATGAGAAAAATGTCATCGATGTAACGGTGATATACCAAGGCATGTTTGGAGAAAAGCTCATTGGTATATATGTGCGAGACCTCAAAAAAGTTCATAAAGGCGTTAGCATAGGCGGGCGCCATATTGGAACCCATCGCGGTGCCACGTTTCTGGATGTAAAATGTGTCCTCGTATAAGAAATAATTCTCATAAAGTACCAAACGTAGCAAGTCCAAGCTCAGTGCGATCGAGTCGGTAGTCATGTCGGAGCGGTTGAGGAGATATTGGGTAGCCTCAATGCCATGTTCATGTTGAATCGAGGTGTAAAGGCTATTTACATCCAGAGTTACTAAGATGCTGTCAGCTGGTATGTTGTTGAGTTGACGAATAATACTAAGAAAGTGTCCCGTATCCAGTAAAAATGCTCTGGTAGACTTAATGAAGGGTGTCAAGATTTTTTCTAGAAACATCGATAGTGGGGATAAAATAGAGTCCGTAGATGCTACTATGGGTCTGCCCGGGGGGTTATTCAACGATTTGTGTATTTTAGGTAGTACGTAAAATACCGGAGTAATGGGGTGTAGATTATTTAAGTAGGTGGCAGTCTTTCTATCAATA
Source organism: Oophaga sylvatica (assembly GCA_033576555.1). Classification (NCBI taxonomy): domain Eukaryota; kingdom Metazoa; phylum Chordata; class Amphibia; order Anura; family Dendrobatidae; genus Oophaga; species Oophaga sylvatica. Next base: position 43,558,741 of record JARQOD010000002.1, on the reverse strand, counting down.
GTATGGCGTGCTAGGTATGGTTCAATCGTATTCTGAATTTTTCTCCTAATGTCAAAGACTGGGTCATGTGAAAGGACGCCATAAGTATTGGTATCCGATAGTTGTCGTTTCACTTCATTGGTATATTGATAGCGGTTCATCACCACTATTGCACCTCCCTTATCTGCCGGTTTTATAATGATCCCTTCATTATTCTGTAATGAGAGCAGTGCCTGTTTCTCATTTGTAGAGAAATTGGAGTGTACTGGAAAAAGGCCTAGACGTTGTTGATGTGTGATTATCCCAATTTCACGATCGACAAGTGAAATAAAGGTCTCAGCGGCGTGGTATGTGTGAGGGGGACAAAAATTACTCTTGTTAAAAAAACCGTAGTCACTGATTGATAAATCGGGTATCATCGTCGTAGGAGGATCACTGATGGAATTGTGTGATGATCCAAAATGCGTTTTAAGTCTAATAGATCGGTAGAAACGTTCCAAATCCTTCTTAAGTTGAAAAGAATCCCAGGGAGGAGTAGGGCAGAAGGAGAGTCCCTTTTGTAGAACTGAAAGTTCCATGGGAGACAAAAGATGGTCCGAGATGTTGACCACTATGTTCTGCGTCTCACCTGTGACCGGGTGGTCATCCTCTCTCCTGGCGCGTCGGGTTGCTCTAAATTTGGGGGCCCTCTCCTGTTGTCCTTGGTGAAAAAACGATTCCGTCCCGTAGACGAGTCGCTTCCCGAGCTGAAGGAACCATCCCTGCGTGGTGGACGTGGTCGAAAGGATGACCACCCGGTCACAGGTGAGACGCAGAACATAGTGGTCAACATCTCGGACCATCTTACACCCCACGATGGCGTTCACCTCATGGTCATCCGCAGATGAACCCGATGTCCCGGCAGATGACTCAGAAAACCGGGACATGAGCACGGGTTTCAGGAGGGACACGTGAAAGGTGTCGGAGATACCCAGGCGTGGTGGAAGAGCTAAACGGTATACCACAGGGTTAACCTGCTCGAGGACCTTGAAAGGACCCAGGTAGCGGGGTGCCAACTTAGTGGACTCAACTCGCAGCCTGATGTTACGGGCGGAGAGCCACACCAAATCCCCAGGAGCAAATGTAGGAGCCTGAATGGCATCCTGCGTGCGGTCCCAAATGTCCCGTGCCTCCACAGCCCAGTCTGCCACCCTGGAATCGGCGGAAGACACGGGCATAGGCACTGGTACCCGCGGATGCTGACCGTAGTTCAGGAGGAATGGGGTCTGTCCGGTGGAATCAGCCACAGCATTGTTTAATGCAAACTCAGCCCATGGTAGCAAGGATGCCCAGTCATCCTGCCTGGCTGAGACAAAATGTCGTAGATAGGTGACCAAGGTCTGGTTGGCCCTCTCTACCAACCCATTCGTCTCAGGATGGTACGCTGAAGAGAGATTTAACTCAATACTGAGTAGACGACAAAGCTCTCTCCAGAACCGAGACGCAAACTGGGGACCTCGGTCACTGACAATCTTGTCCGGCATGCCGTGTAAACGGAAGATGTGCCTAACAAACAACGCTGCCAGAGCCCGTGCAGAAGGTAACCGTGGTAGTGGCACCAGATGCACCATTTTAGAGAAATGGTCGGTGATTACCCAAATGATGGTGCAACACCGAGACTTGGGCAAGCCCACCACAAAGTCCATCCCAACCATCTCCCAGGGCCTGTCTGCCACCGGCAAAGGGTAAAGTAACCCAGCTGGCCGTTGTCGTGGAGACTTATTTTTGGCGCAGGAGACACACGCCCGAACATAGTCCCCAACATCACGGACCATATGCGGCCACCAATATGTCCTCGCCAGCAATTCAGATGTCCTCTTTGCCCCAAAGTGTCCACCCACCCTGGACGAATGTGCCCAAGAGAGTACCTCCGGTCGCAAATTAGTAGGCACAAAAGTCTTGCCCGGGGGCACAGACTCTAGCGAAACCGGGGCCACTGTTCTCAGGCTCTCTGTGGGGACGATAAGCCGAGGCTCCTCCACCTCCTCCTCCGAGGACACCACAGAGCGAGAGAGAGCGTCGGCACGAATGTTCTTCTCTACCGAGAGGAAATGCAGTGTGAAATGAAACCGGGAGAAGAACAAGGACCATCTGGCTTGGCGAGAATTAAGCCGCTGGGCTGTCTGAAGATATACCAGGTTTTTGTGATCCGTGAAGACTTGGAAGGGAAAGCGAGCTCCCTCCAACAGATGTCTCCACTCCGAGAAGGCCAACTTCATTGCTAGCAACTCCCTGTTCCCGATGGAATAATTCCTCTCTGCTGGTGTGAAGGTCTTGGAGAAAAAGAAGCATGGATGCTTCCGACCTTGAGCATCCTTTTGGAAGAGGACTGCTCCAGCACCAACGGACGAGGCATCCACCTCCAATATAAATGGCTTATCAACATCGGGGCGATGTAGGATGGGAGCTCTAGCGAAATGAGACTTAATAGACGTGAAGGCCTTGGAGACCTCTTCAGACCACAATTTGGGATTAGCTCCCTTTTTGGTAAGGGCAACCACGGGAGCTACCAAAGTTGATAAGTGGGGAATGAACTGACGGTAGTAATTAATGAACCTCATAAAGCGCTGCACCGCCTTTAGAGAGTGGGGTTCTTGCCAGTCCATCACCGCCTGTAGTTTGGCAGGATCCATAGCCAATCCCTGGGCGGAGATGATATAGCCCAGGAAAGGTAAGGACTCCTGCTCAAACACACATTTCTCCAACTTTGCGTAAAGGGAATTTGCCCGTAGGAGGTCGAAGACCCTGCCAACATCCCTCCGGTGGGAGTCAATATCTGGAGAGAAGATGAGTATATCATCCAGATAGACTACGACCGAGGTGGAGAGCATATCCCGGAAGATGTCATTGACAAAGTCTTGGAAAACGGCTGGAGCATTACAGAGCCCAAAGGGCATCACCAGATATTCGTAATGCCCATCCCTGGTATTAAAAGCCGTCTTCCATTCGTCCCCCTCACGGATGCGAATCAGGTTATAAGCACCGCGCAGATCTAGTTTAGTGAATACCCTTGCTCCCCGAAGCCTATCAAATAGCTCAGAGATCAGGGGCAACGGGTACTTGTTTTTAACGGTGATGGCGTTAAGACCCCTGTAATCAATACACGGACGCAATTCTCCGTTTTTCTTCTGCACGAAGAAAAATCCCGCCCCTGCCGGTGACACCGACTTCCTAATAAACCCTCTTGCCAGGTTCTCCTGAATATATTGCGACATGGCCTCTGTCTCAGGAAGAGAGAGGGGATAGACCCTTCCCCGAGGAGGTTCTGCGCCAGGCAAGAGGTCGATAGGACAGTCATAGGGGCGATGAGGCGGAAGAGTCTCCGCAGCCTTCTTGGAGAACACGTCTGCATATGACCAGTAGTGCTTGGGAAGTGGAGTAAGATCTGCGGGTAACTCAGTAGTGGTAACCTGAACGCAACTTCTGACACATCTGCCTGTACATGCATCACTCCAACCCAGTATCCTACCCGAAGTCCACTCTATATGTGGGGAGTGGAAACGGAGCCAAGGTATACCTAGTAGGATCTCGTCTATTCCCTCGGGAAGGACGAGTAGGGAAATAAATTCCTGATGGGAAGGAGATACAGACAATGCAAGTGGGACAGTCTGGTGTGTAATTTGTGAGGGCAATGACGACCCATTCACTACCCGAACAGTCACTGATTTGTCAAGCGCCACCAGAGGTATTGCATGACGGCGAGCAAAGCTAGAGGACATGAAATTCCCCTCTGCTCCTGAGTCCACGCAAAGGTCGTCGGTGAGAATGGAAGTACCAACAGTGATTGTCCCTTTAAATGTTATCTTGGAGGAAAATGCCGCTGTCTCTAGTGAACCTCCTCCCAGGGCCACTAGACGCGATCGCTTCCCCGATCGCTGTGGACATCTGTTGGCATAGTGTCCTGTCTGATGACAATGGTTACAAACCACGGATACTCGGACGGACCGAGACTTAGGTCCTGCATGAGGAACTTCTGTGGCCTTTTGAGGTTCGGACGCCAGATCGGGGAATTCGAGAGGTTTGGAAAAGGTAGGAGCCAACCGAAACCTCTGCCTACACTGGGCCCGCTCCAAACTCCGCTCGTGAAAACGGAGGTCAATGCGGGTAGATATGGAGATAAGCTTCTCCAGTGTGGCGGGAATCTCCCTGGTAGCCAAAGCGTCTTTAACATGGTCAGCCAGTCCCCGCCAGTAGATAGGAATAAGAACTTTATCAGACCAATCTAGCTCAGCAGCCAGAGTCCGAAACTGAACGGAAAACTGACTGACCAAAGACGAACCCTGTGTCAATGCCAGCAGTTGTAGCGCCGTATCGTGGGTGACCTGGGGTCCTAAAAAGACCTTTTTAAGAGCCTCCAAGAAACAAGGAGCACTCTGCACCACACGATCATCGCGCTCCCACAGCGGCGTTGCCCACTCCAACGCTCTGCCCGAGAGTAGAGAAAGTACAAAACCCACTTGTGCCCGATCCGTGGGAAAACGTGCAGCCAGAAGCTCGAGATGTATAGAGCACTGACTCACGAATCCCCGACATTGCTTGCTATCACCGGCAAACTTGTCAGGAAGCGGGAGGTGGGATAATGTAGGGGCAGAGGTGGCAGAGGACAAACTGGCTGCAGCCACGCTAGCAGCCTGAACAGCGACTGCTGTAACATCCACAGCTGAGGTTGTGCTCTCAAGAGCCTCCAACCTACCCTTCAGCTGCTGGATGTACTGCAATAGACGCTGTTCGTCCGCCATTTTACTAGCCAGACCCTGGCGCTAATATTATGTTAGGGTCTGTGGAACGCACCAAATATATAAAGTGGAGAGGTGCGTTCGCAGCCCGGGGTCCACCGTGCAAGCAAAGCCTGCTGCTAGTAAGATGACGAAAGTAGCGAACTCTGTTATCCCGCAGAGTCGCTAAAATAAACGCCGTTGCGCGTTGTGGCAGTAAGTGCAGACTCTGTTAATTCACAGAGCCGCTAACGGGATGCCACAGTGCTATATGGCGATATGTGCGAACTCACTTAGCTTCAGTGAGCCGCAAAGTAAAACGCTAGGGCGCTGTCTAGCGTCGAGAGCGAACCCTGTTACGTCACAGAGCCGCTGAGAACAAACACCGTGTCCTGTCAGGCTCTCAGGCACACGGTTAATTGCTAAGCGAGCATAATACGTGGTCATGCGCTAATGTCCTCGCGGGAGTCACCCGCAATCTATGGCGTCTGAACGCCAGACCCTGAATACGGCAATCAAACTCCTCACCGGTTATGCCGGTAATCTAGGGCATCTAGGACACCGACCCTGACCAGCTAGCACACTAAACTCCTCACCGATTAAGTCGGTATTCTAGTGGCTTATTTCAGCCGGGTCCCTAACCACACACACGCATGACCACACTGGCGCATAGCATACAATGGTTGATATTAGCGCATGGCGGCCCAGCCATGCTACCCTTTTATAGCAACAGCTACAGGACCTACCAGGAACAAGGACCAATGAGAACCTGTTCAGAAGACTAGTAGTAACAGGGCCTTCCTGGCGGGCCAATAGGAGCTGCTGCAATACCTGAGCATGTGACCCCTGATCTCCAATGAGAGATCTAACTCTGGGCACGCTCAGAAGGGAAAATGCAGGACTTTATCCCAAAGACGTCTGCTCCAGAACTGGCCACAATAGCAGATCCAGGAAAGGCAGCAGCAAGTCACTGCCCAGTAGTGGAGTGGGCAAGACGCCTGGAACGACGTCTCTGCTGAGCAGGCTCCACTGCGGCCGGAGATGAATGGGAGACCGCAGCGGCACTGGTTCGAGACTCCCCTTGTGCAGGAGCGGGAACTCGAACCCTAACACCTTCTTTACCTCTTTTACCTCTATGACTTACCAGCCATTTCATTCATTTACCCATGACTTTGTTACGGTGCCCATACAGCCTGTTTTGTTTGGTAGGCATGACAACATTATCACATGACCTCAGCAGTGTATACATGTTACATACACGGAGTTCCACGCATGCGCAATACACTCAGCGAGTTGCGCGTCGTCACTTCCGGTTGGTATCACGCACTTCCGCTCTAGCGATCAGCGATCGTCATATATAGGCGCCCGCTGTTAGTCTCACAGCACACGGACACATGGCACGGCACGGGAGTGCTGCCACATACGTTGACTCCACAATAAGGTAATTACCTGGGCTGACCGATCCGATACCATTTAGGGGCAGGTTACTCAAAGGAGTCATTTTTTCCTTAGTGCCCGCAGACGATTTCAAGACTGAGCGCAGCCACACAATTGATTCTACATTGAGGTAACCACCTCTACTGGTCGTTCTCAACTAAAAAAATTTTTTTTCACTAAGCGGCATGTTACTCAGAGGGGTCATTATTTTCCATAGCACCTACGGATGATTCCTAGATAGCTGACTTTCCACATTTGTGACGCCATTAACCATTGGGTAATTTTTTTATCTTAGCATTCCCCTCTATTTGTTTAACCACTTTTTGACTCAATATTTCATTATTATAGCCATATAAGGACTTCACCTTGGCCATCCTTTTCTTTATTCACAATTTCTGGCACTGGACTACTACTGAGGTAACTATACAGACACTTGATAAACTCATTATGTTCTAGTTACCTGTACTTTATGTGAAATTAACTCTCACATCAATCTCTGTACGTACAAGCTACAAACTGTATATATACCGTGTATATATTAAGTGTTTAATGTGTGTTTTAGGGAACATTATTTTGTCACTAATCCTGTGTACATATCACCTCCATTGCTGCTTGGGGATACTTACAGTTTTATTTTGTTTTCACAGCGACGTTTTGAAAAAGGCTAAAGTGTAGCCGAAACGTTAAAATTCGCTCTTTTTTCTTTTTGTCCTAATTTGTTGCCATTATCAGTTAATAAAATATTAACTTGACTTGATAATCATACTTCCCTCATAGTGTGCGGTGTATTCATTAACTTCAATATTTAGGACAATTTGTCATTTACACCAGCACCTTACTTTATTAACTGAGTGCACGTCATTTTCTCCCTTGTAACAGTTCAGCACGGTATACTCAATCCAAAGATAAAATAACAATGAATTCAACCAGGTATACTCAAAAATATCGATAGCCTTAGCCAGATGTGATTAATCCTAGCATTTATTTGGAAGCACTCATACTTTATCATAGTAACACAAGTACCGTATATTGGATACTGTTGTGTATCATTGGTCTGGTGTGAAATGAACCCACTTAGTTGAGGAACTTACTTGGAAAGGTTTCATATTTTCAGACTTAACAGTGTAATGTTTATTCAGAGTAATCACCCAAAAGAATCTGTTGTATACATAATGGTATTTTATTTTGCAAAAACACAAAGATCTTCCATTATGTAAAAACATTGCATTGTATTGCAATAGTCACAGTGTATAAAACTACGAGGCGAAAACACATCTTCACTAATGAACATCAAAATGAGTCACTAACAAGCTGTAATACAGAGATGCCTGTGTCTGGCAGAGCTGGCAGGGTCGGCGGGAATTCCCTTACTCTTGTCACCTAAACAATGCACCCAGGAGCACATGGCCTCGTTCGGAGGCATAAGATTATAGCCAATTTCTCTAATAGGCTTTTTGTTTTGAGAAGTATTTAACAAAGTTGGCAATTTAAAGGGGATATCTACAGAGAGAAGAAAAATGGAAGCGAAAATGTAACGCCCCAAAGTTGGGGATTACATTAATGTTTTTAATATTGTCATAGAAAATAAATAAAATCTCTATGACTGTGCATTGAAGGGTCATTCTCCCCCCTCCCATACAATTTTCCAGTGAGGAGGCAAACAGCTGACAATCTGAGCCTCCTTTAATAGACTATACAGTGACCATAAGTACTCAGAGAATTACCTATAGTGTGAAGTGAACCAGCCTAATTAACATGCAGGAGCTCCTTTTGGGACAAAAGACCCCAGCCTTAGTAAGGAGGCTGTCTACTGGGCATAGACAAAGAGTTATAATTTGGACAGGTAATTTAGCCAAGGGAAGTCTTTTCAAAGGTTTGGACAACAATAGGGACCTGTGTTTACACAAAGACTCAGAAGTGGAAGAAGCCATTTGTCCCCAGGAAATACATTGTCATACATTTACACTAGAAACCTTTGTCCCTGTAAGGGAAATATTGCACATGCAATAGACTGAATGTCTCCAATGGAAAAAATATGAATATATATTAATCGGGGAAGAATGTGCATGTTTTCTCATAACTATAACCCCTGCCTATAAGCCACAAATCCATAGTGGCCAGATAACTGACAACAGCCATGTCATATTTGATCTCTGGAGAAAGGTAAATCCTGATAGAGACTATGGCAGCAATCTCGAACTTCTGCGATCATCAGGAGTGAAGTTATCGCATAAGTTGGAGATTTCATTAAATTCTGAAGAGCTGAGGACATCCCACAACCCAGCCCACATGAGTTCATCACGGTGGAGGGGGTTGTGGGTGAAACTCAGGTACTTATAAAATGTCAAAACACATTATTATGATCTTTGTGCTTGTAGAGAGGTACACGTCATGTAGGCACGAATCCTATTTGCTGAACGTCCCCCAAATCGAAATGCTCCCCTTTCGGTAAGTTGACTCATCTCTGTGAGCAGTGTAATAAGTTTCTTCCATTATTCCTTTTTATTTTATGTACTGTATGTGTTGTATTGTTTTGTCCCCTTTGTAAAATCTTTATATATTTTTGAAGAAAAATCCTGCCCCTGCTGGTGACACTGACTTCCTAATAAACCCCCTTGCCAGATTTTCCTGGATGTACTGTGACATGGCCTCCGTCTCAGGAAGAGAGAGAGGATACACTCTTCCCCGAGGGGGCTCCGTTCCAGGCAAGAGGTCTATAGGACAGTCATAGGGGCGATGAGGCGAAAGAGTCTCCGCTGCCTTTTTGGAGAATACGTCTGCGTATGACCGATAAACCTTGGGGAGAGAAGCAAGGTCTATGGGTATCTCCGTGGAGGAAACCTGAACGTCCTCTCTGAGACACCTGTCTCTGCAATGATCACCCCAACCCAGTATTCTCCCAGAGGACCACTCAATATGGGGAGGGTGGTGGGGAAGCCAGGGTAATCCCAACAAAACCTCATCTATTCCCTCAGGAAGAACAAAAAGGGATATATTCTCCTGATGAGAAGGGGACATAGACAGAGGTAGAGAGACAGTCTGATGGGTGATTTGTGAGGGCAGGATTGCTCCATTCAATACTCTCACCGATATTGGCTCGGCGAGCGTCGCCAGCGGTATGGAATGGCGAGAGGCAAAAGAGGAGGACATAAAATTCCTCTCAGCCCCGGAGTCCACACAAAGCTTGGCGAGAAGAGTGGATGAATCTAGAGAGATTAACCCTTTAAGGAGCACTTTCGGAGCAAAATCCCTCGCGTCTAATGACCCTGCACCCATGGTCACGGGACATGACCGTTTACTCATTCGCTGGGGACATCGGTTGGCATAATGTCCTGGCTGCTGACACACTCTACAGACCACGGATACTCGAGTGGTCCGAGACTTAGATCCCACTCGAGTAGTCTCCACGGTCTCTGGGAAGTCGGACGCCCGAACGGGAAATTCAAGAGGTTTGGCAAAGGTGGGTGCCAGCCGAAACCTCTGCCTACACTGGGTCCACTCTAACCTCCGCTCGTGAAAACGGAGGTCGATGCGGGTAGATATAGAAATGAGTTTCTCCAGTTTGGCAGGAATCTCCCTGGTAGCCAAAATGTCCTTTACATGGTCTGCCAGTCCTCTCCAGAACACTGGAATAAGAACTTTATCTGGCCACTCTAATTCAGAGGCCAAAGTCCGAAATTGGACTGAGAACTGGCTGACCATGGACAAGACCTGTGACATTGCCAGCAGTTGGAGTGCCGTATCGTGCGTGACCTGAGGTCCTAAAATACCTATTTCAGAGCCTCCAAAAACCGAGGAGCACTCCGCACCACACGATCGTCGCGCTCCCACAGCGGCGTTGCCCACTCCAATGCTCTGCCCGACAGAAGAGACACAATAAAAGCCACTTGTGCCCGTTCCATGGGGAAACGTGTTGCCAGAAGCTCAAACTGTATAGAGCACTGACTCACGAATCCCCGACAATGTTTACTGTCACCCGTAAACTTGTCTGGAAGTGGGAGGTGGGATAATGTCGGAGCAGAGGTAGCGGTGGACAAACTGGCTGCAGCTACGCTAGCAGCCTGAACAGCGATTGTGGTAACATCCACAGCTGAGATTGTGCGCTCAAGGACCGCCAACCTACCCTCCAGCTACTGGATGTACTGCTGTAGACGCTGGTCGTCCACCATTTTACTAGCCAGACCCTGGCGCTAGTATTATGTTAAGGGCCTGCGGAATGCACCTAACAGATATTAAGAAGAGGTGCGTTCGCAGCCCGGGATCCACCGTGCTGCTAGTAAGATGGCGTAAATAGGCGGTATAAGCGAACTCTGTTATCCCACAGAGTCGCAGATGTAAACGCCGTAGCACTATATGGCGGAATAAGCGGTCTCTGTTAACTCACAGAGCCGCTGTAACAAAGACTGTGTCCTGTTAGACTCACAGGGAACACAGATGACTGCTAAGCGGATTGCAGTCTGTGGTCATGCAATCAGAACCCAAGCAGTAATCTGCTCACCGGAGTAGCCGGTATTCTAATGGCGTTTTCAGCTGAGCCCTGAACACGTGCATACAATCTCCTCACCGAAGGTGCCGGTATTCTAGGGTCTTATTTCAGCCAGACCTAACCACATGCATACATGACCACACTGGCGCAAGCACGTAACAGATTTGATGCTAGCGCATGGCAGTGTAATGTATGTAGTACAGTTCATATAGCGTCTTGTGCTTGGGTGCGATGAAAACACAAGAGTCACAGGTTTGATATAGAAAGTCTTGTATTACTTCATACAAGTTGGCAAAAATAGTCACACAGTTTGCAGACACAGAAGCAGGAGACACAGCAGGCCAGAGTAATCTAAGCTCAGCAATCACTCTCCACAACAGGTTCAGGATCTTCTTCTCTGTTACCGTAAGTCCATGCAAACGTGGGTCTTTCAAAGAGCAGGGTTCAGAGTCCACAAGTGCTTCAGAGTTCCTCAGTAGGAATAGCTGGAGTACAAGGTCCAAGGCTTTAGGAGTCAGGTCACAGGTTCACTGCAGGCTAGATTCTGAAGCATTGATTGCTCAGCTGTGGCTGCTTAAGAAGCAAAAGGAGAGAATCAGGGCGGGAACATGCAAGCTGGAAACTCCATTTTGACTGAGGGCAAGATAGCTGCAGCAAGACAGAAAGTAAAATGGCTGACGAACAAACTGAGTTTCAGGAACATGTACACAGAACCTTACATTACTCCCCCTTAGGGACAACCTCCGGATGACCTCAGGCCAGGCTTGTGTGGGTACCTCTGATGAAACTGACGGAGCAAGCGAGGAGCATTAACGTTATTGACTGGTTCCCATGAGTTGTCCTCCACTGGGTAGCCCTGCCATTTAATCAGATATTGTAACTGATTTCTATACAACCTGGAATCTAAAATCCTTTCCACCACAAATTCTTCCTGACCATCGACTAGCACTGGGTCAGGGCAAGGAGAAGAACGTCCAGGAAACGTATTGGGTGTCGCAGCCTTTAGTAGGGATATATGAAAGACAGGGTGAATTCTCATAGTTCTGGGCAGTTGAAGACGACAAGCAACGGCACTTATAATTTTACTGATTTTATAGGGTCCAATGTACTTATGTCCCAACTTAGACAATGGAATCCTTAACTTAAGATTTCTGGTTGACAGCCAGACCAAGTCTCCTACCTTGAAAGCTGGTGCAGGTTTACGAAATTTATCTGCTGCTTTCTTGTACCTTTCCTGAGCCGATTCCAGATTCTCCTTTAGAAGATCCATATTCTTCTGTAAAGACGTGATTCTTTCAGCCACTGCTGGTAAAGGTGTTTCTATGGGAAATCGTGGTAGAATGTTAGGATGATAACCTAGATTAGAGTAAAAAGGAGACTGCTTAGTGGAGGCGCTCTGAGAGTTGTTATACGAGAACTCAGCTAATGGAAGTAGATCCACCCAATCATCCTGTAGGTGGCAGATAAAGCAGCGGAGATACTGCTCCAGGGTTTGATTGGTTCGTTCGGTCTGTCCATTAGTCTGGGATGAAAAGCAGAAGAAAGGTTTACTTTAATGTCCAATGCTGCACAGAAATTTTGCCAAAACCTAGAAGTGAATTGCACCCCTCGATCCGAAATAACCTCATCCGGTACTCCATGTAAGCGAAACACATCTTTAATCATCAAATCTGATGTCTGTTTTGCAGTGGGTAAGCCGACACAAGGGATAAAATGAGCTGCCTTTGTTAGACGGTCAACCACCACTAGAATGGTGTTCTTCCCTTGAGAGGTTGGTAACTCCACAATGAAGTCCATAGAAATGGATCCCCACGGGCGGGACGGGGTGGGAAGAGGCTGTAACAGACCAGTTGGTGAGGAGCGAGGTGTTTTGCATCTTGCACAGACTTCACATGAAGTGACATAGTTTAAAACATCCTTCCTGCAAGTGGGCCACCAAAAGAAACGAGAGAGAAATTCCTGTGTCTTTAGAATTCCTCTATGCCCAGCTATCTTGGAATCGTGAATGAGTTGCAATACTCTCAATCTGACTCTTTCAGGAATATACAGGCGTTGTCCCTGAATCCACACACCATTCTTAAAGACAAGACTTACGTCCCTTGGGGGTTGTGCCAAAAAGGAATCCGCATGGTATGCTTCCTTGATGTCCTTAAGTAGGTCTTGATTATGAATTACTCCTAGGAATCTAGAGTCAGGAAGAATAGTCTTAGGAGGAGTAATTGGACGTGTCTCTGCTGAGTAAATCCTAGAGAGTGCATCAGCCTTTCCATTGCGCGATCCTGGTCTATAAGTAATGATAAAATTAAATTGGTTTAAGAAAAGATTCCAGCGAGCCTGGCGAGGAGTCAGGCACTTAGCCGACCTGATAAACTCAAGGTTACGATGATCTGTCAGGACGACTATTTGCTGTGCAGCTCCCTGAAGAAGGTGTCTCCATTCTTTGAAGGCGGCAATAATGGCCAACAACTCTCTATTGCCCACATCGTAGTTCCTCTCAGCCGAAGACAACTGCTGGGAAAAGAAGGCACAGGGATGCAAGACATTCTTCTCACCTGTTCTCTGAGAGAGTATAGCTCCAACGGCACAGTCTGAAGCATCCACCTCTATTATGAAGGCAAGCTCGGGTTGGGATGTACTAGGATAGGTGCAGTGGTAAATTTTATCTTTTAGATGGGAAAATGCTTCCTGGGCTTGGGGAGTCCAGGAGAACCTAGACTCTTTCCGGGTAAGTTGGGTGATAGGTGACACTACCTCAGAGAAAATTTCTAATGAAACGTCTATAGAAGTTGGCAAACCCGATGAAGCGCTGTACCTCCTTCACATTTCTAGGACTTGACCAATCCTTGATGGCTTGGGTTTTGCTTCCATCCATACTAATTCCTTGTGTAGACAGTACATACCCCAGAAATTGAATTTCGGTCCTATGGAATTCACACTTTTCAAGTTTGATGTAAAGATGATTTTGTCTTAGACGTTCCAAGACCATTCTCACATGTCCATGATGTTCCTCTGTGGAGTTAGAAAAAATTAGAATATCATCCAAATAAATTACCACGAATGTATCTAGGAGATCCCTGAAGATGTCATTCACCAAGTGTTGGAAAGTGGCTGGGGCAGTACTCAGACCAAAAGGCATAACTAGATATTCAAAGTGTCCATAGCGTGACCTGAATGCAGTCTTCCATTCATCCCCAGGTCTAATACGGACCAAGTTATAGGCCCCACGAAGATCTAGTTTAGAGAAAATTTTGGCATGTCGCACTCTCTCCAATAACTCAGGATTAAAGGCAATGGATAACGGTTTCTAATAGTAACCTTATTGAGTTCCCTATAGTCTACGCATGGTCTCAGAGATCCATCTTTCTTCTTTACAAAGAAGATGGGTGCACCTGCAGGAGATGAAGAGGGGCGTATGAAGCCCTTGGCTAGATTTTCGTCTATGTAATCCTTTAAAGCCTTTAGCTCGGGCCCCGCCAGGGGTAGATCTTACCAAAAGGTATCTCTGCTCCAGCAATAATTCAATTGGACAATCATATGGACGGTGAGGAGGAAGCTGGTCAGCGTTCTTCTTGTCACATAAATCCACATAGTCCTGGTATACAGCTGGTAGTTCAGGGACTGACATGGTTCCTTTAGGAACAGAGCAAGCTGAAACTTTTGGACTCATCTGTTTCTCTGGAAAGTGTAATTCCTTGGTCTCCCAGTTAATGGTAGGATTCTGAGCCTGCAGCCATGGTAGCCCTAGAATAATGGGAAAGTGGGGAGAAGAGATAAGCATAAAGGACAGTTTCTCTTGATGATCTTTACCCATAAGAACCCTCAAAGGCTCTGTTTCCTGATCCACTGGTCCAGAGGTCAGCAGGGAGCCATCCACAGTTTCCATCTGTACTGGAGTAGCCTACTTCACTGAACGTATCCCCTGTTTCAGAGCAAAGGAGACATCCATAAAATTTCCACTTGCCCCTGAGTCGATCATAGCAGAGCTAGACACCCAAGCTGAGTCAACCCAGAGTTTGATGGAAAGAAAGCAATGAGAATTGTTTTTCTTACAACTCAGCTGGGACACCGCTGAGGAAACTTGAAAAATGGCAGCGTTTACACAGTCAACGTCCTCAGAGGTAACGGAGTTTAAGTCCGAGAAATCAAGATCTGTTGCTGCAGATCTCTCTGGAGCCTGAGGCTCGGACCTGACAGATCCCCTCTCGCAACACTCACAATGAATGAGTGCTGCAGTAGTCTTACGAGAACGGCTGGGGCAGTTTATAATGAAGTGCCCTGACTTACCACAATAGAAACATAGATTTTCCTTAAAACGATGTTTCCTTGCGTGCATCACTAACTCGTCGTTGGAAAGAGTCTACCTGCAATGGGTTCAGGTTCAGGTTCCCGTGTAATCCTACTCAAAGGTTCCTTAGCTGGAGAGGAAGGTAGGAAAAGGTTAGTGCGATTGCTTTCGAACCATCTCTCTTGCCTGCGTTCAGTCAGACGAGTATCAATACGGATGCAGTAGTTAATAAAGTCACCTAACGCAGTGGGAGGGTCGGCACGAGCAAGTTCATCCTTAATCAGTGGAGATAACCCCTTTCGAAAAATAGATTTTTTGGCGGGAACTGTCCCAGGTGTATCAAGGGCCCATCTCCTGAATCCAAGGCATATTCAGCTACCGAGTGCTTACCTTGGCGCAAAGCTAACATGGCTGCTTCAGCTGTGCACCTCGATTGGGGTCATCAAACACCTGCCCCATGGCTGAAATAAAAGCATCAAGGTGATTCAAACAATCATCCTCGTCTCAATCAGAGGGTTGCCCACATCAAAGCCTTGTTGGTAAGCAACATAATTATAGTAAGCACCTTAGATCGTTCAGTGGGAAATTGTGAAGCATGTGCAGAAAAAAAAAGATTGCATTGATTAATAAATCCCCTGAATTTCTCACGTTCACCGCCAAAACGAAAGGGGGCAACTTGGAATCCCAGAACTCGGGGCTACGGCAGGAGCCTGGACTCGCTCTTCTAGAACCTCAATCCTGGCTCGCAAATCCTGGGCAGTCTGTCCAAACACTTGCAAATTGTGATTAGTGAGTCCTGTAGGCTTGAAAAACGGGTCTTTATATTCTGCAAATCTGCAAGGATATTATCAGTCACTCCGCAAAGTTCCTTTATGCGGGCCTCCATTTTCCAGATCTTTTAAGACAGGAGTACTGGAAGAAGAGGAGAGGAGAAAAAAAAAACAATAGTGTTTACCTGTGGTAACACTGCAGAGAGAAAAAAAATTAAGGGAACTGCTCGCCTGGAATGGTTGTGAGAAGTCACAACCACTATCATCACAGAAAGTTCACCCGGACATCTGATATCCACAGTTACAGCAGACAAAAAAGAGAAAAGAGAAAAAAAAAAAAACAATAGTGTTTACCTGTGGTAACACTGCAGAAAAAAAAAACACTTAAGGGAATTGCTCACACTGGAATGGTTGTGAGAAGTCACAACCACTGTCATCACAGAAAGTACAACCGGACATCCGATATCCACAGTTACAGCAGACACAGCCTTTCCAGACCCAGCAGACACTAACGTTTTGGGCTTCAGAATCTTGTAATGTATGTAGTACAGTTCATAGCGTCTTGTGCTTGGGTGCGATGAAAACACAGGAGTCACAGGTTTGATATAGAAAGTCTTGTAATTACTTCATACAAGTTGGCAAAAATAGTCACACAGTTTGCAGACACAGAAGCAGGAGACACAGCAGGCCAGAGTAATCTAAGCTCAGCAATCACTCTCCACAACAGGTTCAGGATCTTCTTCTCTGTTACCCGTAAGTCCATGCAAACGTGGGTCTTTCAAAGAGCGGGTTCAGAGTCCACAAGTGCTTCAGAGTTCCTCAGTATGAATAGCTGGAGTACAAGGTCCAAGGCTTTAGGAGTCAGGTCACAGGTTCACTGCAGGCTAGATTCTGAAGCACTGATTGCTCAGCTGTGGCTGCTTAAGAAGCAAAAGGAGAGAATCAGGCGGGAACATGCAAGCTGGAAACTCCATTTTGACTGAGGGCAAGATAGCTGCAGCAAGACAGAAAGTAAAATGGCTGACGAACAAACTGAGTTTCAGGAACATGTACACAGAACCTTACAGGCAGCCCAGCCATGCCACCCTTTTATAGTAGCAACTGCAGGACCTATCAGAAAAGGACCAATGCGAAACCATTCCAGAACACATGTAGTTTTCAGGACCTTCCTGGCGGATCAATGGGAGTCGCTGCTGCAAACCGAGCATGTGACTCCTGATCTTCAGTGGGAGATCTTGCCCTGGGCATGCTCAGATGGAGAAAGCAGGGACTTAGTTCCTGAACTGCCTGCTCCAGCACTGGTTATAATAGAGGAACCAGGAAAGACCGCAACAAGCCTCTGCACAGTGTTAAACTGGGCTAGACACTGAGACCGACGTCTCTGCTGAGAAGGCTCCTCTGCGGCCGGAGATGGATGGGGGACCGCAGCGGACTGGTTCGAGACTCCCCTTGTGCAGCAGCGGGAACTCGAACCCTAACTGTTATGTTTCGGTAGCTGAGGAGTGCAGGTAAAAAGGCAATACACCAGAGCGTTGGAATCTATGAGATTGCAGTACCTGACTAACCACCACAACTAGAGGCAGCCGTGGAGCTTCCTACGTTGGTCCTAGACGCCTCGTCCACGCCTGAGAAACTAACTACACCTAAAGATAGAAATAGGAAAGCTATCTGCCCCGGACAGAACCCCAAAGATAATAGAAAGCCCCCAAACATGTATGGCGGTTAGACAAGAGGAAATACAGACACAGAAAGAAAAATAGTATGAGCAAACGCTGGGCCCAAACTATCTAAATAGAAAAGGACAGGAAGGGTACTTACGCAATCCCAGAAAACCCTGAAAAGCACCAACTCTACTAATTTCAAATCACCTGAGATCACAACGACCTCTACCACCTAAATTAGTTCTCTGGTGTAACAAAATCAAAACAGCAGCCACTGAAAAAACTGGAAAAAGCAAAAGTACAAAACTCAGTGGCTGAACTAAACTGAGAGGGCAAAAGCCCCCGGGGGACCCTGAGGCCCCCACAGAAGTGCAGGACAAAATGCAAAAATACAGCACAAACACAAAAGAAGATAATGTCTTATCTGTTAGCAGGAGATGCAGACACGACACAGCAGGCTAACAAGTGGAAACTGGAAAGAAGGATTCAGACCGACAAATTGTCACCGGCACACCCTGATGGGAAAATGACTCCCTTATATAAGACAATCAGTCAGTACACCTGATTCCCGTCCTCACAATCTTCACTAGCACCGCTTGTAACCACCAGAGGGAGCCTCTGCCAGAACTCATCTCAAACCCATTCACAACAGTAATCCCCCCCTTGAGGAGGGGTCACCGAACCCTCATTAGAGCAACCAGGTCGGTCAGGAGAGTCTATGTACGCACGGATAAGTCTCCTAGCTGGATGTCCGAAGCAAACACCCAAGAATTGTCTTCCTGACCATAACCTCTCCATATTAACCAAATACTGGAGTTTCCGTCTAGAAAAACGAGAATCCAATATTTCTCAACCACATACTCCAGATTGCCCTCAACCAAAACAGGGTCAGAGGCCAGCAGCAGGAACACTGGCTCAAACAAACCTCTTCAACAAGGACTTGTGAACACGTTATGGATCTTAAATGTCCCTGGAAGAAGCAAACGAAAAGAAACAGGATTAATAATCTCCATGATCTTATACGGTCCAATGAACTAGCTTAAATTTAGGAGATGCTACTCTCATAGGAATATTCTTTGAGGACAACCAGACCAAGTCCCCCACTTTAAACGAGGACCATCAGTCCTAATGCCGGTTAGCAAACCGCTGGGCCTTCTCCTGAGAGAGGGACAACCTCTCCACTACTGGTCCCAAATCTATTGCATACGCCCACAACAGAGTCAACACCTGGACAAGACAGAAGCCTCCGTCTGTCCTGAAGAAAATCGAGGGTGAAACCCGGAATACAGAAAAACGGAGACATCAAAGTGGCAGAGCTAGCCCTATTATTAAGAGCAAACTCAGCCAAAGGCAAAAAAGAGACCCAGTCATCCTGATCAGCAGACACAAAGCATCTTAGATAAGTCTCCATGTCTGGTTTGTTCTCTCAGTTTGACCATTGGTCTGGAGGATGAAATGCGAGGAGAAAGACAATTGAACACCCAGTTTAGAACAAAAGTCCTCCAAAATCTGGAACAAACTGGACTCCTCTGTCAGACACAAGTTCTCAGAATGCCGTGTAAACGAACCACGTGCTGAAGGAACAACGCACCAATTCAGAGGAGGAAGGCAACTTAGGTAATGGAACAAGATGTATATTTTGGAAAACCTATCACAAATTACCCCGATGGTGGTCATTCTCTGAAAACAGGAAGATCGGAAATGAAATCCATAGAGATATGGGTCCATGGTCTCTTGGGCACAGGCAATGGCATCAACAAACCACTAGAGCGAGAGCAAGGCTTGGAGCGAGAGCAAGTCCCGCAGGACTGCACAAATTCCACTGACATCACGAGACAAGGTAGGCCACCAAAAGGACCGACTAACCAAGTCTCTGGTACCAAAAATTCCGGGATGCCCAGCCAATGCGGAACAATGAATCTCAGACATCACACTCTTTTTCCATTGGTCCGGGACAAACAATTTTCCAACAGGGCAGCGCTCGGGCCTATCCTCCTACACCCCCTCCAGAGCAAGTCAAATTGGCGAGATGGCGGAAAGAACTACACCCTCTTTCAAAATAACAGAAGGATCAGATAACTCAGGAGAGTCCGCAAGGAAACTCCTCGAGAGGGCATCCGCCTTAACATTCTTGTGCCAGGAAGAAAGGAAACCACAAAATTAAAACGTGTGAAAAACAAGGCCCACCTGGCCTTTAGGATTGAGTCAATTGGCAGATTCCAGATAGACCAGATTCTTATGGTCCGTAAGGACCACCACCTGATGTTTGGGCTCCCTCCAGCCAATGTCTCCACTCTTCAAAAGCCCACTTCATGGCCAATAACTCCCGATTACCCACGTCATAATTACGTTCAGTAGGAGAAATTTTCGAGAGAAAAAGGCACAAGGGTTACTTTTAGAGGTCTCTGGATCTTTTTGGGACAAAACGGCACCTGCCCCAATTTCAGAGGCATCAACCTCCACCTGAAATGGCAGAGAAACATCAGGCTGCCGTAGAACAGGAGCAGAAGTGAATCTCTGCTTAAGTTTCCTGAAATGCAGAGACTGCCTCAGGAGGCCAATTCACCACATCAGAACCCTTTCTGGTCAAATCAGTTATGGTTTAACAATAACCGAGAAATTACACAATAAATTTACGATAAAAATTGGCAAAACCCAAAAATCTCTGAAGAGCCTTTAATGAAGTAGGTTGGACCCAATCACAGATGGCCTGAACCTTGAACGGGTCCTTTCAATAACAGATGGGGACAAAATGAATCCAGAAATGAGATCCTCTGTACGCCAAAAAGACACTTTGATCCCTTCACATACAGAGCATTCTCTCTCAAAATCTGGAATACAGTTGAACATGTTTCACATGAGAGTCCCAGTCATTAGAAAAATCAAGATATCACCAAATAAACAATCAGAAATTTGTCCACAAAATCCCTGAAAATGTCATTCATGAAGGACTGGAAGACGGAAGAGCATTAGTGAGCCCAAAGGGCATCACTAGGTACTCAAAATGCCCTTCAGGGGAATTGAATGCCGTCTTCCATTCATCCCGTGCTTAAGCGAATAAGGTTATACGCCCCTATGAGGTCAAGCTTGGTAAACCAAGTAGCGTTTTTCACCCTGGAAAAAGTCAGAAATCAAGGGTAACGGGTATTGATATTTCACAGTAAATTGTTCAAGAGACGATAATCAGTACACGGCCTTAATGAACCATCTTTTTTGGCCACAAAGAAAAAACCGGACCTAAGGGTGAAGAGGATGGTCTGATATGACCCTTCTCCAATGATTCCTTGATATATGACCGCATAGCGTCATGTTCAGGTACAGACAAGTTAAAAAGGCGACCTTTAGGGAATTTACTACCCCGCACTAATTCAATAGCACAGTCATAGCTCCTATGGGGAGGCAAGGATGCAGATTTACTTTCGCTAAACACATCAGAAAAATCAATCAAAAAGTCAGGAACATCCTGAGCCTGGGGGGAGGCAGAAAAAACAGGAGTGGTTGGTATTAACACATTGGCAGCCCCAACTGGTTACAGACACAG
>JARQOD010000002.1:43485998-43537728 GCA_033576555.1 Oophaga sylvatica | reverse complement strand
ATGCGTGGAACTCCGTGCATGTAACATGTATACACTGCTGAGGTCATGTGATAATGTTGTCATGCCTACCAAACAAAACAGGCTGTATGGGCACCGTAACAAAGTCATGGGTAAATGAATGAAATGGCTGGTAAGTCATAGAGGTAAAAGAGGTAAAGAAGGCACTGGATATTAAAACAAATAGACATAATAACCGGATAAACATAATAAAATGAGACAAAAGATAAGGGACCATAAACTTCACAAGACAATGGTATGAAACAAAATCAAGATTGTATACAACAATAACAGTATTAACCGATATAAAGGGGTAAGTATACAACTCACCTACTGTCAAGACATTTTAGCGGTCTGTAAATAATACAACAAAATGATTAGTGAGGCATTATAGAGACCAATCTATTTCCCTATTTAGGCCTTTGGGGGCCAACGTGTCTAGTGTATGGATCCAATAGGATTCTCTAGCTTTAAGTCGACCGACATGATTACCTCCCCTTCTTGGTCGGGGAACATGCTCAATTATCTGATATTTGAGCTGTGCCACTGTCACGCGGTCTTATGATATGTGTACGATGTCAGTAAACTATTCTTAAAAGAACAACACTCTATACAACATATAGATTAGCAACATCAGCATGTAAATATAGAATAGATTTACCTGACACGATATCCGTTGAACTCAGGGTTAATCTTGAGGACTTGATACACTGTCACAGGAAAGAGGAGGACCGGGGGTCTAACCTGACCCTAAACTGGGGTCCTAACTAATCCCTCACCTTGGAGGTACTGATAATGGTTCAGAGGTCCAAGTCTCCAGCCTAACCCTGTCTCCTATCAGTCCCTGAACCCTGTAATCAGTCCTAAGAAGGATACTGATTACCACCAAAGGGATATGAGCTGATCTCTGCTAAATACACAGATTAGACATATAAGACAGACTGGAGAAAACACAGACTTGCATACACACTCAAACACAGAAGGAACATAAATGATCTGGGATATTAAACTCTAAGCAAGGTGAGCTTAAAACAACTAAGGAGCTCTTTAACTTAAGTCTATACAGATACAATCCTATCTGTGGTCTGCATGAAGAATTTCACTGGCAACTCCCAACACAGACAACCAGAGATTTAAAGGAAACCAATCAACAAATAATTAATTGCAGCCGGGAGAAACTGCACCCAGTCCCAGAACTGAGCACAGACAGAATTAACTCCCTAACTGCCAAACACAAAGAAACAGCAACTCAGCTGTGAGAAGTCAGAATGTGCAACCGCGACGATCTTCGTGGCGATGCACACATGACAGTACCCCCCCTTCTACGAGGGGCCTCCGGACCCTCAGGGCCAGGTTTGCCCGGGTGAGTTCTGTGGAAGGTCCGCACCAAACGATCTGCGTTAATGTCAGACGCAGGAACCCACGTCCTCTCCTCTGGACCATACCCCTTCCAATGCACCAAGTACTGAAGGGACCGGCGATTCAGACGTGAGTCAATGATCTTTGACACTTGAAACTCCAAGTTACCATTGACCACCACTGGAGGAGGAGGTAGAGGTGATGGTATGACTGGTGCCACGTACCTCTTAAGTAATGACTTGTGGAACACATTATGAATTTTAAACGTAGGAGGGAGGTCTGTTGTGAATGGGTTTGAGATGAGTTCTGAGCAGAGGCTCCCTCTGGTGGTTACAAGCGGTACTAGTGAGGATTGGGAATCAGGTGTTACTGATTGGTCTTATTTAAGGAATCATTTTCCCATCAGGGTTGCCGGTGATCAATTGTTCTGGTCTGAATCCTTCTTTCCAGTTTCCCTTGTAGCCTGCTGTGTCGTGTCTGCATCTCCTGCTATCAGATAAGACAATTTCTTATTTTGTGTTTTTGCTATATTTTTGCATTTTGTCCTGCACTTCTGTGGGGGCCTTCTGGTCCCCTCCGGGGGCTTTTGCCCTCTCAGTTTAGTCCAGCCACTGTGTTTTGTACTTTTGCTTTTTGCAGTTTTTTCAGTGGCTGCTGTTTTTGTTACACCAGAGAACTAATTTAGGTGGTAGAGGTCGTGTGATCTCAGGTGATTTTGAAATTAGTATGTTGGTGTTTTTCAGGGTTTTCTGGATTGCAGTAAGTACCCTTCCTGTCCTTTTCTATTTAGATAGTTTGGGCCCCAGCGTTTGCTCATACTATTTTCTTTCTGTGTCAGTATTTCCTCTTGTCTAACCGCCATTACATGTTTGGGGGCTTTCTATTATCTTTGGGGTTCTGCTCCGGGGCAGATAGCTTTCCTATTTCTATCTTTAGGTGTAGTTAGTTTCTCAGGCTGTGACGAGGCGTCTAGGACCATCGTAGGAACGCTCCACGGCTGCCTCTAGTTGTGGTGGTTAGTCAGGGTACTGCAATCTCATAGATTCCAACTGCTCTGGTGTATTTCCTTTTTTACCTGCACTCCTCAGCTACCGTAACATAACAGTATCACCGGCCATAAAAATTGTATGGTACTCACAGAAGGGAAAAAAAAAAATATTTTGAAGGAAGAAAAGTTGTCAGAGATATTTTTCTGTTTGTTGCATTTTTTTTTTTTTTTTTCCCTCTGTATCTCTGGGTGCTGGGGAGGATCTTTTCTCCCAATGGAGTTTGCACAGTTGTCTGGCCGTGTGGATCAGCTTGCCACTGAGGTTCAGAGTATTGCTGCATATCTTGCTAGGTTGCCTGTTGTGGAACCTAGGATCCCCATGCCAGATTTGTTTTCAGGGGATCGAGCTAAGTTTCAGAATTTCAAAAATAATTGTAAATTGTTTCTTGCCTTAAAATCTAAGTCCTCAGGAAACGCAGCGCAGCAGGTTCAAATTGTCATCTCTCTCCTGCGCGGCGATCCTCAGGATTGGGCTTTTTCCCTGACACCTGGGGATCCAGTTTTTGAGTGATGTTGATGTATTTTTTCAGGCTTTGGGTTATTGTACGATGAGCCTAATATCACTGATCAAGCTGAAAAAGCCTTGTTGGCATTAAATCAGGGGCTTGATGACGCTGAGTTATACTGTCAGAGATTCCGTAGGTGGGCAGTCCTGACCAAATGGAATGACGACGCTTTGGCGGCCCTTTTCCGGAAGGGTCTGTCGGATAATGTAAAGGATGTTATGGTGGGATTCCCTGTCCCCTCTGGTCTCAATGATTCTATGTCATTAGCGATTCAAATTGACAGACGTTTGCGTGAGCGGAGAAGTATGCGTGGAGTGGTGTTGCCTTGTGAGCCAGCTGCTGAGCCCATGCAGTGTGATGGAGTGGTGTCTGGGGCACAGCGTCATGAGTTTCGAAAGCGCAATGGGTTATGTTTCTACTGTGGTGATGCCTCTCATGCTATTTCAGTCTGCCCTAAGCGGGGAAGACGTTTTGCACGCTCAGTTGTCTTGGGTAGTGTTCAGACTAAGTTTTTATTAACTGTCACTCTGATATGCTCTCTGTCCTCATTTTCTGCTCAGGCTTTCGTTGATTCTGGAGCAGCTATTAACCTGATGGATTATGATTTTGCTAAACGTTGTGGGTTTCCCTTGATACCCCTACAGAAGTCTATTCCCCTACTGGGGATCGATTCTACCCCTTTGGCTGAGAATAAACCCCAGTTTTCTACTCAGGTGATAATGAGGGTTGAACCTGATCACCAGAGTGCTGCAAATTTTTGGTTCTATATAATCTGCATGACATTATCGTGCTGGGTTTCCCTTGGTTACAGTCTCATAATCCTGTTTTGGATTGGAAATCTGTGTCTGTAACCAGTTGGGGCTGCCAATGTGTTAATACCAACACTCCTGTTTTTTCTGCCTCCCCCCAGGCTGAGGATGTTCCTGACTTTTTGTTTGATTTTTCTGATGTGTTTAGCGAAAGTAAATCTGCATCCTTACCTCCCCATAGGAGCTATGACTGCGCTATTGAATTAGTGCCAGGTAGTAAATTCCCTAAGGGTCGCCTCTTTAACTTGTCTGTACCTGAACATGACGCTATGCGGTCTTATATCAAGGAATCATTGGGGAAGGGTCATATCAGACCATCCTCTTCACCCTTAGGTGCCGGTTTTTTCTTTGTGGCCAAAAAAGATGGTTCATTAAGGCCGTGTATTGATTATCGTCTCTTGAACAATATTACTGTGAAATATCAATACCCGTTACCCTTGATTTCTGACCTGTTTTCCAGGGTGAAAAACGCTACTTGGTTTACCAAGCTTGACCTCAGGGGGCGTATAACCTTATTCGCATTAAGCACGGGGATGAATGGAAGACGGCATTTAACACCCCTGAAGGGCATTTTGAGTACCTTGTGATGCCCTTTGGGCTCACTAATGCTCCTTCCGTCTTCCAGTCCTTCATGAATGACATTTTCAGGGATTTTGTGGACAAGTTTCTGATTGTTTATTTGGATGATATCTTGATTTTTTCTAATGACTGGGACTCTCATGTGAAACATGTTCGAACTGTATTCCAGATTTTGAGAGAGAATGCTCTGTATGTGAAGGGATCAAAGTGTCTTTTTGGCGTACAGAAGATCTCATTTCTGGGATTCATTTTGTCCCCATCTGTTATTGAAATGGACCCGGTCAAGGTTCAGGCCATCTGTGATTGGGTCCAACCTACTTCATTAAAGGCTCTTCAGAGATTTTTGGGTTTTGCCAATTTTTATCGTAAATTTATTGGTAATTTCTCTGTTATTGTTAAACCATTAACTGATTTGACCAGAAAGGGTTCTGATGTGGTGAATTGGCCTCCTGAGGCAGTCTCTGCGTTTCAGGAACTTAAGCAGAGATTCACTTCTGCTCCTGTTCTACGGCAGCCTGATGTTTCTCTGCCATTTCAGGTGGAGGTTGATGCCTCTGAAATTGGGGCAGGTGCCGTTTTGTCCCAAAAAGATCCAGAGACCTCTAAAAGTAACCCTTGTGCCTTTTCTCTCGAAAATTTTCTCCTACTGAACGTAATTATGACGTGGGTAATCGGGAGTTATTGGCCATGAAGTGGGCTTTTGAAGAGTGGAGACATTGGCTGGAGGGAGCCAAACATCAGGTGGTGGTCCTTACGGACCATAAGAATCTGGTCTATCTGGAATCTGCCAAGCGACTCAATCCTAGACAGGCCAGGTGGGCCTTGTTTTTCACACGTTTTAATTTTGTGGTTTCCTTTCTTCCTGGCACTAAGAATGTTAAGGCGGATGCCCTCTCGAGGAGTTTCCTTGCGGACTCTCCTGAGCTATCTGATCCCTCTGTTATTTTGAAGGAGGTGTAGTTCTTTCCGCCATCTCGCCTAATTTGAGACTTGCTCTGGAGGGGTGTCAGGAGGATAGGCCCGAGCGCTGCCCTGTTGGAAAATTGTTTGTCCCGGACCAATGGAAAAAGAGTGTGATGTCTGAGATTCATTGTTCCGCATTGGCTGGGCATCCCGAATTTTTGGTACCAGAGACTTGGTTAGTCGGTCCTTTTGGTGGCCTACCTTGTCTCGCGATGTCAGGGAGTTTGTGCAGTCCTGCGGACTTGCTCTCGCTCCAAGCCTTGCTCTCGCTCTGGTGGTTTGTTGATGCCATTGCCTGTGCCCAAGAGAC
This sequence comes from Oophaga sylvatica, assembly GCA_033576555.1. Lineage (NCBI taxonomy): Eukaryota > Metazoa > Chordata > Amphibia > Anura > Dendrobatidae > Oophaga > Oophaga sylvatica. Next base: position 43,532,157 of record JARQOD010000002.1, on the reverse strand, counting down.
CATGGACCCATATCTCTATGGATTTCATTTCCGATCTTCCTGTTTCTCAGAGAATGACCACCATCTGGGTAATTTGTGATAGGTTTTCCAAAATGATACATCTTGTGCCATTACCTAAGTTGCCTTCCTCCTCTGAATTGGTGCCGTTGTTCCTTCAGCACGTGGTTCGTTTACACGGCATTCCTGAGAACATTGTGTCTGACAGAGGAGTCCAGTTTGTTTCCAGATTTTGGAGGACTTTTTGTTCTAAACTGGGTGTTCAATTGTCTTTCTCCTCGGCATTTCATCCTCAGACCAATGGTCAAACTGAGAGAACAAACCAGACATTGGAGACTTATCTAAGATGCTTTGTGTCTGCTGATCAGGATGACTGGGTCTCTTTTTTGCCTTTGGCTGAGTTTGCTCTTAATAATAGGGCTAGCTCTGCCACTTTGATGTCTCCGTTTTTCTGTAATTCTGGGTTTCACCCTCGATTTTCTTCAGGACAGACGGAGGCTTCTGTCTGTCCAGGTGTTGACTCTGTTGTTGAGCGTATGCAGCAGATTTGGGACCAGGTAGTGGAGAGGTTGTCCCTCTCTCAGGAGAAGGCCCAGCGGTTTGCTAACCGGCATAGGACTGATGGTCCTCGGTTTAAAGTGGGGGACTTGGTCTGGTTGTCCTCAAAGAATATTCCTATGAGAGTAGCATCTCCTAAATTTAAGCCTAGGTTCATTGGACCTTATAAGATCATGGAGATTATTAATCCTGTTTCTTTTCGTTTGCTTCTTCCAGGGACATTTAAGATCCATAACGTGTTCCACAAGTCCTTGTTGAAGAGGTTTGTTGAGCCAGTGGTTCCTGCTGCTGTGCCTCCTGACCCTGTTTTGGTTGAGGGCAATCTGGAGTATGTGGTTGAGAAAATATTGGATTCTCGTTTTTCTAGACGAAGACTCCAGTATTTGGTTAAATGGAGAGGTTATGGTCAGGAAGATAATTCTTGGGTGTTTGCTTCGGACATCCATGCTAGGAGACTTATCCGTGCGTATCATAGAACTCATCCTGACCGACCTGGTTGCTCAAATGAGGGTTCGGTGACCCCTCCTCAAGGGGGGGTACTGTTGTGAATGGGTTTGAGATGAGTTCTGAGCAGAGGCTCCCTCTGGTGGTTACAAGCGGTACTAGTGAGGATTGGGAATCAGGTGTTACTGATTGGTCTTATTTAAGGGAATCATTTTCCCATCAGGGTTGCCGGTGATCAATTGTTCTGGTCTGAATCCTTCTTTCCAGTTTCCCTTGTAGCCTGCTGTGTCGTGTCTGCATCTCCTGCTATCAGATAAGACAATTTCTTATTTTGTGTTTTTGCTATATTTTTGCATTTTGTCCTGCACTTCTGTGGGGGCCTTCTGGGTCCCCTCCGGGGGCTTTTGCCCTCTCAGTTTAGTCCAGCCACTGTGTTTTGTACTTTTGCTTTTTGCAGTTTTTTCAGTGGCTGCTGTTTTTGTTACACCAGAGAACTAATTTAGGTGGTAGAGGTCGTGTGATCTCAGGTGATTTTGAAATTAGTATGTTGGTGTTTTTCAGGGTTTTCTGGGATTGCAGTAAGTACCCTTCCTGTCCTTTTCTATTTAGATAGTTTGGGCCCCAGCGTTTGCTCATACTATTTTCTTTCTGTGTCAGTATTTCCTCTTGTCTAACCGCCATCACATGTTTGGGGGCTTTCTATTATCTTTGGGGTTCTGCTCCGGGCAGATAGCTTTCCTATTTCTATCTTTAGGTGTAGTTAGTTTCTCAGGCTGTGACGAGGCGTCTAGGACCATCGTAGGAACGCTCCACGGCTGCCTCTAGTTGTGGTGGTTAGTCAGGGTACTGCAATCTCATAGATTCCAACTGCTCTGGTGTATTTCCTTTTTTACCTGCACTCCTCAGCTACCGTAACATAACAGAGGTCCAGACGAAATGCCACAGGATTAATTATGGAACTGATCCTGTACGGCCCGATGAATCTGGGGCCCAGCTTCCAGGAGGGAACTTTAAGTTTTATATTCCTGGTAGACAACCATACCAGATCGTTCACATTAAGATCTGGACCAGAAACCTCCTCCTATCAGCCATACGTTTATAACGGTTCCCCATAGCACTCAGATTATTCAATACACCTCTCCACACTGAAGCAAGTGACGACGAGAAACGCTCCTCCTCAGGAACCCCAGAAGGGCCCCCCCCATTGAATGTACAAAACTGGGGATGAAAACCATATGCCCCAAAAAACGGGGACTTACCAGTGGACTCGCTCCGCCTGTTGTTAAGAGCGAACTCTGCCAGAGGCAAGAAAGAAGACCAGTCCTCCTGGTTCTCTGAGACAAAACACCGAAGATAAGTCTCTAGGCTTTGATTCAGACGCTCTGTCTGACCATTGGTCTGCGGATGAAAAGCCGAGGAAAATGACAATTGCATCCCCCGACGTAAACAAAATGCCCTCCAAAACTTGGACACAAACTGAGACCCCCTATCTGACACCACATCAGAAGGCAACCCATGAAGTCTCACAATCTCCCCAATGAACACCTGCGCCAGAGTTTTAGCATTAGGGAGGGCAGGAAGAGCAATGAAATGTGCCATCTTACTGAACCTGTCAACAACCACCAGTATGACAGTCTTCCCTGACGACTGAGGAAGGTCCGTGATGAAGTCCATAGACAAATGAGTCCATGGACGCTCCGGAAGTTTCAAGGGTAAGAGGGTCCCAGACGGACGGGTATGAGGGGTCTTAGAGCGAGCACAAACCCCACAGGACGCGACAAAAGTTAAAACATCTTTATTAACGTTAGGCCACCAAAACCGGCGAGAAAGGAGATCTAAAGTAGCCTTACTCCCTGGATGTCCTGCTAAAGCAGAATTATGATGTGCCTCAATAACCTTTTGTCTCAACTGATTTGGGACAAACAGTCTCCCTGGAGGTCCTGCAGGGCGTCCCCCTGAGCCTCTAACACCTCCTCCTCAAGCTCAGAACATACAGCCGACACTACCACCCCCTCCTGAAGGATAGGAATCGGGTCATCCATTTTCCCGGCCCCTGGGAAACTGCGAGACAAGGCATCCGCCTTAACATTCTTAGATCCAGGGCGATAAGTGACAACAAAATTAAACCTGGTAAAAACAACGACCATCGAGCTTGTCTGGAATTCAGACGCTTAGCAGATTCCAAATACAGCAGGTTCTTGTGATCAGTAATGACGGTGACCGGGTGGACTGCCCCCTCCAAAAAGTGACGCCATTCTTCAAAAGCCAACTTAATGGCCAAAAGTTCCCTATTGCCGATATCATAATTCCTTTCGGCGGACGACAATTTTTTAGAAAAGAAAGCGCACGGATGCCATTTACCAGGGGACGGACCCTGGGACAATATTGCACCCACCCCTACGTCAGATGCGTCCACCTCCACAACGAACGGCTGTGATGCATCTGGTTGGATGAGAACGGGTGCCGAAGCAAAACATTTTTTCAAAGAGGAAAAAGCTTGGCAAGCTTTGTCCGACCATTTAGAAAAATCCGTCCCTTTTCTTGTCATGTCAGTGAGAGGTTTGACAACAGATGAGAAATTACAAATAAATTTCCGGTAGTAGTTAGCAAACCCCAGAAAACGCTGCAGAGCCTTAAGATCCTCTGGCTGATCCCATTCAAGCACTGCTCTCACCTTTTCAGGGTCCATACGGAAACCGGAGGCTGACACCAAGAAACCCAAAAACTGAAGTTCCTGTACGGCGAATACACACTTTTCCAGTTTGGCGTATAGTTTATTGTCTCGCAAGATCTGCAACACCTGTCTCACATGCTCCTGGTGAGACACAAGATCTGGTGAGTAAATTAAAATGTCATCCAAATATACGACCACAAACAGCCCCACCAGATGACGAAAAATGTCATTAACAAAATGTTGGAATACTGCTGGTGCAGTAGTCAGACCAAAAGGCATGACAAGGTTCTCATAATGTCCCTCCGGCGTGTTAAACGCCGTTTTCCACTCATCCCCCTCTTTTATCCTAATCAGATTATACGCCCCCCTGAGATCCAATTTAGAGAACCATTTGGCGCCAACAATTTGATTGAAGAGATCAGGAATCAGAGGGAGTGGATACGGATCTCGAACAGTAATCCGATTAAGTTCGCGGAAATCCAAGCAAGGGCGTAGGCCTCCATCTTTTTTCTTCACAAAGAAGAACCCCGCGGCCACTGGGAAGATGAAGGTCTAATATGCCCTTTGGCCAGACTTTCCGAAATATAATCTTTCATAGCCTGCCTCTCAGGACCAGAAAGGTTATATAACCTAGCTTTAGGTAACTTAGCATCAGGAAGTAAATTAATAGAGCAGTCATACACGCGATGAGGAGGCAACTCCTGACACCCCTCCTCAGAGAACACATCCCCAAAGTCCTCCAAAAAAGGAGGCAAAGTACTAGGCACGACCGCACTGATGACTGTGTTCATGCAGTTACTTTTGCAAAACTCCCCCCATTGGCTTATATCTCTGGACTGCCAATTAATCACAGGGTTATGTTTAACCAACCAAGGAAGTCCCAACACAATAGGAGTAGGTAGACCCTCCAACACATAACAAGATAATAGTTCCCTATGTATTGCCCCTACCCGAAGGTCAATGTTATGAACCTCATGAACAAAGCTACCTTGGCCGAGAGGCCTGGCGTCAATGGAGAATATAGGGATCGGTTTGACCAATACACTCAGATGCATACCTTGAGCCTGAGCAAACTGAGCGTCAACCAGATTAGCCCCGGACCCACTATCAAGAAGAACAGAAAATCTCTCCACTCTCGTACCAACCACCACCTCCACTGGTACAAGGAACTGAGAAGAACTAGCGGACGAAATACATACTCCCAGGTTGTCGTCCACCACACAACCTGGGAGTAACAGTTTTCCGGTGACTTTTTGCTCAACAAGGCACGGGATGGACATCCCCCAACAAAATGTCCTCTTTCCCGCAGAAGAAACACCTTCTAGTCCTGCGGCGTACCGCCAATCCCCTCCTACGAAATGATGTCCCTCCCAACTGCATAGGCTCCTCCGAACAGACAAGGGGAACCTCAACATAAGGGACTTTAGTAGTAGGTGGAGTAACAACAGGGGGCGGAGTTACCTCGCACCTCTCCCGGAGCCGTCTATCAGTACGGATAGCTAGGGCCATAGCAGCCTCCAGTGATGGAGGAGAATCATACTGAGCCAAAACGTCCTTTAATTTGTCAGAAAGCCCATGACAAAACTGGCTCCTAAGAGCTGGGTCATTCCACTGAGTATCTGTGGCCCATCTACGGAACTCAGAAGCAAATTCCTCCGCCGGACGATCTCCCTGCTGTATCTTACGTAATTTTGTCTCAGCAAGAGAGACCCGATCTGGGTCATCATATACCAAACCCAGGGCAGTAAAAAATCGATCTACTGACTGTAGAGCCGGGGATCCCGGAGGAAGGGAGAAGGCCCAGGATTGAGGGTCCCCTTGTAGGAGCGAGATAACAATTCCCACTCTCTGCTCTTCACTCCCTGATGATCGAGGCCGAAGCCGAAAATACAATTTACATGCTTCCCTGAAGGTAAAAAATTTGTCTCGCCCACCAGTGAACCTGTCCGGGAGAGCTACTTTAGGTTCAAATCTGGTTTGCTCGAGGGAGACAAAACTTTGGACTTAATGTCCGTCAGCTCCATGGATAATCCCTGCAACTGCAGAGCCAGCTGGGCTACTGGATCCATGGCAACTGGGAATAATTTTATGGGCCAGTGAAAATGTCACGCGGTCTTATGATATGTGTACGATGTCAGTAAACTATTCTTAAAAGAACAACACTCTATACAACATATAGATTAGCAACATCAGCATGTAAATATAGAATAGATTTACCTGACACGATATCCGTTGAACTCAGGTTAATCTTGAGGACTTGATACACTGTCACAGGAAAGAGGAGGACCGGGGTCTAACCTGACCCTAAACTGGGGTCCTAACTAATCCCTCACCTTGGACGTACTGATAATGGTTCAGAGGTCCAAGTCTCCAGCCTAACCCTGTCTCCTATCAGTCCCTGAACCCTGTAATCAGTCCTAAGAAGGATACTGATTACCACCAAAGGGATATGAGCTGATCTCTGCTAAATACACAGATTAGACATATAAGACAGACTGGAGAAAACACAGACTTGCATACACACTCAAACACAGAAGGAACATAAATGATCTGGGATATTAAACTCTAAGCAAGGTGAGCTTAAAACAACTAAGGAGCTCTTTAACTTAAGTCTATACAGATACAATCCTATCTGTGGTCTGCATGAAGAATTTCACTGGCAACTCCCAACACAGACAACCAGAGATTTAAAGGAAACCAATCAACAAATAATTAATTGCAGTCGGGAGAAACTGCACCCAGTCCCAGAACTGAGCAGACAGAATTAACTCCCTAACTGCCAAACACAAAGAAACAGCAACTCAGCTGTGAGAAGTCAGAATGTGCAACCGCGACGATCTTCGTGGCGATGCACACATGACAGCCACTGTGTGTCTCATCTTGGTGAAATGGTCCGGTAATGGCAGCCAATTTTTGCCACATCTGATCGTGGACTTATGGCTAGCTATCCTGTCCTTAATGTGTTGAGTGGTTTCCCCCACATATAGTAAACCAACCACGTGGACATTTAATCATGTACACTACAAAATTAGAATTGCATGTAAAGTAGCCTCGGACAGGAAAGCTTTTGCCAGTTCTGGGATGAGTGATGTTGTCTGATTTGATGATATTAGAACATGAAGCACAATTCAAACATGGAAATGTGCCATTTCTCCTGGGGGCAAGTAGTGTTTGTGTATTCGGAGGGCGTAGGCTCCCTATGTCAGCCCTAACTAGTTTGTCTTTAATGTTGGTAGGTCTTCTAGTGCACATAAGTGTTGGTTCCTTAAAAGCATCTATATCCGGATATGAACGGGTTAGTAGAGACCAATGTCTCCTAATCACCGAGTAGATTTTAGGCATCAGAGGGTGAAAGGTATGTACAAATGGAATCCTTGATGTGTTATTGGACCTCACAAGCGGAGAGCGAGGTGCCAATGCCAGTGTCTTCTCTTTTGTCAGTAATGACTGTGGGTAACCCCTGTCCAAAAATTTTTTTGTCATGGTATCAAGTCTTTCAGTCAGGATGTTAGGATCCGACACGATCCGTGTAACCCTTTTGTATTGAGAACGGGGTAAACTTTCACGGGTGTACCTGGGATGGCAACTGTTGAAATGCAACAAACTGTTGGTGTCAGTAGGTTTACGATAGAGGTCTGTGGATAGGTTTCCAGATGCATCCTTGTGTACCATAGTATCCAGGAAGGGAACCTCTGTCATATTATGATGCATGGTAAACTGCAATTCCGGAAGGACGGAATTGAGAAAACAGTGGAAAGCATTAAGTGTGATAGAGGTACCTGTCCAGATGAGAAAAATGTCATCGATGTAACGGTGATATACCAAGGCATGTTTGGAGAAAAGCTCATTGGTATATATGTGCGAGACCTCAAAAAAGTTCATAAAGGCGTTAGCATAGGCGGGCGCCATATTGGAACCCATCGCGGTGCCACGTTTCTGGATGTAAAATGTGTCCTCATATAAGAAATAATTCTCATAAAGTACCAAACGTAGCAAGTCCAAGCTCAGTGCGATCGAGTCGGTAGTCATGTCGGAGCGGTTGAGGAGATATTGGGTAGCCTCAATGCCATGTTCATGTTGAATCGAGGTGTAAAGGCTATTTACATCCAGAGTTACTAAGATGCTGTCAGCTGGTATGTTGTTGAGTTGACGAATAATACTAAGAAAGTGTCCCGTATCCAGTAAAAATGCTCTGGTAGACTTAATGAAGGGTGTCAAGATTTTTTCTAGAAACATCGATAGTGGGGATAAAATAGAGTCCGTAGATGCTACTATGGGTCTGCCCGGGGGGTTATTCAACGATTTGTGTATTTTAGGTAGTACGTAAAATACCGGAGTAATGGGGTGTAGATTATTTAAGTAGGTGGCAGTCTTTCTATCAATAGTATGGCGTGCTAGGTATGGTTCAATCGTATTCTGAATTTTCTCCTAATGTCAAAGACTGGGTCATGTGAAAGGACGCCATAAGTATTGGTATCCGATAGTTGTCGTTTCACTTCATTGGTATATTGATAGCGGTTCATCACCACTATTGCACCTCCCTTATCTGCCGCTTTTATAATGATCCCTTCATTATTCTGTAATGAGAGCAGTGCCTGTTTCTCATTTGTAGAGAAATTGGAGTGTACTGGAAAAAGGCCTAGACGTTGTTGATGTGTGATTATCCCAATTTCACGATCGACAAGTGAAATAAAGGTCTCAGTGGCGTGGTATGTGTGGGGGGGACAAAAATTACTCTTGTTAAATAAACCGTAGTCACTGATTGATAAATCGGGTATCATCGTCGTAGGAGGATCACTGATGGAATTGTGTGATGATCCAAAATGCGTTTTAAGTCTAATAGATCGGTAGAAACGTTCCAAATCCTTCTTAAGTTGAAAAGAATCCCAGGGAGGAGTAGGGCAGAAGGAGAGTCCCTTTTGTAGAACTGAAAGTTCCATGGGAGACAAAAGATGGTCCGAGATGTTGACCACTATGTTCTGCGTCTCACCTGTGACCGGGTGGTCATCCTTTCGACCACGTCCACCACGCAGGGATGGTTCCTTCAGCTCGGGAAGCGACTCGTCTACGGGACGGAATCGTTTTTTCACCAAGGACAACAGGAGAGGGCCCCCAAATTTAGAGCAACCCGACGCGCCAGGAGAGAGGATGACCACCCGGTCACAGGTGAGACGCAGAACATAGTGGTCAACATCTCGGACCATCTTTTGTCTCCCATGGAACTTTCAGTTCTACAAAAGGGACTCTCCTTCTGCCCTACTCCTCCCTGGGATTCTTTTCAACTTAAAAGGATTTGGAACGTTTCTACCGATCATTAGACTTAAAACGCATTTTGGATCATCACACAATTCCATCAGTGATCCTCCTACGACGATGATACCCGATTTATCAATCAGTGACTACGGTTTATTTAACAAGAGTAATTTTTGTCCCCCTCACACATACCACGCCGCTGAGACCTTTATTTCACTTGTCGATCGTGAAATTGGGATAATCACACATCAACAACGTCTAGGCCTTTTTCCAGTACACTCCAATTTCTCTACAAATGAGAAACAGGCACTGCTCTCATTACAGAATAATGAAGGGATCATTATAAAACCGGCAGATAAGGGAGGTGCAATAGTGGTGATGAACCGCTATCAATATACCAATGAAGTGAAACGACAACTATCGGATACCAATACTTATGGCGTCCTTTCACATGACCCAGTCTTTGACATTAGGAGAAAAATTCAGAATACGATTGAACCATACCTAGCACGCCATACTATTGATAGAAAGACTGCCACCTACTTAAATAATCTACACCCCATTACTCCGGTATTTTACGTACTACCTAAAATACACAAATCGTTGAATAACCCCCCGGGCAGACCCATAGTAGCATCTACGGACTCTATTTTATCCCCACTATCGATGTTTCTAGAAAAAATCTTGACACCCTTCATTAAGTCTACCAGAGCATTTTTACTGGATACGGGACACTTTCTTAGTATTATTCGTCAACTCAACAACATACCAGCTGACAGCATCTTAGTAACTCTGGATGTAAATAGCCTTTACACCTCGATTCAACATGAACATGGCATTGAGGCTACCCAATATCTCCTCAACCGCTCCGACATGACTACCGACTCGATCGCACTGAGCTTGGACTTGCTACGTTTGGTACTTTATGAGAATTATTTCTTATACGAGGACACATTTTACATCCAGAAACGTGGCACCGCGATGGGTTCCAATATGGCGCCCGCCTATGCTAACGCCTTTATGAACTTTTTTGAGGTCTCGCACATATATACCAATGAGCTTTTCTCCAAACATGCCTTGGTATATCACCGTTACATCGATGACATTTTTCTCATCTGGACAGGTACCTCTATCACACTTAATGCTTTCCACTGTTTTCTCAATTCCGTCCTTCCGGAATTGCAGTTTACCATGCATCATAATATGACAGAGGTTCCCTTCCTGGATACTATGGTACACAAGGATGCATCTGGAAACCTATCCACAGACCTCTATCGTAAACCTACTGACACCAACAGTTTGTTGCATTTCAACAGTTGCCATCCCAGGTACACCCGTGAAAGTTTACCCCGTTCTCAATACAAAAGGGTTACACGGATCGTGTCGGATCCTAACATCCTGACTGAAAGACTTGATACCATGACAAAAAAATTTTTGGACAGGGGTTACCCACAGTCATTACTGACAAAAGAGAAGACACTGGCATTGGCACCTCGCTCTCCGCTTGTGAGGTCCAATAACACATCAAGGATTCCATTTGTACATACCTTTCACCCTCTGATGCCTAAAATCTACTCGGTGATTAGGAGACATTGGTCTCTACTAACCCGTTCATATCCGGATATAGATGCTTTTAAGGAACCAACACTTATGTGCACTAGAAGACCTACCAACATTAAAGACAAACTATTTAGGGCTGACATAGGGAGCCTACGCCCTCCGAATACACAAACACTACTTGCCCCCAGGAGAAATGGCACATTTCCATGTTTGAATTGTGCTTCATGTTCTAATATCATCAAATCAGACAACATCACTCATCCCAGAACTGGCAAAAGCTTTCCTGTCCGAGGCTACTTTACATGCAATTCTAATTTTGTAGTGTACATGATTAAATGTCCATGTGGTTTACTATATGTGGGGGAAACCACTCAACACATTAAGGACAGGATAGCTAGCCATAAGTCCACGATCTGATGTGGCAAAAATTGGCTGCCATTACCGGACCATTTCACCAAGATGAGACACACAGTGGCACAGCTCAAATATCAGATAATTGAGCATGTTCCCCGACCAAGAAGGGGAGGTAATCATGTCGGTCGACTTAAAGCTAGAGAATCCTATTGGATCCATACACTAGACACGTTGGCCCCCAAAGGCCTAAATAGGGAAATAGATTGGTCTCTATAATGCCTCACTAATCATTTTGTTGTATTATTTACAGACCCGCTAAAATGTCTTGACAGTAGGTGAGTTGTATACTTACCCCTTTATATCGGTTAATACTGTTATTGTTGTATACAATCTTGATTTTGTTTCATACCATTGTCTTGTGAAGTTTATGGTCCCTTATCTTTTGTCTCATTTTATTATGTTTATCCGGTTATTATGTCTATTTGTTTTAATATCCAGTGCCTTCTTTACCTCTTTTACCTCTATGACTTACCAGCCATTTCATTCATTTACCCATGACTTTGTTACGGTGCCCATACAGCCTGTTTTGTTTGGTAGGCATGACAACATTATCACATGACCTCAGCAGTGTATACATGTTACATACACGGAGTTCCACGCATGCGCAATACACTCAGCGAGTTGCGCGTCGTCACTTCCGGTTGGTATCACGCACTTCCGCTCTAGCGATCAGCGATCGTCATATATAGGCGCCCGCTGTTAGTCTCACAGCACACGGACACATGGCACGGCACGGGAGTGCTGCCACATACGTTGACTCCACAATAAGGTAATTACCTGGGCTGACCGATCCGATACCATTTAGGGGCAGGTTACTCAAAGGAGTCATTTTTTCCTTAGTGCCCGCAGACGATTTCAAGACTGAGCGCAGCCACACAATTGATTCTACATTGAGGTAACCACCTCTACTGGTCGTTCTCAACTAAAAAAAATTTTTTTCACTAAGCGGCATGTTACTCAGAGGGGTCATTATTTTCCATAGCACCACGGATGATTCCTAGATAGCTGACTTTCCACATTTGTGACGCCATTAACCATTGGGTAATTTTTTTATCTTAGCATTCCCCTCTATTTGTTTAACCACTTTTTGACTCAATATTTCATTATTATAGCCATATAAGGACTTCACCTTGGCCATCCTTTTCTTTATTCACAATTTCTGGCACTGGACTACTACTGAGGTAACTATACAGACACTTGATAAACTCATTATGTTCTAGTTACCTGTACTTTATGTGAAATTAACTCTCACATCAATCTCTGTACCTACAAGCTACAAACTGTATATATACCGTGTATATATTAAGTGTTTAATGTGTGTTTTAGGGAACATTATTTTGTCACTAATCCTGTGTACATATCACCTCCATTTCTGCTTGGGGATACTTACAGTTTTATTTTGTTTTCACAGCGACGTTTTGAAAAAGGCTAAAGTGTAGCCGAAACGTTAAAATTCGCTCTTTTTTCTTTTTGTCCTAATTTGTTGCCATTATCAGTTAATAAAATATTAACTTGACTTGATAATCATACTTCCCTCATAGTGTGCGGTGTATTCATTAACTTCAATATTTAGGACAATTTGTCATTTACACCAGCACCTTACTTTATTAACTGAGTGCACGTCATTTTCTCCCTTGTAACAGTTCAGCACGGTATACTCAATCCAAAGATAAAATAACAATGAATTCAACCAGGTATACTCAGAAATATCGATAGCCTTAGCCAGATGTGATTAATCCTAGCATTTATTTGGAAGCACTCATACTTTATCATAGTAACACAAGTACCGTATATTGGATACTGTTGTGTATCATTGGTCTGGTGTGAAATGAACCCACTTAGTTGAGGAACTTACTTGGAAAGGTTTCATATTTTCAGACTTAACAGTGTAATGTTTATTCAGAGTAATCACCCAAAAGAATCTGTTGTATACATAATGGTATTTTATTTTGCAAAAACACAAAGATCTTCCATTATGTAAAAACATTGCATTGTATTGCAATAGTCACAGTGTATAAAACTACGAGGCGAAAACACATCTTCACTAATGAACATCAAAATGAGTCACTAACAAGCTGTAATACAGAGATGCCTGTGTCTGGCAGAGCTGGCAGGGTCGGCGGGAATTCCCTTACTCTTGTCACCTAAACAATGCACCCAGGAGCACATGGCCTCGTTCGGAGGCATAAGATTATAGCCAATTTCTCTAATAGGCTTTTTGTTTTGAGAAGTATTTAACAAAGTTGGCAATTTAAAGGGGATATCTACAGAGAGAAGAAAAATGGAAGCGAAAATGTAACGCCCCAAAGTTGGGGATTACATTAATGTTTTTAATATTGTCATAGAAAATAAATAAAATCTCTATGACTGTGCATTGAAGGGTCATTCTCCCCCCTCCCATACAATTTTCCAGTGAGGAGGCAAACAGCTGACAATCTGAGCCTCCTTTAATAGACTATACAGTGAACATAAGTACTCAGAGAATTACCTATAGTGTGAAGTGAACCAGCCTAATTAACATGCAGGAGCTCCTTTTGGGACAAAAGACCCCAGCCTTAGTAAGGAGGCTGTCTACTGGGCATAGACAAAGAGTTATAATTTGGACAGGTAATTTAGCCAAGGGAAGTCTTTTCAAAGGTTTGGACAACAATAGGGACCTGTGTTTACACAAAGACTCAGAAGTGGAAGAAGCCATTTGTCCCCAGGAAATACATTGTCATACATTTACACTAGAAACCTTTGTCCCTGTAAGGGAAATATTGCACATGCAATAGACTGAATGTCTCCAATGGAAAAAATATGAATATATATTAATCGGGGAAGAATGTGCATGTTTTCTCATAACTGTAACCCCTGCCTATAAGCCACAAATCCATAGTGGCCAGATAACTGACAACAGCCATGTCATATTTGATCTCTGGAGAAAGGTAAATCCTGATGGAGACTATGGCAGCAATCTCAAACTTCTGCGATCATCAGGAGTGAAGTTATCGCATAAGTTGGAGATTTCATTAAATTCTGAAGAGCTGAGGACATCCCACAACCCAGCCCACATGAGTTCATCACGGTGGAGGGGTTGTGGGTGAAACTCAGGTACTTATAAAATGTCAAAACACATTATTATGATCTTTGTGCTTGTAGAGAGGTACACGTCATGTAGGCACGAATCCTATTTGCTGAACGTCCCCCAAATCGAAATGCTCCCCTTTCGGTAAGTTGACTCATCTCTGTGAGCAGTGTAATAAGTTTCTTCCATTATTCCTTTTTATTTTATGTACTGTATGTGTTGTATTGTTTTGTCCCCTTTGTAAAATCTTTATATATTGTTGAAGAAAAATCCTGCCCCTGCTGGTGACACTGACTTCCTAATAAACCCCCTTGCCAGATTTTCCTGGATGTACTGTGACATGGCCTCCGTCTCAGGAAGAGAGAGAGGATACACTCTTCCCCGAGGGGGCTCCGTTCCAGGCAAGAGGTCTATAGGACAGTCATAGGGGCGATGAGGCGAAAGAGTCTCCGCTGCCTTTTTGGAGAATACGTCTGCGTATGACCGATAAACCTTGGGGAGAGAAGCAAGGTCTATGGGTATCTCCGTGGAGGAAACCTGAACGTCCTCTCTGAGACACCTGTCTCTGCAATGATCACCCCAACCCAGTATTCTCCCAGAGGACCACTCAATATGGGAAGAGTGGTGGCGAAGCCAGGGTAATCCCAACAAAACCTCATCTATTCCCTCAGGAAGAACAAAAAGGGATATATTCTCCTGATGAGAAGGGGACATAGACAGAGGTAGAGAGACAGTCTGATGGGTGATTTGTGAGGGCAGGATTGCTCCATTCAATACTCTCACCGATATTGGCTCGGCGAGCGTCGCCAGCGGTATGGAATGGCGAGAGGCAAAGGAGGAGGACATAAAATTCCTCTCAGCCCCGGAGTCCACACAAAGCTTGGCGAGAAGAGTGGATGAATCTAGAGAGATTAACCCTTTAAGGAGCACTTTCGGAGCAAAATCCCTCGCGTCTAATGACCCTGCACCCATGGTCACGGGACATGACCGTTTACTCATTCGCTGGGGACATCGGTTGGCATAATGTCCTGGCTGCTGACACACTCTACAGACCACGGATACTCGAGTGGTCCGAGACTTAGATCCCACTCGAGTAGTCTCCACGGTCTCTGGGAAGTCGGACGCCCGAACGGGAAATTCAAGAGGTTTGGCAAAGGTGGGTGCCAGCCGAAACCTCTGCCTACACTGGGTCCACTCTAACCTCCGCTCGTGAAAACGGAGGTCGATGCGGGCAGATATAGAAATGAGTTTCTCCAGTGTGGCAGGAATCTCCCTGGTAGCCAAAATGTCCTTTACATGGTCTGCCAGTCCTCTCCAGAACACTGGAATAAGAACTTTATCTGGCCACTCTAATTCAGAGGCCAAAGTCCGAAATTGGACTGAGAACTGGCTGACCATGGACAAGACCTGTGACATTGCCAGCAGTTGGAGTGCCGTATCGTGCGTGACCTGAGGTCCTAAAAGACCTAGTTCAGAGCCTCCAAAAACCGAGGAGCACTCCGCACCACACGATCGTCGCGCTCCCACAGCGGCGTTGCCCACTCCAATGCTCTGCCCGACAGAAGAGACACAATAAAAGCCACTTGTGCCCGTTCCATGGGGAAACGTGTTGCCAGAAGCTCAAACTGTATAGAGCACTGACTCACGAATCCCCGACAATGTTTACTGTCACCCGTAAACTTGTCTGGAAGTGGGAGGTGGGATAATGTCGGAGCAGAGGTAGCGGTGGACAAACTGGCTGCAGCTATGCTAGCAGCCTGAACAGCGACTGTGGTAACATCCACAGCTGAGATTGTGCGCTCAAGGACCGCCAACCTACCCTCCAGCTGCTGGATGTACTGCTGTAGACGCTGGTCGTCCGCCATTTTACTAGCCAGACCCTGGCGCTAGTATTATGTTAAGGGCCTGCGGAATGCACCTAACAGATATTAAGAAGAGGTGCGTTCGCAGCCCGGGATCCACCGTGCTGCTAGTAAGATGGCGTAAATAGGCGGTATAAGCGAACTCTGTTATCCCACAGAGTCGCAGATGTAAACGCCGTAGCACTATATGGCGGAATAAGCGG
Source organism: Oophaga sylvatica (assembly GCA_033576555.1). Taxonomy (NCBI): domain Eukaryota; kingdom Metazoa; phylum Chordata; class Amphibia; order Anura; family Dendrobatidae; genus Oophaga; species Oophaga sylvatica. Next base: position 43,516,125 of record JARQOD010000002.1, on the reverse strand, counting down.
TCTCTGTTAACTCACAGAGCCGCTGTAACAAAGACTGTGTCCTGTTAGACTCACAGGGAACACAGATGACTGCTAAGCGGATTGCAGTCTGTGGTCATGCAATCAGAACCCAAGCAGTAATCTGCTCACCGGAGTAGCCGGTATTCTAATGGCGTTTTCAGCTGAGCCCTGAACACGTGCATACAATCTCCTCACCGAAGGTGCCGGTATTCTAGGGTCTTATTTCAGCCAGACCTAACCACATGCATACATGACCACACTGGCGCAAGCACGTAACAGATTTGATGCTAGCGCATGGCAGCCCAGCCATGCCACCCTTTTATAGTAGCAACTGCAGGACCTATCAGAAAAGGACCAATGCGAAACCATTCCAGAACACATGTAGTTTCAGGACCTTCCTGGCGGATCAATGGGAGTCGCTGCTGCAACCGAGCATGTGACTCCTGATCTTCAGTGGGAGATCTTGCCCTGGGCATGCTCAGATGGAGAAAGCAGGGACTTAGTTCCTGAACTGCCTGCTCCAGCACTGGTTATAATAGAGGAACCAGGAAAGACCGCAACAAGCCTCTGCACAGTGTTAAACTGGGCTAGACGCTGAGACCGACGTCTCTGCTGATCAGGCTCCACTGCGGCCGGAGATGGATGGGGGACCGCAGCGGGACTGGTTCGAGACTCCCCTTGTGCAGCAGCGGGAACTCGAACCCTAACACAGTGAGGCAGCTACAGCATGATGCGAGGAGAATATCTCTGCCTTGCTCTAGTAGGCCAACATGGCAGAACTATCATAGGAAAATGTAGCACAGCTATGTCTGCTCACTACTCAGTGAAGAGGAATGCCCTGATCCCCTTATACACCCAGCTGTGCACGATTCAGAGAGGCCCCTATGGAAGGACCTGGAAGGTAATGAATCAGTAACAAACCTATATATAGTAAAGACTAGAAGGTATTGGGATTTGGAGGCACACTAGGTTGCAGCAACCCCTTATAGAATGGAAGATATTTGGGAAAACTGGTGATTCGTTTAGTCTTCCAGGTTAAGAAGCAGCTCCCACGGACTGTCCTGGAACATATTCTACTGCATTCCCACTTATTCAAAGTATGCCTGCTTCTTCCATTGTTATTGCTGTTATTGTAACTTGCCTTGAAGTGGTTTTCCCACAAACAAAGTACATTTTAATTAATAGATCGTGGAATAAAAAAAGTTTCACAATTGGATGTGTTAAAAAATGTTCCTGTGCTGAGATAATCTTATAAATGTGCCCCTGCTATGTAAGATCTCCTAAGAAAGCACCAGTCATATAATCTCAGCTGCGTATACATTCCTGATCCTTCTCTAAAATTGTCTGTACATTTCAGTTGCAATGAGAGAAACGCACAGGAGACGACCCATTGTTAACCCTCCTATCTGTTATTGATACTTAAAGGAATTGTCCAAGACTTTACCATTGATAGCCTATCCTCAAGATAGGTTATAAATGTCTGATCGGTGGGGGTTCATCACCCGACACCTCCACTGATCAGCTATCCCTGGTGCCGGTGGCCGCCCAAACTGCTCAGTTACAGAGCAGCTCCATTGACAGAATAGTGGCCGCTGCCAGTACTGCACATCCGCCAACTGAGATGTATTTATTTTCTCATATAATTCTACTAAGAAACAGGAAAAAACATCCATGTTAGGCAAAATGAAAAAAAAAAACCCAAACTCTTCCACTATCATTTTTTGGGTTTCAATTTACTGCATTATTTTTGCATTGAAAAGTACACGGCAACATCATTCTCCTGGTCAGTCATATTGTGATACCAAACATACAGGGTTTCTTTTTACTATTTAAGTGGCTTAAAAAAAAAAGAACTTTGTAAAAAAAATACATTCGGTTTGTGTTCCCATTTTTTGAGGCTGGTAAATTTTTTATCTTTCCGTTCACGGAGTTGTGCGAAGCTTTTTTTGATCGCTTTTCATTGCATTTCTTGTAGAAGACCAAAAAGCAGGAATCTGCAGTTTCAGGGTTTTTCACATTTCCCATTTAATAATTTTATATTTTGATAGCTTTTCGTAGATCAGTTTCACTTTTAAGGGGAATGTGTATAGCGGCGCTAGTGCACATATATCCAATAAGCAGCAAGTATAAATAAGCCTTCTACCACAGAGAAAGCATAGGAAAAAAGGAAATATATATATATAAAGTATACTCGCGCTATAATTGGAGCATATCAACAAAACTGGTAAACCCTTACCTTCAAATGTGTGTAAAATAGAAGGTATCAAGAGAAATGCATAATAAAATCCAGGTGTGAATGCGCCTTTTTCAGAATTTTTTCAGCAGCCTAAAAAGGTAGGATAAATATTTAAAAGAATATATCCAGAAAGTAAAAGTACTCAAAGAATAAAAGGTAGAGGTATTACCATAAAATGGTTGCATAAAAGAGCGAATTGGATATTTAAATAAAATAGATAAAAAAATATATATATATTGAGATGGTTGTGTGAATGCTACAATTGCATACATACAAATAGGTGCTTTATACAGAAAGCTTGGTCTATAGAGAAAGGGATAACAGTAGTGAGCTAATCTCTCTTACATAGAAAGCAGATAATAGTACCTGTATACGAGTACCGCCATAGATGGCTTTCAGAGAGATAAGAGGATGAGTGTATATAAAGTGCTGATGTGCAGCAAAAAAGAGAAATAGTGAACAAATATTCTCTTATATAGGGTGCAAAAAGGCCCTATATATATATGATATATAAAGTGCACTAGTGTTACAATGAAAGGTTCAGCAGGCGAAGTATGGGGGTGGATAACTAAAAACCCCCACATAAATGTGCATAAGAAAGTACAGTTATAGCTATATCGTTAGTGTTAGCTTAAAAACACACAATGCAGTAATAGTTCACTGTTGATAAAAAACAGCGCATGTGAGCGTATTCCTAGTAGAGCAGCGTTGCGGTATAATAGTGTCTATGGATACGCGCAATAGGAAAAACAGCTGAACAGTACTTATCTGAGGAAAAAATGGAGATCGTAGTTCATGGGATCCAGGGGGTCTTCACAGCAACAACGTGGGTCCCAGAGAGCGGCCCCGGCCGGTGGCACGCTCCTGGTATACCCAGATGTAGAGCGCTGAATACTGTAGATGGAAGTGCGGTAAAAGGCCGTAATGGCGAGTATACTTTATATATATATATTTCAGTTTTACTTTTAGGCTTTATTCAAACACTAGTATTTTTTAATCAGTATTTCATCAGTGTTTGCATGCCAAAACCAGGAGTGTCTCCAAAACACAAAACAGGTGTCCATTTTTCAATTATAATTTTTCTCTGTAAGTCCCTCTCCTGACTTTGATTTACAAACACTGATAAAAAATACTGACCAAATACTTACGTAGGAATGAGGCCTAAAGGACATGACAAAAACAAATATGTATATTTTTATGTTTTTTAATTTCTTTAGTTTTAACTGTGGAAGAGGAAAATGATTCAAAATGTTATTGTTTCAGAGTTAGGAGTTAAATACAGATATATGACAAACAAGCATAAGGGAAATGGATTGTGAAGCAAGACTCCTAAAGTACATATGGTAACTGAATACAATGCAACTGAATACTCAGACAGCACATCGCTGTCTGAGACAGCCTCATAAGTAATGTCTTACTCATAAAGGATTACTTAAAAAAAAACAGCAAAGCCTACAGCCAAAGGAGCCAACCACAGGAAAAGGGAGCAAGGCCCGGTGTCATGAGGGTGTCTCGTCCCCTTAGATGACTTGGCGTTAGATGAAGTTGGGTAATGAATCGCAGTCCTCTTTAGAGATGGTGTGATTCAAGTCCTAATTTAAATGGATTTCCCTTTCCTTCAGAAAGAGAGAGTTAAGGACTATTTTTATGCTGACTGAGAACATACAGCCTGGTTGTTCTCAGATATAACTACTTACCATTTACTCCCTCTATATATACAGCCTCTGGGAGTTTAGTCCCTGCCGTTAAAAGATTAATCTTCCTGTGCTGTGTGCTAAAGCTAAGTAGTTGAAGTCTGGAGTTGTGGTGTTCTGTACAGTAGGTTGCTGTTGTGTGTGTTTATCTCCTGTTCCCTTTTCCCATTCAGTTTATTCCTCCCTGTCCCTACCTTCCTCCTATTGTTGGTTAGTGCTTTTGTATGATAGTGATTTCCTGTTATCCCTGTTTTGTCTTTGTGTCTGGTTTACCTTTCATTTCTGTCCCCATACCTCATAGGGTGGGAGAGGGGACAGATTAGGGCTTTTACAAGAGCATAGTAAGGTCGGAGACTTGGGCCTCTCTACCTTCAAGAGTACCCCGCGGGTCAGGGATAGCTAGGGTCCCAGCTCCAAGGATAGTTTGAGGCCCCTCTTCCTTACAGAAAACTGCCACAGTGTGACACTCGATGCTGGAGCCGGGACAGGTGAGTAACAACTACCTTCTGATATTTAGAAATCTAGTACCTAGGGACAGCAGGGTCAGATTTGACTTATTTTTCTAATGGCAATTTTTACTTCACTGCAACAGGTATACTGAATGATGGAAAGGCCTGTGTGTACTACTTTTAGATAGACATACAAGGATACACAGTGATTTTAAGATATTATATACATTATTTAGTGAAGATTATCTTCCATTGTTTCTCTTTTACCTTCCATTATTTTTTACTTCACAGGTAGGTTGTAGATAAACCTGAAATATTATAAATACTGCATTCACAAATAAAATATGTCTTACTGTCCAAAGAAGAATTCTGCTCATAACTTTAATCATCTTCATCATTTGGAACAAAAACCAGTGATAAAGATTAAATATAGAGCTGGAAGGTTGGCAGGCGCAATCCAGTGATAAGAATTTTATGGCAATGAAATGAAATGCCACATTCTTAAGTCAAAGTAAATTTCCAGCTTTGTAAATGAATAGTTACTTGTGTTTATAGCTGTATTTTATGTAATTAGATAACACATCTCAAGGTGATTGTTCTTTGTTGGAGCGATGAGAAGCTTTTTACGTACATTGTGCAATGGATGTTAACCCATAACTAATATTTACATAGGGTTTAATGGCTCGAACTGTAAATTCAGAGACAAAGCTGAACATGTCTTCCTGTCAACTATTCCAGGTGGGAGCTTAAAACAGACATAAAGAACGTCTGACAGCGCTTTCCTATTGTTGTAAATATACTGTAGGAAGCTCTTGTTTCAGGAGCTACACCACAATACTTTGCACCAGCAGCTGTAACTATATCCATGCAATTCTGATGAAGGCCCAGCATTAGGGAGCCCAGAACTTGAGCAAGAAACTCCTGAGCAGTAGTTTTACTACAAGGGGTAAAGAGTTTGTAGTCGTACCTAGTTCTTAGTCTCATAGACTCTCTGCCACAAAAGATTAGAGCAGTACCATAAATGCATGAACAGTAGAGGAGAGCAAATTTCCAGAAATTCATTTGGAGCAGATTTGCTTGATTCAGTTGGCAGATTCGATTTAGTCTGAATGTAATCGGTCCAATAAAAAGTGCGGCAATTTTCGAGAAAACAAGTTTTTGTGCTCTGAGGTCTCTCCAGATCCAAATCGTAATAAATAGAGAAGAGGGTATGGGTTAAAAAAGAATTAAAACACAATACAGTCACCTGTCCTATGCCAAAATCTGTATATGTTCTACCTCTAAGGCACCCAACCCTCAGCACCCCAAGGGATAAGGAGTATATTTCAGCATAACAACTTCTTCCAGTTCATTTATTGAAAGAGATGAATAGTCAGCCTTTATACTGAGATGATATGGGGCCGGAGGAGATTAAAGAAGCACTCTCATCCAACATTTTTATCCTATTAATATATTGCAGCCATAATATTATATAGCACTGTGTACTTACAATTGCTCATTTTGCCTTTCTACCCAGTTAATACTTCTCTTTTCCATTAAGTCTATGACATCCGATGATTAAATCCTGTATTCTTCTATGCTATATGTTATTACAGGAGGTCTCTTTTCTTTGCATGAGTCATCACTGCAAAAGTCTCTGGCAGGGGGAAGAGCGGAGCAACTGGGTCAGTAATTGAAGAGGGGGATAACTCACACAGGGGAAAAATACTTCTTATTTCTACATAGAGCAGATAAAAGAGAAAGATGAATTAGCGGGGTAGACAGACAAAATGAGCAATTGTAAGTACACAGTGCTATATTTTATATATATATATATATAATATATATATATATATATATATATATATATATATACAGTACAGACCAAAAGTTTGGACACACCTTCTCATTTAAAGATTTTTCTGTATTTTCATGACTATGAAAATTGTACATTCACACTGAAGGCATCAAAACTATGAATTAACACATGTGGAATTATACAATACACTTTACAAAAAAGTGTGAAACAACTGAAAATATGTCTTATATTCTAGGTTCTTCAAAGTAGCCACCTTTTGCTTTGATGACTGCTTTGCACACTCTTGGCATTCTCTTGATGAGCTTCAAGAGGTAGGCACCGGAAATGGTCTTCCAACAGTCTTGAAGCTGTTCCCAGAGATGCTTAGCACTTGTTGGCCCTTTTGCCTTCACTTTGCGGTGCAGCTCACCCCAAACCATCTCGATTGGGTTCAGTTCTGGTGACTGTGGAGGCCAGGTCATCTGGCGTAGCACCCCATCACTCTCCCTCTTGGTCAAATAGCCCTTACACAGCCTGGAGATGTGTTTGGGATCATTGTCCTGTTGAAAAATAAATGATGGTCCAACTAAACGCAAACCGGATGGAATAGCATGCTGCTGCAAGATGCTGTGGTAGCCATGCTGGTTCAGTATGCCTTCAATTTTGAATAAACCCCCAACAGTGTCACCAGCAGAGCACCCCCACACCATCACACCTACTACGATTTTGACTGCATTTAAAATTGTCTTCTTTTCTTCAAAAGTTGAGTGCCAAGTTTCTTTATCACATTATTTGTTTGGGACCGTACTTGAGCATCTTCCCAGTAGTGCCACGTCACATCACTATTAATAAAAAATGAGGATAAAAATTATAGAAGAAACTCCTAAAAGATAGAAGTAAAGATAATGGGAGTGCTGACTTAAACATGATTTTATTGTTACAATAATAGGTAACATACATAATCTTGTAGACAAAAATTCTTGAGGAAGGAAAAGATAGGATCCACAATAGAAGCCCTGGGAACGAGGCATTAGAGGTAAGAGGCAGTTCCACAAATTACATAAGTACACAGAATTGGAAGATCATGTAAACATAAACTCTCCTAGTGCAAATGTATTAATATTGCAACAATCATAAAGTGCTTGTGCTGAGAGGGTCTACCATTAATTATAAACTGATAATGTGGAAAGCAGGGGCAAAACGTAAATGTACTGCCCGTACCCAAGTTATAAGGGGTGCATGCATTTAACCATGTTGTAAAGTGCCGGTGCACAGACCACAGAATTCCCAGCGGACGACCTCAAGACACACATTTGTAGAAGGATCATCTTTATTCTCATTTGCACAAGGAAAGACTAGAAGCAATGGGATGAAACTGAATGGGAGGAGACACAGATTAGATATTAGAAAAAACTTTTTGACAGTGTGATCAATGAGTGGAACAGGCTGCCACGAGAGGTGGTGAGTTCTCCTTCAATGGAAGTCTTCAAACAGAAGCTGGACAGACATCTGTCTGGGATGATTTAGAGAATCCTGCTTTGAGCAGGGGGTTGGACCAGAAGGCCAAGGAGGTCCCTTCCAACTCTACTGTGTAGCCCAGCTGTGCTTGGTGCCACATGTTCCCTGGAGGATGCACGGAAGGTAATTCACAAATACCTGATAAGCACATAACACTTGACATTTTTCCTGGTTCCACCAGAGGGAGCCCTTGAGACAGCAGTGAGATAAAGACAATCTAGCTGAACGTTAGTCAGTCGTTGGTGTTACCTCAGGAGAGCAGACACGACATCTCTGAACGGAGTTACCTCAGACAAGCTGGGAGGGAGAAACCCCTGTCAGATTAGTCTGAGGGCTGAGGAAGCTGGAGCGAGAAGCTGACATCTACTGCTGCCTGTGCTTATATTAAGGTGCGTGTAGGACGACAGGCGAGTGGACAAAAGGGAGAGAGTGACTGAGGAGAAAATAGCATTTACAGCTAACCTCCACTCTGCATTACCGGACACCGGGTCTGAGCTTGCTAGCATCTTCACAGCTAGTGGAAAAACCGGGGACTCTGGACTTCAAGTCGCAGAGGGGCCCTTCAGTGCTGATACGTAACCGGGGTCAGGAAGACGGGGGTCTGGCAGGTACCGCCATAGAGACACTGTTCTGTCCACAAAAAGACCTCATCACAAGATCAGCCGGGCGTAAAAAGGAGAAGGAGTTAAACTTAGCTTCATGCAAGTTAGAAACCCACACACATTGAGGAATAAGGAGGCCTTAAACCTACACAGTGATTACAGACACTGAGAAACCTACAGTGGATTTGTAAAATGATTCATTCCCTTGGCTTTTTACCTATTTTGTTACATTACAACCTGTATTTAAATATTTTTGTAATCTGATTTGTGTGTGATGCATCAACACTTAATAGTCACATGAGTCTCATGCTTAGTGAGAGGAAGACCACCTGTGTGCAATTTAAGTGTCACATAGTCTGTCACTACATGCATCTTTTCTAAAAGACCACAGAGGCTGCAACACTATTAAGCAAGAGGCACCACTAACCAAATAATACAAAGAAGACCACGGAGATCTCCTAACAAGTCAGGGACAAAGCTGTTGAGGAGTGAAAATCATAGTTGGTTATAAAAAAATTATATTCTCTGATTAACCCCCGAAGCACCATCAAATCCATTATCATCAAATGGAAAGAACATGGTACCACAACAAACCTGCCAAGAGAGGACCACCAAAACGCTCAGCCCGAGCAAGGAGGGCATTAATCAAAGTGGCAGTACAGAGATTAAAGGTAACCCTGAAGGAGCTGCAGAGTTCCCAAGCAGAGACTTGAGTATCTTTCCATGAGACCACAATAAGCCGTACACTCCATAGAAGTGGTCTTTATGGAAGAGTGTGAATAAAAAAGCCTTTACTTACATACAAAAATTGTAAGGCTCCTTCTAATTTTGCCAAATGACATGTGGAAGACTCCCCAAATGTATGGAGGAAGGTGCTGTGGTCAAATGAAACCAAAATTTTATTTTTTGGCCACCAAAGTAAACGCTATGTCTGGTGCATAACCAGCATAGCTCATCACCCCAAGAACACCATCCCCACAGTGAAACAGGCTGTGGGGATGTTTTTCAGCAGCAGGGCAGGGAAAATGGTCCAAGTCGAGGGAAGATAGATGGTGCGAAATACAGAGGTATTCTTGATATAGGAAAGATGTGTATCTTCGTACCGTGTTAGCCAGTAGATAGAAAAATATTTAGACTTGAGAGTCCTCAGTGGTTGATACCTTTTAATGGCTAACTGAAAAGAGGTATTCTTGAGCACTTTGTCAGATTGTCAGTGATTTGAGTCTGGGACAGAGGTTCTCCTTCCAACAAGATAATGATCCAAAGCATACTGCTAAAGCAACACTCGAGTGGATTAATGGGAAACGTGTAAATGTTTTGGAGTGGCCTAGTCATAGCCCAGACCTTAATCCAATTGAGAATCTGTGGTCAGACCTAAAGATTGCTGTTCACCAGAGGAAACCATCTAACTTAAAGGAGTTGGAGAAGTTTTGCCTTGAGGACTGGGCAAAAATGCCATTTGCAAGATGTGGAAAGCTCATAAAGACTTGCAGCTGTAATTGCAGCAAAAGTAGGGTCTACAAAGTACTGACTTTAGGGGGTGAAGAGTATACACACAGAAGTTTTTAGTTATTTCATCCTATGTTTTGTTGCTTCCCAAGAAAAATAAAACTAATGTTCACATTTATAAGCATGTTCTTTACAGGAACTGATGCAAACCCTCTAAATAACTGTGAAATTCCAGGTTGTGAAGTAGCAAAACACGAAAAATGCTAAGTACTTGTCACGTTACTGGCGATACAGGACTGGAAGTCAGTGGCCGGAGCAGCAGTGTGCAGATGAGCGGACCAAGGAAGGACTTCTGGAAGTGCCGTATATGGCGGTGGTTCACTATGTTGGCAGATGCCGGAGCGCGCCCGAGCACAGGCCGGCCGAGATCACAAACAAGCACCAAGTCCGTTTAGGTGAATAGAGTTGGAGGTAGGAACAGCAGGGTTTCCACAAGAGACAGGAAGATGCCAGCAGAACACCTTCCAGATCAGGAGCTCAGATAATGCTTCACTCAGTTAGACTGAGCACCACAATATACTCAGCAACAGGAAGCTGCACAGGGCCAGGTATATATAGCAGGTCCAATCAGTCTTAATCAGGGCGAGAACAATCAGCAGGACAGGTGATGATCTCTATCCAATCAGTCTCAATCAGGGAGGGAACAATCAGCAGGGCAGGTGATGATCTCTATCCCAGACGAAGTTCATATGGTTTCAGGCTGAAGTTATCCAAGTTCCAAAATAGCTCCACAGCAAGGAACAGACCAGCAAGCCATGGCTCCCAGGTTCAAATCCTAACAGTACTTTCACAAGCCACTGTCAGCTATGCTCAAGACATATTTTTATGATGTGTTGCTGCCTACTTATGATTGGGCAACTCAAAGTGGGAGAAGTTCACGCCCCTAGTGAAAACTGTCTGATGACACCCACTTGGACTTAACAAAAGTTAACTCATTATGTGCTAAATACTTTGATGGCGTAAAATAAAAAATAAAGCAAAAAAATGTTTTTCCGCTGTGCAGTCACTGTTGAATAGTGTGTCCTGTTCGACATGAAACATTCGGTGAAATGTACTCTTAATTTATAGTGTATTCTGTGTCCCATAGTTTAAAAAAAATCTGTATGTGTCACAATATTCTGAGACTTGTTACTTTTTGATTTCTCCTTTGTTTTTTTGTATTTATTCCAATAATTATAAACTGGGCTTTGACTAAAAAAAAATAGACTGATTTGCTTTGTAAAATAGGTAAATCAGTGGTAAACATTCCTACCCTAGACCATTATCCTTTTTCCCTTTCACCCTTCCAAACCACAAAGAAAATTGTGCAAACCCTTAAACTGCCGTAGCCCACCAAAATTATTTCACCATTATGCCTATTATTATCACCAGATATACTGGGAACTAATCACTAAGACACTCTAGAACCACCTGGAATATTACCAATATACTGGCAAAAAATGCATATTGTAGTCCATGTACAAAGTGAGCAATAATTTGGAGGCATATTGTGATCCATTGGAGGAATCAACACACTTTGAAACCTCCCCTTTAAAAATTCTGCATCTGTCCCTGGTACTGAGATACCCCTTTTTGTGGATAGTGCTGATAGGACCCTTTTAGTGGATATTTTCTCAGATTATTTCAATCTGTGCCTACCGCTATATTTGCCAATTTGGTCTTTTCAACTATTTCAAATAACCCATTTCTGTAAGTTTTGTTACACTTTATTATATTACCGACCATTACGCACTTAGCAGAATTTACTGTGGTGTTAAGTTCTGTGCTACTGAAAGGAAAAAATTTTGGTAGACATCAATAAACATTGAAACAAAGGAGAAAGAAAATTGACTTTGACAAGTATTATTGAAGATAGTTTTAATATATTTTTTTGAAAAGAACACAGAATTTTAAAGTTTGCGGATTGAACTCCAACCACAAGGTTGTCAACGCCAGGGCCAATCTGGAGAAGTCTGTTGTAAATGGAAAAATATCACAGAAATCGAGTGCCGTATTTGTTTTTCTGGAAAATTAAATAAAATCTTGCAAAATCTTTTTATTGGTTACTTTCTTCAGGGAACTCTTTCATAATCCCAGATAATATAAAAGGTATTAATATATTAAGCATAGGAGGTTGTAAGAACCTTACTGACTGTAGATGACAGCAATAACAATAAACATTATAAGCAGTGGAATTTTAATGGTTGGGCTCAGATTAATTCTTGTTGATAGATTTGTTTTTGGCGAGGTATGTTTATGAGACATAGAGTTTCATCAAGGGTGCTGCAAAATTGGTGATCTATAAATACTGGATAATAAAAAAAATTATGAGATAGTGAACACCATATCACAGGGGTGCAAAACCTTTTCCCCAAAGTGTGTCCAAATTTGCTATAATTTTTATAAATTTTGCAAGAGTCAATTTACAGTCTGAGAGTATCATATACTGTAGTATCAAAAGTACATTTACAGTAAGTCACTTATTGCAAAGTACCAACTTAACTTTGCTATCATTCACCAGGATTTTCTGACTCCAGATAAGGGCTCATTCAGACATCGATTTTTAACGTACGAGTTCTATTTGTGGCTTTGATGGATATAATTTGTTCTTATTGTAGTCTATGAGGCTGTTCGCATGTCCGTGTATTTTTGTGCACCATGTTGTTCCCAGAAAATCATGGAGAGATTATGAATTTTTATCTGAGTCATGGATCAAACTCAACAATACAAGTCTCTGGGTCCATGAAAAAAATGAGACAGAACTTGGATGTAGTCCGTGTGCTGCAGTTTGATAGATGAAACTTAATGAAAGGATCGCCGCCTTTTTTGTGAAGTAGCCTTGCATCCGAAAAATGAGGTAGCTGCGCTGGCGTCTAATGCACACCGTGTGCACATGGCCATTAGGGGTTTTTTTAGGAGTATTTTGGAGTGAATGCAATCCAAAATCCTCAAAGAACGTTCTTATGCATTTCTAAGGAAATCCACTTTTCTATTCATAAGAGGTGGGGTGTTTTTTGGCATGTTTTTTTTCTGAAGAGGTTTGTTAAAATGCCTAATGGAAAATGAATAGATTATGTCACTTCGTTGAAATGGCTTCTGATGGATTGCGCTTCAATATAGGCATTGTCAAATCAAATGGTTGTAAAAAATCATTTTGGAACGTTTTGGGAAAAAAATACTCTTTCAAAACTTTTTGCTTTAGTGGAGAGCTGCAGTGAAATAAATATTTCTTCAAAAACAGTTTTACTCATATGCAACAAAAAAAAAAGAAAAACTGATGGCGGTATCTCCATCTCAGTGAAAAACGAACCAGCATGCAACTAGTATGTCATCTGGTCTGCTATCAGAGTGTTTTACAGACCCATAGACTTCAATGTGAGATTTTGATCCATCAAAAACAGACAAGGCTCCTTTCTGTTTTTGGCGATCATTCGGTCCGCGAAAAAACCCCACCAACATGTGAACCGATCAACAGACTACATTGAGTACATGGTCTACCAGTGACCAAACTTCTGAATGAGTCTTCAGGGTCCTCTCTCCTTCTGTACCAGTCGGTGACATGTTTTGTTCAAGATTATTGTATTTGTTTTCAATTATGTATACCCCTTTTCACATGTAAAAGCGCCATGGAATAAATTGAGCTATAATAATTAATAATAATACCAAATGTTACCCAATCTGAAATATTTTTTTTTTTTTACTAAATCTATTTTGATGCCTGCTGACGCATAGTGTGGAGAACTACAAGAGTTGGGGGCCTTCCCGATTGGGTACACCTTGTTGCGGTGGGATGACTTTTTTGCTTTTTTTATTAAAATAGTGATAACCAAGTCCCCTATGTTATTTACATGTATTACTTTTTATTAATTTACCATACTTACTTTTATTTTGGGTTTAAAGAATATTTTCATGAATTTAGCGTTTGATATAAAGTAAGTATAATAAGATTGCCTTAGGAAAATAACTGAGCAATTAGGACAGCCGTATAGACATCGAAGCATGCAGTGGACCATATCATTCTCTTCATCATTTCACTAATCCGTACAATTATCATTATAAAGTACGATTATTGAACATAATTGTTCAGTTATTAGTGCTGAGATTGCCCTGAGATCCCCTTGATAATTAGGTTTCAGGTCTCCAATCTAGCTTTCCATTGATTGTTGTATAGTCATAACTAAAGGATCTTTGAAGGTGAAATACCATCAGAAATTCAGGTATACATAATTAAATGCATGTTCAGAAAGTTTTCTAGGCTAAAAACATGGCTTTTCTTGCATGGATTGGTAGTTTTTTAATGCATTATTGGTTCATATTAATGTTTTCTTGAAAAATCACATGCACAAGTGGGGTGGAGGGGCAGAAAATTACTGCAAAATACCATTCCTCTACAACATGGTGATTGTGATGATTGTATGGTTAACACAGCAGCACCTGTAAAATGGTTGGCTTTAGTGTGTTGGGCCCCTTTTATTAGGTTGGTGTAAATTATGATTTGCCCTTGAAATATACTTAGAATATAGTAGCCCATTATGTGCATACAAAGAATCAACCAAAGAAATTTCAATTACGAGGAGACAACAGACTTGGTTACAACAGTGTTACATGAAGCAAAAGGTTGACTTGAAAATGTGCAAAATATTTTTGATGTTCATTAAAGGGAACCTGTCACCTGTTTTGGCTGCTATAAGAAGGGGCCACTGCCTTTCAGGGCTTATCTACAGCTTTCTACAATGCTGTAGATAATCCCCCAGTCTAACCTGCAAGAGAAGAAAAATAAGTTTTATTAATATCATCCGGGGGCGGTCCGGTCCAATGGGTGTCGCAGGTCCATGTCCAGCGCCTCCCATCTTCTTGTGCCGCCACCCTCCTGCTTGCTTCATGACTCCCCGGTGTCATGCTCCTGTACAGGCGTACTTATCTGCCCTGTTGAGGCAGAGCAAAGTACTGCAGTGAGCAAACGCCGGGAAAGGTCAGAGATGCCCAGCGCCTGCGCACTGCAGTACTTTACTCTGCCTTCAACAGGGCAGATAAGTACGCCTGTACAGAAGCATGATCCGGGAGCCAGAGAACAGGAGGCAGCATCGCAAGAAATGGAGGCCCATACCTGCGACACCATCGGACCGGACCAACCGTCGCCCCTGGGAGTAAAAGACACGTTTTGCTCTCGAGGGCAGATAGGCTTATTTATTTGTATCTCGGAGGTCGAAGACAGGTGGTCTATCTTATACGCTATAGACCTGTAATAAACCTAAGCGGTGGTCAATCTTAAGCGCCAAAAAGTACAGTCCCTTTAAGACTTGTGACTATTTGCTAGCAATTTCTTCAGCAGCACTTCTGTCACTCTGCAACAGTCTCTGCATCTCTATCTTTGGAGCACAGCATTTATTCTCTCAATGGTAGTCACAATCCCACTCTTGGTCCACTCTCTATTAACCTTCCTCTTGTGTTAGCTTTCTGTTACTCTTTCTTATGTTAACGGGTCGGTTTTGACCCGTGTCTTAAATCACCCCTAGGATACCCTAAAAAGTTATTTATGATCCAATTTGTTTCTAACCTTTTAGTTACCTTGTTAGGGTTTCTCATCCATGGAAGGATTGATCTTAATATTTTTGTTGTGGCCCCCTGGTGTCACGGGTGTGTCGCCACGAAGATCGTCGCGATTGCACAGCCTTACTTCTCGCAGCTGAGTTTTTGGTGCTTGGTGTTTTTCGGCAGTGAGGGAGTTAATTCTCTCTCTCTGTGCTAGACGAGGCCCAGCCTCACCCAGCTGCAGTTAATTCTGCAGTATTGGGACTCCTACAAATACCTGCCGGTCTGATTGGGTAGTTGTCGGTGAAAGCATTTCATACAGACCATCAGAGCGGATCGTGGTATTGAAGAGTTTGGAGCGAAGTGTACTCGGTGTGGTTTTTTCCCTTCCTCGCTTTATCATTTATCTCCTTACCCGTTTATGTTCCCTCTGTTATTGTGGTGTGAGTTTTTGTATGCAAGGTGGTTTTTGGTTTTCCCCTTGTACTGTCTCGTTCGTCTAGTACTGTGTATAAGCATTTACTACCCTGTCCCCTACTGTTGTGATCGGGGTCCTTCTCAGGACTATATTACTGAGGTTCAGGGATTCTCAGGAGGTAGGGTTACGCTGGCGGCCTGGACCTCTGTACCATTAACAGTACCTTCAGAAGAGGGATTAGTCAGGGCCCCAGCTAAGGGTCAGCATAGGACCCTGACCTCCTGTACGCAGTGACAGCGTGACACCTGGGCCTTTCATTTGAGAGCATACCCTTCATTTTCAATATAAAAATATTGTCAAATGAACCTCAAGAGAATAATATAAACTTAAAAAAGTTTGTTATATTACCTGACTATTACTGACAATAATAATAAAAAGTAGCTTTTCTAGGGCAAACAAATAACAATCAATCAATCAAGCATATCAACAGAAATCAAGTACTAGTTTTTAGATGCATTAGTATTTAGATGCATATGTGGCAAAAAGTGACACTTTTTGTGTGTTCTTTGCAGAGGTATTTTTTGCAGCCGAAGCACGATGTGTTTGAATTTCTGTCCTTATTGCTAGGGCAGACCTGACACCTCTTTCTTTTAGAATCAGGTGGTCTCACTGGGGTTGTGGCTGTTGTGGTTGATGTTGAGGCATGCCTGGTTGAGGAGGATGCTGGTGATGATGCTCTTTGTGTTGCTGTGGGTGTGGACGAAGCACTTGTTGAGCTCTGGAGTTGTCGGACCAAGGCTGCAGCGGCTGGGTCTCGGGGCACTCGTTCCCTTTGGTCAATGTGCGCCTTGACAAGGGATCTTCCTAGTTCCTCAAGAAACATCCTCCACTTGTGTTTTTTCTTTGAAATCCATCCTTGGTGAATGTGGGTCCACAACACAAATGAATTGCATGCTGACACATCAAGGATGTTGTAAAATACAACCATTGGCCATCTCCTAGTCATTCGCTGGCAAGTGTAGGTGGCAGTCAGCTTGTCCAGGTTGTCCACTCCTCCTTTGTTTTTGTTATAGTCCAGGATGATTCTGGGCTTTTTTTCACTTCCTGATGACACAGCTGCATCTTTGTGAAGTGTGGACATCAGTACCACATTCCGTCATTTTTTGGGGCAGTATGAAACAGCAGTGGTGGTGTCTGTAAAAACAAACTTTGAGGAAAGTGGAGCCCTGTCCTTCATCTGCAACAATTCAGTGGGCAGCTCAGGTTTGTTTTTTTTCACTGTGCCTACCATGGTGATTTTCCTCCTGAGAAGTTCTTGTCCAAGGTCATAGCTGGTGAAAAAAATTGTCACAAGTAATGTTGTGACCCTGCATTCCAGTAGTCATATCGAGGACTACACGTTTTCCTTGTTTTTTTTCAGGGATGCCGCTTGCAGACTTGCCTGTGTAAATCTGTAGATTCCATGCATAGCTAGTTTTTGCATCACAGGCTGCTCAAATTTGTATGCCGTATTTGCTTGGCTTACTTGGCATGTATTGCCGGAAGGGGCATTTTCCGCGGAAAGGGAGAAAACGTTCGTCTACTGTCACCTCTGGCCCTGGGTTGAACATCAGTGGAAGGAGCTGCACCCATTTCTCCCAAACATCCCTGATGGGAGCAAGTTTGTCAGATTTTGTTCTGGTGTCTCTGTTGTCAAATCTGGGGACTCTTGATTTCATTTGAAAATTTTGAAGTGACATTGTTGCCCGGAAAATATTCCTGCCTGTCGATGCGTCCCAGAGACTATCAGTGGCCTCATTGCAGGATTTGTACACTCCAGCAAGGAGAAGAACACCAATGTAGGCATCCAGGACATCATCATGAAGGTCATTCCACATGTTGCCGTGGACTTTTTTTCCTTCAAGGTTTGTCATAGCAATAATGACTTTATTTTTATTGACAATGGCATAAACAGATCAAAACATGACTTGATGTCACTAAAGGGTATGCCACACTAAACAATATCGCTAACGGGATCGCTAAAAAACGTCACTATTTAGCGATCCCGTTAGCGATATTGTTCAGTGCGGCAGCTTCCAGCGACGAGCTTCCTGCTGTGATCTCGCTCGTCGCTGGAATCGTTCCGGACCCTATTTTCTCGTCGGCGCTCCCGCTGGTAAGTATCTTTCGCTGTGTGGCACCTTTTCTTAGCGATTTAGCGGTACTTTTGTACCGCTAAAGTCGTTAAGAAGATCGTTAACGGCGATAGCGTCGTTAACTATATCGCTAAATGTGACCGCATTTAGCGATATAGAAACAATCCCGCTAGCGATCGCATTAGTATGCGTCGTTATTGTGATCGCTAGCGGGATTGTTTAGTGTGGCAGTACCTTTACTCTTGTCACAGCAAACCTTGTGATCCCAGGGGTTATTTTTATGACATTTGCAGCATCTGCCCTACCATGTACATCTGGAGGTACTGACCTCCAACTGATCTTGCCACTTTTGGATTTGAATCTTTCAGCAGGAGCAGCTTCAGTACCAGTGACCTCCTCATCAGACTGATCAGAACTGTCTGTGTCTTCCGGTTGATACTCCACATCATCTTCCTCCTCAGAAACCTGTTCATCTGTATCAGTTTGCTGCTGTGTGTCCTCTGATTCATTATCATCTAAGATATAATCCAGAATTTGGCTTACATCAAATCTTCTCCTCATTGTTGCATGTGTAAACTGGAGATGTATACTCTGCAAAGTGCCAACTCTAAGCTGATTTGGCCATACATGCCTGGACATGTCCCTAACTCAAGTTGTTGGAGGTAGAGCTGGCTGTGGGCTGTTGGTTTATATTGTGTTTATGAGTTCAGTTTTGGGACTTATTATTGTTTTTTTACTCTTATATTAGACCTGGGTCGAAATTAACCCCAACAACACAAATGTTATAATTTTAATAAGAGCATTTTTACAATTTAGTAAAATAGTTTTATTTATTGTATTTTGTTTAAAAATAAATTTCTGAAAAAGTCAAACCTAAAACGGGTCGGTCACGACCCTAACACAAGAGGAAGGTTAACTGCCTTAGTTATTTTACAACCTCTTTACAGTCACTATAGTTGCGATATAGTCTCTCCTCTGCTCCAGTCTTTATTGATTTGCTTCAGTACTGCAGCCAATCACTGAGCTCAGTGTTCCTGGCTCAAAATGAGTTGACGTAACATGGCCTATGTAGCCGATTAACAATGACCGAAGCAGTGGAGGAAGGCATCACTGCACCCCGGCAATTTAAGTAAGAACTTGTTGGGGGTTTTTTTGTTTTGCGTTCCTGAGCCTATAGAATGATGATATTCAATGGGACAAAACTTTTAAATCACCCATTTGAGCAATGCGTACTGGTATTATTTGTGAATTGACCTAGATGATAATGTGGGGACAATATGGCAGTTTCTTAAGGGAGTATTACTTGATCACTTTTGTTATGAGCTGTATATGGCAGTATGTACCCAATTCATGTTTTTGGCAGAATTCTGTCACGAAACGCCTTGAAAAGCCACAAAAAGTTTGCGCAACGAGAAATTTTGCATCTTTTGGCATTTTCACACCAGACCATGATAGCGTCACCAAAACCAGTGGAGTTGTGGCAGGTTTGGGAATGACTGAGCCCTAACATCTAATCTATTAAAATTGATGTCACTTTAATGAATCCTTTGTGAATCCAATTCATCTAGTGGGGCTAAAAATGTAAAATCAGTAAGTTCAATGTAATCAACAAGTGGTAACTCTCAGAGGAGACAAAAAGCAAGGATTTTTTTTTAAGTGCACTTATTGTGAGTAAGAAGTTAAATATGAAAAGAAAACTATAGAACTTCATTATTGAAGACTATATTTAACATGTTATTTTTACCGTAAGGTAAAAACATTGCTCCAAAACAGTGTTTGAATTGCTGTGGTTTGACACAATAAATATAAATAAAAACATAAGCACTCATGCAGCTACATAAATTTTTTTGGTGACAAAAAATGTTAATTTAAACCAAATAATGACAGTTTTCTTTTAACAAATATTGATAATTTATTATGTTAAAAAAATTAATTTTTGCATTACGTAGGATTTTTTTCTTCTTTACCTTCTCTTCTTTTATTTGTGTCATTTAGAAAGTTACAGTTCTTTTTTTTGTACATTATATTTTTCCTGTAAAATTAACCCATTAGTGACAGCCAATTTGGTACTTAATGACCGAGTCAATTTTTGCAATTCTGACCACTGTCACTTTATGAGGCTATAGCTCTAGAACGCTTCAACGGATCCCACTGATTCTGAGAATGTTTTTTAGTGACATATTGTACTTCATGTCAGTGGTAAAATTTCTTCTATATAACTTGTATTTATTTAAGAAAAAAATGGAAATTTGGCAAAAACTTTGAACATTTTGCAATTTTCAAACTTTTAATTTTTGTACCATTAAATCAGAGAGCTATGTCACACAAAATAGTTAATAAATATCATTTCTCACATGTCAACTTTACATCAGCACAATTTTGTAAACATAATTTCTTTTTGTTATGACATTATAAGGGTTAAAAGTTGACCAGCGATTTCTCATTTTTCCAACAAAATTTACAAAACCAATTTTATTAGGGACCACCTCACATTTGAAGTGAGTTTGGGGGGTCAATATAACAGAAAATACCCAAAAGTGACACCATTCTAAAAACTTACCCCTCAAGATGTGCAAAACCACATTCAAGAATTTTATTAACCTTTCAGGTGCTTCACGAGAACCAAAACAATGTGGAGGGAAAAAATGAACATTTCACTTTTTTCACAAAAAAATTACTTTGGAACCAAATTTTTTTTATTTTCACAAGGGTTTAATGAGAAAATGGACCACAAAATTTGTTGTGCAATTTCTCCTGAGTATGCCAGTATCCGGTATGTGGGGGAAAGCCACTGTTTGGGCGCATGGGGGGGCTCAGAAGTGAGGGAGCACCATTTGAGTTTTTAAATGCAAAATTAGCTGGAATCAATGGTGGCGCCATGTTGCGTGTGGAGACACCCTGATGTGCCTAAACAGTGGACTCCCCCAATTCTAACTTTAACCCTAACCCCAACACACCCTAACCTTAATCCCAACTCTAACCAAAACCCTAACCACAACCCTAACCCCAAGACACCACTAACCCTAATCCCAACCCAAACCATAACCCTAACCACAAACCTAACCCTAACATGCCCCTAACCCTAATCCCAACCCTAACCATAATCCCAACCATAACCACAACCCTAACCCTAGCCAAACCCTATCTTTAGCCCATCCCTATCATTAGCCCAACTCTAACTTTAGCCCAACCCTAACCCGAGCCCCAACCCTAACTCTAGCCCCAAACTTAACCCTAGCCCAACCCTAATGGAAAATTTGAAATAATTACATTTTTTAATTTTATTATTTTTAACTAAGCAGGTGATAAAGGGGGGTTTGATTTACTATTTAATTTATTTTGATCACTGTGTATTGTTGCCTGGTGCAAGCCAGAAGATGTTGGCAGGCGCACTGCGCATGTGCCCGCCATTTTCTTCCTGGAAGAAGATGCCAATGGCCAGGGGACAGAGACAGAGAGACATCAGAGGTACCGGAGGGGCTCGGGGACCCCACAAATTAAATGGGAATTCGGACTTTTTTGGGGGGTCGCCATTATTCCGTTAATAATGGCGATCGCAACATTGGGGTCGGTAAAAACCAACCTAAATCAAGTTCTCTGGGGTTTCTGTTACCCCGATAGCCAAAATTCCAGAGAAATTCCGATGCTGGGGTGGCACTATATACTCATTTCTCAGAGCCATTAAAACGCAGCGCTGTGGCATAAGTACCCTTAACTGCCGCCGTTAAAAGGTGTATTGGCAGTCGTTAAGGGGTTAAAGCTCCCATTCTGGCCCCATTTACAGAGGCAGACAGCCCTGATCGTGTAACATCTCCACTCCTTCCATTGATTATTGTACTCGCTTATATAGCACCAAAATATTACACAGCGCCCTGTCATCACTTTCCCCACTGGAGCTCACAATCTGGAATTTTCTATCAGGCAAGCCTTTGAACAACACCCATACAAACAAAGGGAGAGCATACAGACTACTTGACGAAATTGTCCTTCATGGAATTTGAACCCAGGACCCCAGCACAGCAAAATTACAGTGCTAACCACTGAGCCACAATGCTGCCACAAAGCCACATATTGGGCAACTTTTGAAAAGTGACAACATGGCTCTAACTTATGATGTTTGAATCACAAAAAGTACATATGACAGCCCTTATTATAACCAAAAATAAATACAGAACGAGCAAAGTTTCAAAAAAAAAATATAAGCCCCATTACTACCCTTTATGAGGGCATCAGACCAGACCCCTCTGTATTGAGATCTAAGGACAGAACCCCTTGTAAAAAGATGTCACACTATTTTTCAGATGCCTCCAGTCTCACCCAAGAAGGGATTTGATGGCTATCTGCCAAACCTACTATCATTAGCTACTGGTAGTTGTATGATTGGGGTTGTAGACACAGGTGTGACCATGACTGGATCCAAAGGTAATGGAGACTTGCCTATTTCCCTGGGAGAACACTGCTTTCAACTGTACCCATATCCTTATGGCGCAAAAACAGTTGATTACTACAGTAGAGCAGTGAGCAATTGACTCCCTGCTCCACCACTTGTTCTAGTAAAAGCCAGAAGTTGGGAGTTAATAGAAGATTTCAGATGGCACCATTCACTTGACTGTAACTTGCAATAGATGAGTCCCATGCATCACTCTGTTATTCGTGCACACTTGGTGCAACCCTCTATAAGGTTGTAACAGTAAAGAGAAATCCAGGAACCAGGGCACCAGGTGTCCTGTTTTCTTAACTTAATTCGTACAGAAAAATCACAATATTTTGGCTGCGTAGGGCCTTTATAAAAAAAATGAAATTATTTGCATATCGTTCTTTCTTAATGGCTTGATATACAGTGCCTTGCAAAAGTATTCGGCCTCTGGAACTTTTCAACCTTTTCCCACATATCATGCTTCAAACATAAAGATACCAAATGCAAAGTTTTAGTGAAGAATCAACAACAAGTCGGACACAATTGTGAAGTTGAACAAAATTTATTGGTTATTTTAAATTTTTGTGGAAATACAAAAACTGAAAAGTGGGGCGTGCAAAATTATTCGGCCCCTTTTACTTAATACTTTGTTGCTTCACCTTTTGCTGTGATTACAGCTGCAAGTCGCTTGGGGTATGTCTCTATCAGTTTAGTACATCGAGAGACTGAAATTCTTGCCCATTCTTCCTTGGCAAACAGATCGAGCTCAGTGAGGTTTGATGGAGATCGTTTGTGAACAGCAGTTTTCAGCTCTTTCCACAGATTCTTGATTGGATTCAGGTCTGGACTTTGACTTGGCCATTCTAACACCTGGATACGTTTATTTGTGAACCATTCCAGTCTCCGGTCTTTTGCAGACTCCAACAGGTTTTCTTCAAAAATGGTCCAGTATTTGGCTCCATCCATCTTCCCATCAATTTTAACTATCTTCCCTGTCCCTGCTGAAGAAAAGCAGGCCAAAACCATGATGCTGCCACCACCATGTTTGACAATGGGGATGTTGTGTTCAGGGTGATGAGCTGTGTTGCCTTTATGCCAAACATATCGTTTGGCACTGTTGCCAAAAAGTTCGATTTTGGTTTCATCTGACCAGAGCACCTTCTTCCACATGTTTGGTGTGTCTCCCAGGTGGCTTTTTGCAAACTTTAAATGACACTTTTTATGGATATCTTTGAGAAATGGCTTTCTTCTTGCCACTCTTCCATAAAGGTCAGATTTGTGCAGTGTACGACTGATTGTTGTCTTATGGACAGACTGTCCCACCTCAGCTGTAGATCTCTGCAGTTCATCCAAAGTGATCATGGGCCTCTTGGCTGCATCTCTGATTAGTCTTCTCCTTGTTTGAGATGAAAGTTTAGAGGGATGGCAGTGGTATGATACTCCAATTTCAATATGATCGCTTGCACAGTGCTCCTTGGGATGTTTAAAGTTTTGGAAATCATTTTGTATCCAAATCCGCTTTAAACTTCTCCACAACAGTATCACGGACCTGCCTGTTGTGTTCCTTGGTCTTCATGATGCTCTCTGTGCTTCAAGCAGAACCCTGAGACTATCACAGAGCAGGTGCATTTATACGGAGACTTGATTACACACAGGTGGATTATATTTATCATCATTAGTAATTTAGGACAACATTGGATCATGCAGATATCCACAATGAACTTCTGGAGTGAGTTTTCTGCAGTGAAAGTAAAGGGGCCGAATAATATTGCACGCCCCACTTTTCAGTTTTTGTATTTCCACAAAAATCTAAAATAACCAATAAATTTTGTTCAACTTCACAATTGTGTCCCACTTGTTGTTGATTCTTCACCAAAAATTTACATTTGGTAAGCATGATATGTGGGAAAAGGTTGAAAAGTTCCAGGGGGCCGAATACTTTCGCAAGGCACTGTAGGCCCTGCGTGGCCGAAACATTGTGATTTTTTTGTACTAATAAAGATACCAAAATTAGGACATCTGGTGCCCTGGTTCCTGGATTTCTCTTCACATTACCTCACTGCATCATTTCATCCAGTCAGTGGACTACAGGTAAGACCAAGCCTCTGATTGTGGAAGTGGAGTTCAGCATGAGCCAGCTTATTTTTTATTGGCACAAACAAGGCATAGGAGGACTGAAATGTTGTAGGGACGTAAAAGGTTGTCAGCAGTTTTGATGCCTTCAGTGTGATTCTACAATTTTCATAGTCATGAAAATACAGAAAAATCTTTGAATGAGAAGGTGTGTCCAAACTTTTGGTCTGTACTGTATATATATACTATATATCAAGGTGGAGGTGGAGGTAGCCAACACTGTTTTTTTATTGATATTTTTTGGGGTACTCTGAAAATAGCAGTGTAATAATCTACTGGTCACACTCTCTATACAGGCCGTGTAATACTGTGCAATTTCTTGGGTTTAAAACAATGAGGAGAGCATCAAATAGGAGATGTGGCCGTGTTGCTGGTGGTGGTGAGGTAGCTGCTGCAGGGACATAGCGTATATGGTTGATCTGTGTCTGCTACAAGCCCAAACACCTTCCTCTGCTGCTAGCAGGCGACAGGACATTCTGTGTAGTTTCGTAGACCTGAGTACCATTGGATGAATGGTGAGGCCAGAACAAGTAGAGGTGGCGTTAGATTGGTTGGCTGAGAGTGCCTTCAGTCACTTTATTTGTCTTCCACTCAGTCCCCTGCTGAAAGCGCAAATTTGGCACCTGTGGCTCATGGCATCTGTCTTCCACCTTATTCACCTGGCCCTGACCCACAATTTGAAAAGATTGACTGCACTCATGCCCAACCACTTGTTCTGTTGGAGAATGACTACATGGGAAGGGTAGTGCAAGCAGTCAGCGGACCACCGCCGCACATCACTGATGATGCTTATGATGAAACACATGTGCCAACTGCTGCAGCTTCCTGCTTTGTGTACACCAGCAAGGAGGCCAGGGGTGAAGACTGGGTGAAACATCATGTGGGGGATTATTATTATTATTATTTATTTTTAATGCACCATTGATTCCATGGTGCTGTACATGGGGAGTTTTTACATACAAAACACAAATAGTAATTACAATTAACAAACTATTAGTGACAGACAGCTACAGAGGGACCCTGTATAATGTGGAAGGAGACAGTAGTTTCGGGGGTTGCAGCAGCTCTGATGTAAGTGAGGTTGCAGCGGGGCCATTGCAGGCTGTAAGCTGTTCTGAAGACATGGGTTTTCAATTTCCACTTGAAAGTTTCGAATGTAGGGGATAATTGGATGTTGTTGGGCCACAGAATTCTACAGGATGGGGGATACTCGGGAGAAGTCTTGCAGGCAATTGGATGAGGAACATACATGATAGAGGAAGTGAGAAGGAGGTCTTGGGAATACCAGAGATTACATAGTGGAAGATATCTGGAGATTAATTCAGAGATATATAGGTAGATAAATTATGTACGGCTTTGTAGGTCAGTGTTAGTAGCTTTAAGTAGATATGTTGTGGAATTAGGAGACAATAAAGGGATTTGCAGAGGGGTGAAATGGAGGAGTAGTGAGGACAGAAGTGGATTAGTAGGGAAGTAGAGTTACGGACAGACTGGAGATGTGGGATGATGCAATAGGGATGTTGAGGTCCTAGACCCCACATGGAGTCAAGGCCATCTGAGTGACGGGGCAGTTTGGAGGAAAAAGTGGTGGTCACGCTGCCCCAGCTGCACAGCAAACCAGGGAGCAGGGTGCAAAAGTGCCGTGGCCGGCATCTTGCCACTAAGTTTGCTGCTACTCCCCACCGCAGCCAGCCCCTAGCCTTTTTGCTAACCAAGTTAATTTTATTTCTATAAAAAAATATATTCCAAAGCACTTTTCAATTAAGCGGGGTCAGATACAGACAAAAAATAAATCAATACAAAGTATGACAGTTTAAAGAGTTACAGAAGGAGTGAGGGCCCTGCTTGCAAGTTTACAAACTACAATCTACATGTTGTCTTCTCCTACTACTCCACTTCCTCCACCATCTTATCATCCGGTCACAAAGTGACAGTGTGTTCGAGCTTTAGGCATTCTCACTCCGCTTCTGCTGGCCTACCTGTGGTGCAGCCTTACTTCTGCCTTCTTGCTCCCCACCTCATATGTGCTGTACCCACAAGGTGGAATTCCACATTGCATATGCTGGAGAGACTATGGGAGCAGCAGCAGGCAATAGTAGAGTTTCAGCTCTTGGACACACTGGTGAGTCGCTCAGCAGAACAACACCAGTTCACCAACAATGAGTGTACTGGGTTAATACGCATGATACAGATGATATAGAGGACCCAGACGATACACCTCTCACCAAGGACAGCTTATCGTTGTCTTTGGGCAGCCTAGCACACAAGAGCCAATAGATGCTGCCGTGCCTACGTAACGACAGCCGAGTTTCCTGGATTGTTGCAAGTGCTGATTACAGGGTGGCCACCCTGCTGAATCCCCGCTACAAGCATAATGTGTCATAATTACTTCTGTAGAGTGAGATTGAAAAATGAGGGAATACAAGCAAGCACTGGTAGACACACTAATGACTGCATCCTCACCTGACAGTGGGAGATCAGTGGAAGCACAAGGTAGAAGGAGATGAAGTTGTCAAAGCAGCTGGGGCACTGGCACCACCTCTGAAGAGATGGTTAGCATGGCAGAGATGTGTAAAACCTTACTCAGCGCATCGCAAAATCTAGCTCCACAAACAGCACAAGCAGATGGTTTTTGGTACAGTACAAACAGAGGCTTTTTTGCCACAGTACACAAAGGCTTTTTGATAAAGTAGAAACAGAGCCTTTTTGCACAGTACACACATAGGCTATTTGGCACAGTACACCCAGAAGCTTTTTAGTAAAGTAGAGACAAAGGCATTTTGGCACAGTAGAAACAGATTCTTTTTGGCCCACAAATGGGAAAGAGATGCCTGGAGAGTAGAAATTTTTTTAAACACTCAACTTGTATAGGCACAGCGGTAGAATGAAATAATTTTTTGGGCCCGCAAATGGAAAAGAGTCGGCTGCAGAGAAGAAAAATTGTTTAGACACACTACTCACAAAAAGAAAGCTGGAGAGTAGAACTTTTTTTACACACACTACTTGCTAAAAACTGCTGCAGAGTACAAAAAATAAAGCTGCATAGTACAATTTTTTTTAGACACAGTACTTTCAAAAAACATTGCAAGGTACAATCATTTTTTGCACATGCTATTCGCAAAAAAAAGCTGCAGAATGCAATTTTTATTTTAGACACACTACTTTGCAAAGCACCGCTACAATCATATTTTACACACACTAATCATATAGGCACAGCTATACAGTAAAATTATTTGCTTGGCCTACAAATGGCAAAGAGACAGCTGCTGAGATTTATTTATTTGCCACACTACTAGAAAAGGCACAGCGATCCAGAGAAAATGATTTGTTTGGCCTACAAATAGCAGAGAGATGGCTGCTGAATGCAATAATTTTTAATGCACACGGCCACAGAGTACACACAGTGGCTTTTGGCACAGTAATCCCACAGATATGGGTTGCAGAGTACACACAGCGGCTTTTGGCGCAGTGCTATCATAGACATGGTTGCATAAAGGGTATGCCACACTGAACAATATCGCTAACGGGATCGCTAAAAACGTCACTATTTAGCGATCCCGTTAGCGATGTTGTTCAGTGCGGCAGCTTCCAGCGACGAGCTTCCTGCTGTGATCTCGCTCGTCGCTGGAATCGCTCCGGACCCTATTTTATCGTCGGTGCTCCCGCTGGGTAAGTATATATCGCTAGTGTGGCACCTTTTCTTAGCGATTTAGCGGTACTTTTGTACCGCTAAAGTCGTTAAGAAGATCGCTAACGGCGATAGCGTCGTTAACTATATCGCTAAATGTGGCCGCACTTAGCGATATAGAAACAATCCAGCTAGCGATCGCATTAGTATGCACGTTATGTGATCGCTAGCGGGATAGTTTAGTGTGGCAGTACCTTAAGAGTATAAAAAATTGTTTTGACACACATCACTATCACTCCTATGCACACTTGCAGATTATAAAAACTTTTGGGTATGCACAGTACTATCACAGACATGGGTGCAGAGTACACAAAAAGAGTGTTTTTGTAAACCTGCACACACTCAAAACCTAATACTGTCCCTCACTACAGCTGCGTCCTGCCCCTATGCTAAGCAGTGCTGATATAAAAAATAGTAATATTTAACCAGGAGGACCAGGTATAAGTGGAGGAGGAGGTGGAAGTGGCGGTATAAGTGAAAGAGGCAAGGGAGGAGTAATCCAATTTTTTTTTGGGGGGGTTGGTATTTATTTTTCATAGTTTTTATATTTTGGGGGGTATGTTTTGTTATGGAACTGACTTAAAACAACCTAGAAATAACAAAAATAAAACTAGATATCTAGAATAGAACCAGGAGGCATAGGTCCAAGTGGAGGAACAGGTGGACATGTTGTTATAGGTGAAAGAGGCAAGGGAGGAATAATCCATAACTGATTTTTTTTTCTTTTTTTTCATTTTTTTTATGGAATTGACTTAAAATAACCTACAATTAACAAAACTTAAAAGCTAGCAATCTAGAACCAGGAGGTGTAGATCCAATTGTAGGAAGAGATTGATGTGGCGGTATAGGTTGAAGAGGCAAGGGAGGAGTAATCCAACACTTTTTTTTTTTTTTGTATTCTTTCCTTTTTTTAATTTTTTTTTTAATGGAACTGACTTAAAACAGCCTACAATTAACAACTCAAACTTGCAATCTAGAACCAAGAGGCATAGGCCCAAGTGTAGGAAGAGATGGACATGGCGGTATTATTTATTATTATTATTATTACACATTTATATAGCGCCATTTATTCCATGGCGCTTTACATATGAAAAGGGAAAATATAGACAGGTACAATAAACGTGTGCTAGACAAGGGACACACAAGTACAGAAGGAGAGAGGACCCTGCCCGCGAGGACTCACAGTCTACAGGGATGGGTGAGGATACACTAGGAAAGGGTAGAGCTGGTCGTGCGATGGTTCAGTAGACTGAGGATCATTGTAGGCTATAGGCTTGTCGGAACAGGTGGGTCTTCAGGTTCTTCTTGAAGGTTTCCGTTGTTGGTGAAAGTCTGATGTTTTGCGGCAGGGAGTTCCAGAGTATGGGGGAAGCCCGGGAGAAGTCTTGTATGCGGTTGTGGGAAGAAGAGATGAGGGGGGAGTCGAGAAGGAGATCTTGAGAGGATCGAAGGTTGCGTGTAGGTAGGTAGCGGGAGACCATGTCACAGATGTATGGAGGAGAAAGGTTGTGGATGGCTTTGTATGTCATGGTTAGGGTTTTGAACTGAAGCCTCTGGCAATAGGAAGCCAGTGAAGGGCCTGGCGGTATAGGTTAAAGAGGCAATGGAGGAGTAATACTACATTTCAACATTGGTTTTTTTTTCTTTTTTTCAATGTTTTTTTTTTAGGGAGCTGACTTAGAAGAACATAGAATGAATTCAAAATAAATGAACAAGCTATAACCAGGGGCCGAGGACAGATTGGAGGAGGAGGTGGACGTGGCTGTGTAGGTGGAAGACGCAAAGGAGAAGGTAGCCAACACACTTTTTTGGGTTTTTATTTGTGAAGTAGGCACCCAAATTAACCCCTTAGTGATGGGGCCAATTTTTTAAATTCTGACCAATGTCACTTTATGTGGTGATAACTCTGGAATGCTTCAACAAATCCCATTGATTTTGAGACTTTTTTTGTGGCACATTATAATTTATGATAATGGTAAATTTAGGTTGATATGTTTTGTGCTTATTTATAAAAAATATCAGAAACTTGACAAAAATGTA
>JARQOD010000002.1:43264584-43485898 GCA_033576555.1 Oophaga sylvatica | reverse complement strand
CGAGCCATCATACAGCATCATCAGCAAAAAAATAAAAAAGTTATAGCTCGCAGAATAAAGCGATGCAAAAATAATTATTTTTTATATAAAATTGTTTTTATTCTATAAAAGCGCGAAAACATAAAAAAATTATATAAATGAGGTATCTCCATAATCGTACTGACCCGAAGAATAAAACTGCTTTATCAATTTTACCACACGCGGAACAATAAAAACGCCTCACCCAAAAGAAATTCATGAATTGCTGATTTTTGTTCATTCTAACCTCCCAAAAATCGAAATAAAAAGCGATCAAAAAATGTCACGTGCTCAAAAATGGTACCAATAAAAGCGTCACCTCGTCCCGCAAAAATTAAGACCTCACATGACTCTGTGGGCCAAAATATGCAAAAATTATAGCTCTCAAAATGTGGCGATGCAAAAAACTACTTTTTGCAATAAAAAGCGTCTTTTAGCGTGACAGCTGCCAATCATAAAAACCGCTATAAATAGTAAATCAAACCCCCCTTTATCACCCCCTTAGTTAGGGAAAAATAATAAAATAAAAAAAATGTATTTATTTCCATTTTCCCATTAGGGTTAGGGTTAGGGTTTCGGCTAAAGTTAGGGTTAGGGTTGGCGCTAAAGTTAGGATTAGGGTTAGAGTTTGGATTAGGGTTAGGGTTGGGATTAGGGTTGGGACTAGGGTTAGTGGTGTGTTGGAGTTAGGGTTGGAGTTAGAATTGGGGGGTTTCCACTGTTTAGGCACATCAGGGGCTCTCCAAATGTGACATGGCGTCTGATCTCCATTCCAGCCAATTCTGCTTTGAAAAAGTCAAACGGTGTTCCTTCACTTCTGAGCTCTGCCATGCGTCCAAACAGTAGTTTATCCCCACATATGGGGTATCAGCGTACTCTGGACCCCAAGAGTTATTGTGAAATTTGTCCTATTTCTTCTGTTACCCTTGGGAAAATAAAAAACTGGGGGCGAAAATATTATTTTTGTAAAAAAAATAAGATTTTTTTGTTTTTACGGCTGTACATTATAAACTTCTGTGAAGCACTTGGGGCTTCATAGCGCTCACCACACATCTAAATAAGTTCCTTGTGGGGTCTATTTTCCAAAATGGGGTCACTTGTTGGGGATTTCCACTGTTTAGGCGCATCAGGGGCTCTCCAAATGCGACATGACGCCCCCAAACCATTCCATCAAAGTCTGCAATCCAAAACGTCACTACTTCCCTTTCCGAGCCCTGACATGCGCCCATACAGTAGTTTTCTCCCACATATTGGGTATCAGCGTACTCAGGACAAATTGGACAACAACTTTTGGGGTCCAATTTCTCCTGTTACCCTTGTGAAAATAAAATATTGGGGGCGAAAAAATCATTTTTGTAAAAAAAAAAAGGATTTTTTATTTTTACGGCTGTGCGTTATAAACTTCTGTGAAGCACTTCGGGGTTCAAAGTGCTCACCACACATCTAGATAAGTTCCTTGTGGGGTCTATTTTCCAAAATGGGGTCACTTGTGGGGGGTTTCCACTGTTTAGGCGTATCAGGGGCTCTCCAAATGCGACATGACGCCCCCAGACCATTCCATCAAAGTCTGCAATCCAAAACGTCACTACTTCCCTTCCGAGCCCTGACGTGCACCCATACAGTAGTTTTCTCCTACATATTGGGTATCAGCGTACTCAGGACAAATTGGACAACAACTTTTGGGTTCCAATTTCTTCTGTTACCCTTGTGAAAATAAAATATTGGGGGCGAAAAAATCATTTTTGTAAAAAAAAAAAGGATTTTTTATTTTAAGGCTGTACGTTATAAACTTTAGTGAAACACCTGGGGGTTCAAAGTTCTCACCACACATCTAGATAAGTTCCTTGAGGGGTCTAGTTTCCAAAATGGTGTCATTTGTGGGGGGTTTCCACTGTTTAGGCAGATCAGGAGCTCTCCAAACACGACATGGCGTCCAGCCAATTCTGCGTTGAAAAAGTGAGACGGCGCTCCTTCCCTTCCAAACTCTGCCATGCACCCAAACAGTGGTATACCCCCACATATGGGGTATCAGTGTACTCAGGACAAATTGCACAATAACTTTTGGAGTCTTGTTACCCTTGGAAAAATAAAAATTCGGGTGAAAAGATCATTTTTGTGGAAAAAATATGATTTTTAAATTTTACGGCTCTACGTTATAAACTTGTGTGAAGCACTTGAGGGTTCAAATTGCTCACCAAAGATCTAGATAAGTTCCTTAGGGGGTCTAGTTTCCAAAATGGGGTCATTTGTGGGGGGTTTCCACTGTTTAGGCACATCAGGGGCTCTCCAAATGCAACATGGCATCCAATCTCAATTCCAGCCAATTTTGGTTGGAAAAAGTCAAATGGTGCTCCTTCCCTTCCGAGCTCTGCCGTGCGCCCAAACAGTGGTTCCCCCCCACATATGGGGCATCAGCGTACTCAGGACAAATTGGACAACAACTTATGTGGTCCAATTTCTCCTGATACCCTTGGAAAATAAAAAATTAGTGACTAAAATATAATTTTTGTGGGAAAAAAATAGGATTTTTTATTTTCATGCCCGGGCATTATAAACTTGTGTGAAGCACTTGGGGGTTCAAAGTGCTCACCAAAGATCTAGATAAGTTCCTTAGGGGGTCTAGTTTCCAAAATGGGGTCACTTGTGGGGGATTTCCACTGTTTAGGCTCATCTGGGGCACTGCAAACGGAACATGACCCCCATCAACGTCTGCATTCCAAAACGTTACTACTTCCTTTCCAAGCCCTGCCGTGCGCCCAAACAGTTTTCCACCCCCACATATGGGGTATCAGCGTACTCAGGACAAATTGGACAACAACTTTTGGGGTCCAATTTCCTTGGGAAAATTCAAAAATTTAGGACTAAAAAATCATTTTTGTGGAAAATTTTTTTTTTTTTTTCACACCCAGGCATTATAAACTTTTGTGAAACACTTGGGGGTTCAAAGTGCTCACAACAGATCTAGATAAGTACCTTAGGGGGTCTAGTTTCCAAAATGGTGTCACTTGTGGGGGGTTTCCACTGTTTAGGCGCATCAGAGGTTCTCCAAGCGCGACATGGCGTCCAATCTCAACTCCAGCCAATTTTAGTTTGAAAAAGTCAAACGGCGCTCCTTCCCTTACGAGCTCTGCCGTGTGCCCAAACAGTGGTTTTCCCCCACATATGGGGTATTGGCGTACTCAGGAGAAATTGCATAACAACCTTATCTGTCCATTTTCTCCTTTTACCCTTGTGAAAATAAAAAAAAAGTTTGTAAAAGATCATTTTTGTGGCTAAAAAGTTAAATATTCATTTTTTCCTTCCACGTTGCTTTAGTTCCTGTGAAGCACCTGAAGGGTTAATAAACTTCTTGAATGTGGTTTTGAGTACCTTGAGGGGTGCAGTTTTTAGAATGGTGTCACTTTTGGGTATTTTCTGTCATGTAGACCCCTCAAAGTGACTTCAAATGAGAGGTGGTCCCTAAAAAAAATGGCTTTGTAAATTTTGTTGTAAAAATGAGAAATCGCTGGTCAACTTTTAACCCTTATAACTTCCTAACAAAAAAAAATTTTGATTCCAAAATTGTGCTGATGTAAAGTAGACATGTGGGAAATGTTATTTCTTAACTATTTTGTGTGACATATTTCTCTGTTTTAAGGGAATAAAAATTCAAAGTTTGAAAATTGCAAAATTTTCAAAATTTTCGCCATATTTGCGTTTTTTTCAAAAATAAACGCAAGTTATATGGAAGAAATTTTACCACTAACATGAAGTACAATATGTCACGAGAAAACAATCTCAGAATCGCGAAGATCCGTTGAAGCGTTCCGGAGTTATAACCTCATAAAGAGACAGTGGTCAGAATTGTAAAAATTGTCCCGGTCATTAACGTGCAAACCACCCTTGGGGGTGAAGGGGTTAAGGCAGCTAAGGATTCCTCAATGCGTGGTAAAGGGTATGCATCTTTATGTGTAATGCGATTCACCTGTCTGTAATCTACACACATTCTCATGCTTCCGTCCTTTTTCCTAACTAGGACTAGAGGTGCTGCCCAGGGACTACAACTATCCCTTATCACCCCTGCTTCCTTCATGTCACGCAACATCTTCTTGGCTTTCTGGTAGTGTGCTGGAGGTATAGGCCTGTACCGCTCTTTAATGGGAGGTTGGTTGCCTGTAGGGATATGATGTTGTACTCCCTTAATTGTCCCAAAGTCAAGTGGGTGTTTGCTAAATACCTGTTTGTACTCCTGTACCACCCGTAGTACTCCCTGTTTCTGGTGGGCGGGAGTGGTGTCTGTCCCGACATGGAGCTGCTGACACCAATCCTCCACCTGGGTTGCTGGGTCATTATCCTCCGCTGGTTGGCGGGAGGCTAAGGACTCTGTCGTGAGAATGGAGTTGTTATCTACAGTATGTAATTTAGCAACAGTGGCATAACGTGGTAAATTCACTTCGTCTTCTCCCCAGTTGAGAAGACGTACTGGTACTCTCCCATTTCGTACTTCCACTACCCCTCTAGCATTCAAGAGTGTAGGTCTGTGCTCTGAACAATGGGGCTCTACTACTGCTTGGTAGTTCTGTCCTCTCAAACCTATTGCTGCTCTACACCATATAAGCATTTCACTCATTGGGGTATCACAATGGGGTTCGGGTCTGTTACCCGTACATTACCAATTTCACCATCTGTCAGCTTCGCTTGCTGCTGGCACATCAGGGCCCGGATCTCCCTCTGGATCACTCCCTTTTGCTTTGGCTTGGCAACTTCAGCGAGCTGTTGGAGCAAAAACACAACTTCTCCCAGACAGTTACTGATAATGTTTGTACCTAAAACCACATTTAAGCCATTTTCCTCATTTACAGTCTTTACTACTAAGAGTCCCTGGTCCTTCAGCTCCACTCTGCCCACCTTTACGTCCACATTTTTGGCTCCGAGTATA
The DNA here is from genome assembly GCA_033576555.1 of Oophaga sylvatica. Classification (NCBI taxonomy): domain Eukaryota; kingdom Metazoa; phylum Chordata; class Amphibia; order Anura; family Dendrobatidae; genus Oophaga; species Oophaga sylvatica. The sequence continues at coordinate 43,480,962 of JARQOD010000002.1, read as the reverse complement.
TCAACAGGGAGACCATTTGAGGCATACACAGCAAAGTCAGGGCTCGGGGGCTGGAGACTGTCCATGGACCAAAACTTATTATACAGGACATCAGGTATGATGGTCACCTGAGATCCAGTGTCCAGCAGGGCAGGGATTGCAATCCCGTCCAGGATGATGGACAGGTATGGTCTTCCTCCCACAAACCTGCGGTTCCAGTCTGAGGGGCCTGAAGAGTCTAGTCCTGGGTGTTGGCCCTCGGACCCAGGATCTGCTCGTTTAAAGGACACTGTCGGGCCAGATGACCTTCTCTGTTGCAACGGTAGCAGACGATCTCTCGGCGAGGATGGTGCTGATCAGGGGTCGCTCCTGGGGGTGGCGTTGTCCTCCTCCGGTGGGGCGACGTCCTCCTTCTCCTCCGGTTCATCCAAGGGACATCCTCTGGGACGTCAGCTAGCAGGATCTTCCCTCCTTCTTCCTTCCGCAGTTGCAGGGCACTCATTACAGCGGCCAGGTTTTTAGTCAGCTGGCGCACTTCTGAGCGCAGACAGTCCAACTCAGTAGGGGGCGCCACCTGCGTTTTTGGCTTCCGCCACCAGCGGGGAAAAGGTGGATGCTGCTGGCCTTAGAGTGGCTTCACCCGGGTGACACTGGGTTGCCACCTCGGGCTTCTCCAGGGGTCGCAGTCCTTTTATAGCCATATCTTTTATGGCATCAAATGTAGCGTCAGGATGATCCAAGGACCACCAGTGCACAGTTCTGCTTTCAGCTTGGGATCTCAGTCCCCGTACAAATTGTTCCTTCAACATTTTGCTTTCATTAACGGCACTTATAGGGTTGACCTGTTTGAGAGCTCGCAGGGCCCCCTGTAGTCGGCAGGCGTAGTCCCTAATACTGTCATCTGGTCTCTGGGAGCATTGGTAAAACCTCATCCGGAGATCTGTTTCAGTGCGGTCCTCAAAAATAGTCTGTAGCTTTAAGAATATTGAACGCACTGATTCCTGGTCTGCAGCTGTCCAAGTCTCTACTTCCCTTTCTGCAGCACCAGTCAGTTGTCCTAATACCACTGCAGCTCTTTGTTTCTCTGTCATAGGGTACATGTCCATTATGCTGCATATTTTGCGCTTGAACCCTGACAGGGTGTCTGGCTTACCGCTATACTGAGGGAGCCACTTTGCTCCAGGCAGGTATGGCAGGGTCAGTGGTACTATCGGGGCCACCGGGCCTGGTGAGGGGCCAACGTTTCCATCCAGCTTGTGGCTGCGACATGTCTGCGCCCCCCTAGTTAAGCGTGGCCTACCTTCTCCTGTAGGCTGCAGCTTCCTCCGGCTTCAGTAGTCAGCAGGACCTGCGTCGCCTGCGCTCTGACGTCAGAGCGTTCACCGATGCTCTCCACAGGACCTGCCGCCGCGTCAGCGTTGGGGGCGTGTCTGAGACTCGCGCGCTTTCTGCAGGTACACCCCTTCTCTTTGCGCTGTAGCGCTATACTTTGGCGGGCAATGGTGGACAATTGGCGCCAAAAATCACAACAACAGCAACACAGTCTCTTTGCACAAAAACAGTCCACTTCAGGCACACAGGACTCACATATAGCGAGCTTCGTATCCTGTTCGTGACGCCAGAAAATGAGTCGCTCGTAGCCAGGGCCTATGGGGTACTCGGCACCGAGCCCGTCCACTTCAATGGGGGATGTCACGGGTAGCACAGCTCGGTCCGTGGCCCTGGGTGCTCACTAAAAGGGATATTTACAGGGGATTGTAGTATATAGAAATGTTCGTGACGCCACCTGTGGTTCCTGGTCAGGATGACCAGAGCTGCAGGGTGTATCCTCTGAGGGGTTGTTACTGGGCAGCAAGGTGTTAAGTCTTCCACAGGCAAGACTGATCCCTCAGGGTATATGGTGGTGTAGGGGTGCAGGATCAATAAGGCAGACACACACAAGAAAGTCTCTTTCTGTACCTTTACTGGTGGTAGATGCAGGCACGTCCCGGGAAGCTGTCAGGGTGGAGGATGCACATCCAGTAATCCCACTGAGTAGGTGTAGGGCCTCCTTACTTCTTTAAATGTGTGAGTTTCTGACTTGCATGGAACAAAGTCTAACTCTGCCTTCTTAGCTACGCCCGGCTGACTTGGTGATGAGGCCTTCTTGTGGACAGAACAGTGTCTCTGTGGCGGTACCTGCCAGACCCCCGTCTTCCTAACCTCAGTTACGTGTCAGCACTGCTGGGCCCCTGCGACCTGAAGTACAGCAGGGTCTCCGGTTTCTCCTACTAGTCGTGATGATACTAGCAGGCTTGGACCCGGCGTCCGGTGGTACAGAGCAGAGGTAAGCGATCAATGCTGTTCAACCTCTGAAGCTCTCTCCTTTCTTCCACTTGCCTTTCGTCCTACTCACACCTTTAACATAAGCACAACCAGCAGTAGATGTCAGCTTTCTTTATCTTCACCGCTCTCCAAGCGTCGGCACGCTTAACTCACTGAAACGCTAACTGAAGGTACTCTCAGTGGACTCAACTTTGACCAGACTAAGTGGCAGTCCGACCCACTACTACTGGACTCCACAATGTAAGCTGAGTGTATGCTGAAGTCTTCAGGCTTTCAAATAAGTCTCTCTCTCTCTCCAGCTAGTATTTCCCTCTCAGCTCGTCTGAGGTAACTAGCTTGTCCGTCTCTCACAATCTGACTGGAAAGAAGACTCTACTCACGAGCCTACACTATCTTATATACCACGGATGAGCTTCCTCTGGTGGATCTGAGAACTAGTGTAGGTGTGTTGTGTGCTTATGGGTTTTAGTGGGTTTACCTGGTTGCATCCTCCTGGGAACATGTGGCTCCAGTCACAGCTGGGCTACACACCCTTCTCCACCAGTCGGCATGCCAGCATTTTACTCTCGAGTATCTGGTGGATGGAAAACTGAACACGCATGGGACAGTGTTGAGATGCTCAGTTGTAATGCTGGTGGTGAGGTCACATCATCTCTTTGTTGGGAGACAGGTGACCCTGTTGATCGTGAGCAGGAAAAAGAGGCCGAGACCATAGCAGGAGAGGGAGCACGAGGCACAAATCTGTCATGCTTTTTAAGGTGTGTACTCCACCACACCTCATGCTTGAAATTCAGATGCCTCATGGGGCTCAGATTGCTTGGCTGATTTGCAAGGGAGTGAGGTGGAAGCCGGCTGACCATGGTCCTCAAGTCCCAACTGTGCACTTTCTGCAGTGGACTGGGTGGAAGATAATGCAAAGAAACTGGAGCCAATCTCAGTCAAGCAATCTAACACTTTTTCAACATTTTGTGGCCTCACCATTTGTGTAGTGGTATTCCGGCCTACAGAAGGACGCACACCATCCTGTTGCCTGCATGCACCAAAGGAAGGTGCTGTATTTGGGCAACTAGCAGGTACTAAACCACAACTTCCCCTCCCTGTTGCAGCTATACCACCACCACCATGAGGAGCATCTACTCCTGCACCACCGAGGCCACAACCATGTCCCCTATTTGATGCTCTCCTCATTTTTGGAAGTGGTTTTTCTGCACACTGCTCACAAAAAGATGGCAGAAGAGTAGATTTATTTATTTGCCACACTACTAGAAAACACACAGCGGTCCTGAAAAACTATTTCTTTGGCCTACCAATTGCAATGAGACGGCTGATTCCAATTATTTATTTGAAACACTACTAGAAAACACATTGCGGCTTAAAGGAACAGTATTCTCACATGTGAGGGGATGCTGAGTACACACAGTGGCTTAAATGAACAGTACTCCCAAAGGAAGGGGGTGCAGAGTACACACAGTGGCTTAAAGGAACAGTATTTCCACAGGTGGGGGCAGAGTACACACAGTGGCTTAAAGGAACAGTACTCTTACAGGCGGGGGTGCAGAGTACATACAGCAGCTTAAAGGAACAGTACTCACAAAGGCTGGGGTGCAGAGTACACATAGCGGCTTAAAGGCACAGTACTTTCAGACGCTGGGTGCAGAGTACACACAGCTGCTTTTGGCACAGTACTCCCACAGATATGGGTTGCAGAGTATACACAGTAGCTTTTGGCACAGTACTCACAGCGTTTTTTGCAGAGTTTCTGTCAGAATCTGTCCCTCACTCCAGCAACTTTCTATCTCTACACTAATAAAAGCAGAATGTAGGTAGCACTCATGATCAGACTTTTATACAGGCCGGGTCACGTGCTGCGACGGCGAATCACAGCCATGCCAATACTTGGCTTGGCTGTGATGGCTCCAGAAGTGCCCAGTCTAAAAGCTTGTTGATTGTCTGTGCTGCAACCTTTCAACAAGCTTTATTAGACTGGCGAACTTGAACAGGAAACCTGACAAACAGTAAAAAGTCCATGTTCGGGGTTCGGTACCAGACACAAATTATGAGGTACGGACCCTGAACTTTACCGTTCCCTAATTATATTATGTCCCTTTCAATAGACAGGAATCACTTGGCAGATCAAAGGATAGTAGTGACTATACAGTTACTGAGATTTTTAAGTGTGAATAGGCAACTTCTTTTTATTTTGTATATTGTGTTTTGAGCAAAATTAATGTCTGGGAGTTCTCTTCTGAGCACTTCTTGGTCTATGAATTATGCATCTGGTAATCAGCATTATAGCTGTGCATAAATATAGAAAGTGCCGGCTTGGAAGTTGCTCCAAAGCTCAATTATTCCTGCCACATAGAAGTGCCTTTTCATGTTCCTCCTGAGCCCACTTGAGTCCTTCTTTAGAGCTGGACTTCCTATTAGAGCATGGTTTTATTTTAAACATGCTGCACTTATCCCTCTTGTTGACTCAATTGATGTACTTAGAGCATTAATCCAATGTTTGCTTCCTGCATTCTATCAGAAATCTAACTACAGATTGCACACAGTTTGCCAAATTACAGTACATCAGTTTGGTCATTCTGGTGCCTTAGCATGAGGCAGTGTGCTCACAATGAGTTTTTGGTGAGTTTTTGACTCTGCGCATGTTTGCTGCTTCAAAAACGTAGTATCTTACTCTACCTTTACATGATGAATATTTGGTGAGTTTTTGATGTTGCACAATTTCTGCACCATTTTGGCATCTGTTAAGTAAATTAGGTTACTTCTGTTTTTTCATTGTGTTTTTGTGTGCCTTTTTTACATGCATTTTTGCCACGTTTCTGATGGTACGTTTTGTTGCGTCTTGTTGGTGTGTCATGTTTTAAATAAAGCTACTTTGTTTTTGATACTGTAGATCAGGAGAGCAGACTGTCAGTTATTACATGACTCACACTGGTAACTCCTTCTTTCATTTACAATAGTCTCTGGAGGCAGATTCTCAGAGAGATCTATGTCCGACCCTTAGGTCTTCACAGTTTATTTACATATAAGAAGAACATGGATTTCTGAATAAGACATTGGATCGCAGAAAGTAGAAAATAATTATACACATTATACAATCTGCTCATTTTGTTGAGATGAAAGTTATAGGAATTTCTAGCTGGAGAAAGGCACACAAGAAGATATCTCCATCAGGCAAGATCCAAGCAAAGACACGTGACATACCAGAAGGTAACACAATTTAAGTGCTTGTTAGCACCATGCTTTCCAGTGGTAAATTAGTCCCATTGTACCTTTATGGTAAGTGAAAGTGACGTGCATTTTCCACACTGGAGCTCCTGGCATGAATTACTTTCAATCTGCCACTTTTTTTTTTCAATTACAGAAGGTCAGCACCCCAACCAGTTTTATTTTACTACCGATCACTGTCAAAGTTGAAAAACAAGATTCTTCTAGCACGAGCAGACAGGAGCAGAAACGTCTGTTTTATACTTTTTTGTCTAGACGTACCTTTCAGATACTTCGCTCATAAGCTTTTCATCTGGATATATGGCACGCTACAGACCTCTAATGGTTATAGGAAAACGGTTTTGTCATGTGAGAAAATAAATCTGTAAAAAAAAATATATAAAAAGTTCTCAAGGGGTGAGTTAAATTTGCTACTAGTAGATTCCTTGAAACGGCCGACATGATGAGACATTGTACTGCGCCGTATTCTCCCAGATTCGGTCAGTTAGGTGGGAACAAGAACTTAAACCTTGTGGCTCCTTAGCGTGTCTGATCTATGTCAGCAATGACTTTGAGATTCCTGGCCAATTACTACCATCGGTAATAGTACACCAGTTAACCGCTATGTGTTTTGGCGTCTACTAAAATGGAATATGGAAATCTTGCTCGTTATACTAGGACTTCTATACCACAATGTCAACGGGCTGCACTTTACACCTGCCATCTTCTGTTACTCATTACCAAACCAGGGTTCTAAGTAGCCTCCAGCTTTATGGAAAAATGACACATTGTAAGCATTACAGAAGAAAGTTACTATATTTTTTTACTAATGTTTTAATGCTCCTAAGGATTTTCCTGACATAACTTGGATGTTATTTTATTTTCGTTTTTTCCCCAGTAGTAGTACAGTAGGATTTCGTCTTCTTGACTCTGAGCCAAATTGAACATTAAAACCAGGTGCTTGCACTGGCACAATTGAGTATAACACCTGTGAATAGAGTTAGGATTACATCATGTGTTCTACCCCGATCCCACAAAAGACTCTATACTTCTTCTCAAGTAACATTATAATTTTCAGTTTGAGACTTCAGACAATGTAGCCCTGGCAAATACAAAAGTCTATAAAGCCAAAGACATCAAGACCAATATACTTCACAAGGTCGATGAAACTGTTTGATTTGAGAAAACTCACTAAATTAAACCGGTTTAGTACGTTAATTACAGTCGGGCGAGCAGCTAGCTGAAATTTGAAGGTCTAAGTTTATTTTGAGATATGGTGAAAGGAAATCCCCCCCAAATACTTTGGATGTGTTTTTTTCTACATGCCAGTCACAGTAGCTTCTTGTAGACCTCAGGCTTCCTAAATTATCACAAGACCACTATTGTCTCTAAACAGGGCCCTATCAAGATCTGTAGAGGTACAGTTGTGCTCAAAAGTTTACATACCCTGGCAGAATTTTTGCCCAAGAAGAGTGGGCAGCTTTACCTTCTGATAAAATAAAGAACCTCATCCACGACTACCACAAAATACTTCAAGCTGTCAATGATGTTAGAGGGGGCAATACACTGTATTAAGAGATGGGGTATGTGAACTTTTGATCAGGGTCATTTGGATGTTTTGGGTTGTCATTATGATTTAAAAAGAGAAACACAGTAGTTTGACAATAAATGGCTTCACCCAACCACTAACCATGAGTGGTGAAAAAGTTTTGGTGTTATTATCATTCATTTTCTCTGAAAAAAAGCCAAGAAAGCAAAAATTCTGCCGGGGTATGTAAACTTTTGAGCACAACTGTATCTGTGCATTCATTTTGTGGCCACTCACATTCCTGTACTATGCTGCCCAGATTCTAAGGATATGTGCACACGTTGGAGATTTGCCTGTGGAATTTTCTGCGCAGATTCTTCCTCTTTTGGCAGAAAATGCATTTAAAAATCCGCGCGATTTTGATGCGTTTTTGATGCGTTTTTGTATGCGTTTTTGTAAGCTGAATAAAGATATATTATTTAACAAAAAAAAAGTATTGTGATGTCATTTCCTTGTCCAACCTCTTCTTTTACATACTCCATAATATCTATCTATAGATCTATATCTATCTGTCTATCTATCAATATATCTATCTATTTGTGTATAGATAGATAGATCTATCTATAGATATCTCTCTATAGATAAATCTATCTATAGATATTCAAAAAAGCAGAGCAGCACTATAAAAAAGCAATGAGTCCGTGTGCAAAAAGCCCCCCAAGGCAAGTACCAAACCTTGTATCCAGTAATCCAAAGAAAACAGGAGCAGCACACCGTAATAAGTGAAAAAAAGAGCTCTTTTATTTTAGCCCATATTGGCGATGTTTCGGTCCTGAGTGCAGACCTTTCTCAAGATAGATAGATAAATAGGAATTTGATGTGCCCTCAACAGGGCAGATAAGTACGTCTTTGCAGTAAAGCGTTGAAGCAAGCAGGAGGGTGGCTTCGAAAGAAGATGGAAGGTGCCGGACCAGGACTTGGAACACCAATCAGACCGGACCGCACTGTACGGCCCTCAAGTTATTTTTCTTCTCTTGCAGGTTGGACCGGGGGCTTATCTACAGCATTATGGAATGCTGTAGATAAGCCCTGAAACACAGTGGCTGCATCTTAGGCCGGGAACACCCTTGCGAGTGTGATGCGAGAAACTCACGCGAGTCTCTCCCATCAATTCCCGCCATTGCCTCCGACTCTCGGTCCCGAGTGCCGGTGGCAGTGGCGGGAATTGATGCGAGAGAATCGCGTGACTTGTACTGCATCTAGTGAGGGATTCTGTCTTTGTTCTTCTCAGCATGGGACTCATCCAATACACAAACTTGTAAGATAGAATGGAGCCAGTAGTTTCTGGAAGCTTCTCAATGTAGCCACATGTTAAAAGTTTGTGTGAACCTCCCCCATCGATAGACTGATCCTAGGACACAGGACAATAGACTCGTGTTGGCCGAGTCAGTTGTGTGGTGACTTCCGAAAGGCTGGGATCTTATGCTGAGGCAAGATCCCGGTGACCGTGTGTATTGTTAGAAGCTGCCACGTGGGACTGTGCTGTGTCCCTCATCTGCTGGATCCATTGAATTCACCCAAGGACTATTTCTATTTTCCTGGCGTCGGATTGCCTGGTAGCGCCCCCGGATCTGCTCCCTTTGTATGGACTCATTGTGGACTAATTACAGACGCTGCAGAATTACTTACATTTGTGTTGTCCCAGTTCACTGTTCCAATAAATCTTGTTGGATTGTTTATCGGCCTGGTGTCTCTTCCTGCTCTGTCGCATACCCGTCTCAATGACAAACATTGTCATTTTTTTTCAATTTGAAAACATTTTTAAAATTTTTGCCCATATAGCTAAATTCTTTGACAACAGAACAAGAATGTTGCCTTGCTTCGAAGAAGGTGTTTGGTCTCTTGGTGGTGAAGCGGGGCTTGTGGTGGCAACGCAAAACTCTGTGTGGCAGACTTTGATCTTTCAATCATGGAACTGCTTGATGGCTGGACTGCGACACTAGTTGGCAGCAATCACCTCAACTTTAACAATGTGAATAGAGTGGGCATGAGCACGATGTCGTGCACCCATATCCCGATAGCAGAGGGTCACGGCACCAACTATGGTCAGGTCTCTGTACCCCAGATGCCAAAGATAGGTTGTTAATTTAAAACCTGATAATCAGGGCAATACCCATATCTAGAATCTGTATCCGAACTGAAACTGGCATTGGGTGAGGGGCCCGGCCTCTGTGAGCTACTTGAGTCCGAATAATAAGAAAATGTGATTGGCGGTCTTGGGTAGTATTGTTCTTGTTGAACTGGTGGTTTTTGGGGTTTCGGCCGTACAACACTAGTGACCCCCACCAAAAGGTTGTTCAAACTACCCATTGGTGCAGGGTCCTCAAATGCTGCCAGCATCGAAAGCACAGCAGCCCTGAATGGTGTCTGCCTATCCGGTGGCAGTAAGCAAGCCTTGCTGGCTACAGTTGATGCAAAAAATCAAAATGATCCTCACTAGTAGATTTTTTAATCATCTGGAGAGTCTGACTAGCCAGCTTTGTTGTCTCACTCTCTTTATTGCTTTTTTTAGGGTTTTTTTTTGGGGGGGGCTCAGTTACTGATTGGCAGCTCTGGATGTGCTCGGACTTGCTGACATTTCTGCAGCTGCGAAGTAGATGGGCTAGCTTCAGCTTCTGCAGCTACAGTTGTGCCTGCTGTCTCATCTGTGTCGGCGTCTTCGGCTTCAGGAGGAAGAATGTTCCTTTCTGTGATGTGTAAATAAAAGAAAATAAGTCTTTATTATTAAGGCTATATACAGTATATCTTTAAATAATAATTTATCATTAGTTTTAAAAACTTACTTCCGCAATGTCCTGCTTATTAAGATAAACTGCATCTGTTCATACAATGGAAACTTGCTTTTTTGGTGGTGATGAGCCACTCTTGTTACACTTTGCCAGGAAATTTGTGAATCGATCCCTGAGCGACCACCAACTTTGTTTCACATCACAAGCTAAAATACAAAAATAAAAAAAACAACTATGATCATTCTCAGTCCATTTTTTAAAAAAAAATTATAAATTTTTAAATACCGTATTTTCGGCGTATAAGACGACCTTTTAACCCCTCAAAGTTAGGCAGCAGGGAGCCGGCAGTAACGTGCAGTCAAAAGAACAGAGCCATCAGCGGAAGCCACCGAAGCACCAGCATGAACGGTTTGTGACTGCTCTGTGGTGGCAGAGATCGGCTCCGGGCACTTGGCAGGTCGTGTGCAACTACTTGCCTGTTAGTTCTTAGGCACATGATTGAAAAAAATAGTCCCAGATAGCATTTAATACAAAAAGAATTTACATCTGGTTAAAGACTGTTTCTTACATGGTAGGCTATGAGTGGACCAATACGTTTTGAGGACTAAGTGGTAGAGAGACTCTGGAGCAATTGCCCATTTTGGCCCAAGTTCTAAATGGTCGGTAATGTCTGCTTGAAATCTGTGTTAAAAAGTAATCATCATTTAATTTATTTTCATAAATAAATAGTAGACATGAAAATAAGAAACTTTGTTTTATATTTTACTAGAGAAATCCTCTTCTTTCTTTCTCCTGGACTGATCATTTATGAATACAGATTTTTCCATTACGGAGATAGGTGATGGCAGTTGCTGCTCATAAACTGTCTATATCTGCCCAGGGACATACATAGAAATCATGGGGCCCCATAGCAAAAGTCTGAATGGGCCCACCCCCCCCCCAAAAAAAAAAAAAAAAAAATCAACAGATGCTCTTAACTAGCCAGAGACTTCAGCCAAATGCTGACCAGGAAACAAAGAAAGGGGAGCTTCAAGGGGGTATACTGTGCTTACTTTTAATTAAAGGAGATAGTACTGTGTCAGCACAGCTGCCAAACTGCAGCGGCCGTCGCGGGCCCCCACCCATACGGGCCCCCTCACCTGACCGGGCCCCATAGCAGCTGCGTGGTCTGCTTCTATTGACGGTACGCCACTGTATCTGCCTCTTGCTCCTCCCTCCTCTTCCATTCTCATTTCTCCAAAGAATTTTGAAAACACCAACTGCCATGTCTTATCTAAGTTCACAAGTAAAATCTGTGTTCAGTGAAGACAGTGAAGACAGATATTCCAAATACTGAAGTGAAAGATCAATCCAGGAAGAGAAAGAAGTACATTTCTCTGCTATATTGCAAAATTGCTGATTTCTAAAATTAAAACTAAAATAACAGTCACTCTGTAAAAGTTTTAACTATAAATAATATATTTTTTCATCAGTCTCTCTGATATCTGTTCACTGCTTAAAGGGGTTGTCGCACGATCAAAGTTCATTTTAATTAATAGACATTGGAATAATAATAATTTCCACAATTGGATGTATTTAAAAAAAATGTTACTGTGCTGACATAATCTTTTAAATGTGTCCCTGCTGTGTACTGTGTAATGGCTGTGTCTCACAGTACGGGGACATGGTCTGATCATACCTCATCTCCTGGGCAGGGAGGAAAGCAAAAGAGAGTATTCAGACAGGACAGCACGGGATCGAAAATAATTTTTTCTTTGAGGTAAAACATTTTTTAACCCCTCTCTGACATTTGACGTAGTATCCCATCCATGTGACCTGGCACAATTAGACCATGGACAGGATAGTACATCATGGCGATCGGCCACGCTCAAGGGGGGAGCGCGGCCGGGTGTCAGCTGATTCTCACAGCTGACACCCGACACTAAGTGCCAGGAGAGGTCACAGACCGCTCCCGGCACTTTAACCCCCGAAACACTGCGATCAAACAAGATTGCAGCATTCTGGGAGCAGGCAGAGGGCTGACAGCCCCTCTGCCTTTGGATCGGAGACCCTGCGGTGTGACGCGGGGTCCCGATCGCTGCCATGGAGACCCGACGTTGTCATGACGACATCCGGGTCTCCAGAGATGAGAAACTTCCTGTCATGTGCAGTGCCTGATCATGAAGTCTCTCAGGTCAGAGTGCACTGAGTGCAGCGCTGACAGCTTCTATAGCATGCAGATGCTGCTTCATCTGCATGCCATAGAAGCGATCAGCCTGCAGAAAATGATTGTCCCATAGTGGGACACAGTGTAAATGTTAGAATACAGTAAAAAAAAAAAAATAATTGTAAAAATATTTCAAAAAATAATAATATAAAAATCAATATTTATTCTATCACTAAATAAATATTTGAATGAAAAAAATCTAAACAATAAAAGTACACATTTCTAAATGATCCGACCTATAAAACTGTCCCACTAGTTAACCCCTTTAGTGAACACCATAAAAAAACAAGGCAAAAAACAATGCTTATCATCATACCGCCGAACAAAAAGTGGAATAACACGCGATCAAAAAGACGGATATAAATAAACATGGTACCGCTGAAAACATCATCTTGTCCCGCAAAAAACGAGCCGCCATATGGCGTCATCAGCGAAAAAATAAAAAAGTTATATCTGTCACAATACTCAGGACAAATTGCACAACAACTTTTGGGGTCCAATTTCTCCTGTTACCCTTGGGAAAATAAAAAATTGGGGGCAAAAAGATCATTTTTGTGAAAAAAATATTATTTTTTATTTTTACGGCTCCATGTTATAAACTTCTGTGAAGCACTTTGGGGTTCAAAGTGCTCACCATACATCTAGATAAGTTCCTTAGGGGGTCTACTTTCCAAAATGGTGTCACTTGTGGGGGGTTTCCACTGTTTAGGCACATCAGGGGCTCTCCAAACGCGACATGGCGTCTGATCTCAATTCCAGCCAATTTTGCATTGAAAAGTCAAAGGGCGCTCTTTCCCTTCCAAGCTCTGCCATGCGCCCAAACAGTGGTTTACCTGCATATATTGCGTATCAGCGTACTCAGGACAAATTGTACAACTTTTGGGGTCCAATTTCTCCTGTTACCCTTGGTAAAATAAAACAAATTGGATCTGACGTAAATTTTTTGTGAAAAAAAGTTCAAATGTTAATTTTTTTTTAAACATTTCAAAAATTCCTGTGAAGCACCTGAAGGGTTAATAAACTTCTTGAATGTGGTTATGAGCACCTTCGGGGTGCAGTTTTTAGAATGGTGACACTTTTGTGTATTTACTATCATATAGATTCCTCAAAATTACTTCAAATGTGATGTGGTTCCTAAAAAAAATGGTGTTGTAAAAATTAGTAATTGCTGTTTAATTTTTAACCCTTATAACTTCCTAACAAAAAAAAACTTTGGTTCCAAAATTGTGCTGACGTAAAGTAAACATGTGGGAAATATTACTTATTAAGTATTTTATGTGGCATATCTCTGTGATTTAAGGGCATGAAAATTCAAAGTTGAAAATTTGCGAAATTTTCAAAATTTTCGCCAAATTTCCATTTTTTTCACAAATAAACGCTAGTCATATCAAAGAAATTTTACCACTATCGTGAAGGATAATATGTCTCGAGAAAACTGGATTCCTGGAAGCGTTCCAGAGTTATTACCTCATAAAGGGACAGTGGTCAGAATTATAAAAATTGGCCTGGTCATTAACATGCAAACCACCCTTGTGGGTAAATGGGTTTAAAACAGGCAGGGAAATGTTTTCTCTCACAAAAAGAATCAGCTGCGATCCCTGCTGTAAGCAGTCAGAGTTGGCGGGAACAGACAGCGCACAAAAGGGTGAAGTGAGCGCTCTGTCCCTCAGGTACCGTAGCAGAGCAGGCACGGGTGTTATGTTATGGTAGTTGAGGAGACAGGAGCAAAAAACCGCATAGGCAGCCCAACACCAGAGAGGTTGGAAACTAATAAGTTGCAGACCCCTAAACTAACCGCACAACTAGAAGCAGCTGTGGTCCTAGACGCCTCAACACAGCCGGAAAGATAGCTATCCCTGAAGATGGAAAGAGGAAAGCTAACTGCCCGGAGTAGACCCCAAAAGAGTAGGAAGCCCCCAAACATAGAATGGCGGTTAGACAAGACGAAAATACGTACACAGACAGAAAATAGATTGAGCAAACTCTGGGGCCCAAAACTGTCTAGATAGCACAGCACAGGAGAGAATACTGTCTGCAACCCAGAAAAACCCTAGGAAAAACTCCAACACTTCTGAATCCAAAAACACTGAGACCACATGGTCTCGATCACCTATATCAGATCTCTGGTGTGGACACGTAGCTACCCAGCAGTAAAATATCACAAGAACTGAGCAAATGAACAAATACAAAAAACGAACGGAGAACAGACAAAGCCCCCCAAAGGGGACCCGGCTGAAGACAAAAAGCAATGCAGCAAAAAGCAAGGAATTCAAACCACAGTAAAAAAAATTGAAAGAGACTTATCTGAATGCAAGCAGGAGACAGCAGGAAAGCAAGCTGAATTCCAACCTAGACCAGGAAGAACAATTGATCACCGGCGAGGATCATGGGAGGTCAGCTCACTTATATCAGGCCAGTCAGTACCACCTGACAACCACTCGTCAACTGCAGGTGTAGGACTCTTGGTGTTCCACATAGGTTCAACACCCTCAGCAACCACCAGAGGGAGCTTCAGCTCCGAAGTCATCTCCAATATGTTGACAACACACGGGCCCGAGCATCCCGCTGAGTTACGCAGAGACTGTGAGCATAGACCGGACCTGTGCCAGTTGGTCAGTTGCTAGACTCTCCGGGCCCATTAGTGTTGCGCACATGCCACCTAAAAGAGACCAGGTGAGTTACCATGAACTGTTTCCTGACTCCCCGGTGTATGTTTACCGAGCCACGTTGGGCTCAGAGTATGCTGTGGCCTGTAAGTCTTATGCCACATCAACATATGGACTGATGACCCTGCATAACGTACCAGAGACTAACCGCTGCCACCGAGACCTGGATCATCGTCATCTACAGGACTTCACCGGACCAACCCCGCGCCGGCCACCGCTGGTGTCATTGTTTGCTTCGTGGACCCTATTGCCTGAGGACCACCTGTTTGGATAAGTTACACTTTACAGAACTCTACTGTAACCATGTTTGTTGTCCCTTTAAATCAGTATATACTATTTCATTTGCACTACCCGTTTTCCCCCTTTTAATCATTTACCTCCCTGCGTGGAGTATACCCTTGTTAATTGAAAGTATTAACCCTTGCTCTGTCTCCTGTCTATTGTATTGCTGCATCCCGCAACCTGCTCACACTCCCATACTGTTTGTCTATGCAGTGAAAGCAAGGCCTGCCCCAAATTTGGGCATGTAAGGAGGAAGATCGGGCTGCGGGTCCTTGTGTCATGCCGGGTCTGGAACTGTCGAGGTTGTGTACAGTGTTGCTGGGGGGAAAGAAAGGGGAACAGGACAGGTCCCATGAGGGGGCATGGCTAAGCCGGGCAATGAGCAGAAAGAGCAGGAAAGAGGTCTCAGTTTCCCGCCGGCAGAGAGAGGTGTGCAGAGCGCTCCACAGCGACAGAGACAGCGCGGAGACGTGCAGCGGCAGAGCTTAGGCGAATGCTCCAGTGAGCCAGTGAGTGTTCAGAGCGCCGCGTGCCCAGCCAAACAGAGTGCAGTGCTCGCGTGGAGGAGCGGGTGCCAGTGGCAGGACCCTGAGGTGCACTCCCCATTGCTGATAGACGGGCAGCAGCACACGTGTGAGACAGAGACTCCTGCAGTGCTCCCCACTTTGGCTGCACAGATTTATGGACTAGGGGCTCAGCTAGCAAAACCGATGACTGCCCGTTGCCGTCAGAAGCTGGACCGTGATTTGTTGGAATTCATCTGAGGACACCAGGTCGGCCGTTGCCGGTGACCCAGCTGCCATCAGACTTTATGTGGATGAGGACCAGAGAAGACTACGATAAGTGCCGTTTCAATACCAGACTGTTGCGGTAACCCTTTTACTTCCCTTGTTTATTGCCATCCTTCTTGTTAAAAATTAAATAGCATTGCTATACAGCTTTGTTCTGCAATCCCTGCGATACTGCATTCCCGCACCTGCTTACAGACGCACTAACCCTTTGAAGAGATGTACATAAGGGCCTCCTGAAAACAATGTTCCCATTATTAGGAAGTGAGTCTCCCATACTGTTTGCCTATGCAGTGAATGCAAGGCCTGGCTAAAATATAGATGCACCCCAATAACCCTTTGAAGAGACGTACGTACAGAAGGGCCTCCTGAAAGCAATGTTCCCATTATTAGGAAGTGGGTCTCCCATACTGTTTGCCTATGCAGTGAATGCAAGGTCTGGCCAAAATTTAAACGCTTCCCAATACCCCTTTGAAGAGACATACAGAAGGACCTCCTGAAAACAATGTTCCCATTATTAGGAAGTAGGAAATAGGTCTCCCATAGTGTTTGCCTATGCAGTGAATGCAAGGGCTGCCAAAAATTTGGAGGCACTCCAATGCCCTTTGGAAGAGACGTGGAGAAGGGCCTCATAAACTATTGTTCCCATTAGAAAGGAGCGGGTCTCCTATACTTGTAATGCCCATACACTAAGTGTATGGGCTGACAAACATTTACCCATGGGGGGGTATACATGAACATACTGTCAAACTATTTTTATTTCAATGGCATCATAAACACCCTTTAAAAAAATTATGTGGGTGTTGCATCACGAACCACGGTCACCCTGGTGATATGATGGTGGAGGATGAGAAGAAGGAGGAGATCAGCAAATAGCCAAAATCAGGAAGATCATCATGTGTGGATGTGAAGAGGTGCATGGAAATAGACCTCCCAAAAAAAGACACAGGATTTGAGTTTATGTTATGCTGCTATCATTCAGTAGTGTTGAGAAGTCTGGCCCAATCCAGCCCTTGTTCATTTTTATAAGAGTCAGCCTGTCAGAATTTTCAGCTGACAGGCGGATGAGCTTATCAGTTATAATTCCACCAGCGGCACTAAAAACCCACTCTGACAAAATGCTAGCAGCAGGGCAGGCCAGGACCTTCAAGGCGTAGAGAGGCAGTTCATGCCACGTGTCCTGCTTGGATACCCAATAATTATAAGGCACAGAGGAATCATGGAGGACGTTGGCACGGTCAGCAAAGTACTTCCTCAGCATCTTCCCAAACTTTGCACTCCCTGTGAGAGTACCCCATGCCTTAGGGCCTGTGCGATGGGAGGGACAGAGAAAACTCTCCCAGAACTTTGACAGTGTTTGCCTGCCTCTGCTAGATTGGAGTTGTGTCTCTCTCCGCTGTACTCCTTGGTTGTCTAAGGAACTGTGACCTCTTCCGCCAGCGTTTTCAGATGGGAATTTTTTTAATAATTCCGCAACAAGGGCCTTCTGGTACTGCCCCATTTTAGTATACCTGTCCGCCTCGGGAATATGAGATAGAAAGTTCTACTTGTAGCGTGGGTCTAGAAGTGTCACCAACAAGTAATGACTGTCACCCAAAATTTGGAGAATGCGAGGGTCATGGGAAATGCATCATAACATAAACTCAGCCATGCGTGCCAGACTGCTAACAGGCAAGACTTCCGTGTCCTCACCAAGAGGATGACTGACCATGCTCTCCTCCTCCCTGTCCTCAGGCCATCTCTGCTGAAAATACGGTATGACAGTTGTGCAGGTAGTGCCGTCTATAGCGCATGAAACTAGCTCCTGTTCTTCCTCCTCCTCCTCTTCATAATTG
This sequence comes from Oophaga sylvatica, assembly GCA_033576555.1. Taxonomy (NCBI): domain Eukaryota; kingdom Metazoa; phylum Chordata; class Amphibia; order Anura; family Dendrobatidae; genus Oophaga; species Oophaga sylvatica. Next base: position 43,463,351 of record JARQOD010000002.1, on the reverse strand, counting down.
TCACCCAATCCACGTTGGGATGACATAAGGCTGGGCTGCGTGTAATCACCCTGTATGGTTCCTTGCTCCATATCATCGTTCTCTGCCTGCAATGCATCCTCTTTGATTGTGAGCAGAGAGCGTTTCAGAAGACAGAGAAGCGGGATCGTGATGCTAATTATGGCGTCATCGCCACTCACCATCTTGGTGGAGTCCTCAAAGATTGTAGGATGGTACATATGTCTGACATCCATGTCCACTCCTGAGGTCTTTTGTGTGGAGTCTGAACAGAGGACTGAGACGGCCTTGTTGATGCTGGTACTCAACAACTGCACTCTTCTGCTCACAAATCCTTCCCAACATCTGCAGTGTAGAGTTCCAATGGATGGGGACATCACACACCAGTCGGTGAGCCGGAAGCTGCAAACGCTGCTGAAGCACGGCAAGGGTGGTGGAAGCTGTAGCTGACTTTCTGAAATGGGCACACAGGCTGTGTACTTTGATAAGCCGATCCAGCAGCTCCAGGTAGGTTTTGAGAACCTGCTGAACCATGAGGCTAAGCACATAGGCCAGGCATGGTACTTGTGTGAGCTCGCCTCAGAGCCGCCACCAGGTTCCGGCCATTGTCACACACGACCATGCCTGTCTGTAGGTTCAGTGGTGTCAGTCACAGATCTGGATGCTCTTTCAGAGCTGTCCACAACTCTTCAGTATTGTGCGGTTTGTCACCTAAACATATTAGCTTCAGCACAGCCTGTTGCCGCTTGGCTGAGGCAGTGCTGCAGTTCTTCCATCTTGTGACTGATGTGTTCATTCCGGAGATGGAGGCTGAAGGAGAGATGGAGGAGGAGGTGCAGGAGCTGTAGACTGTGGGGGCAGCCCTTATTGACCTAGGGCCCACAATCCTCGGCGTCGGGAGGACGTGTTCAATCCCAAGGTCCGACTGGGTCCTGGCTTCCACTATGTTAACCCAGTGTGCCTTTAGCAAGATGTACCGTCCCTGCTCACAAGCACTTGTCCATCCATGTGTCCGTGTGTAATGTATGGTGTACAGTTCATATAGCGTCTTGTGCTTGGGTGCGAGGAAAACACATGAGACACAGGTTTGATATAGAAGGACTTGTATTACTTCATACAAGTGGCAAAAATGGTCACACAGTTTGCAGGTACAGAAGCAGGAGACACAGCAGGCCAGAGTAACTTTAAGCTCAGCAATAACTCTCCACAACAGGTTCAGGATCTCTTCTCTGTTACCGTAATTCCATGCAAACGTGGATTTATCAAATAGCAGGTTTCCAGAGTCCACAAGTGTTCCAAAGTTCCTCAGTAGGAAATAGCTGGAGTACAAAGTCCAAGGTTTTCCAGGAGTCAGGTCACAGGCTCACTGCAGGCTTGATTCTGAAGCACTGATTGCTCAGCTGAGGCTGCTTAAGAAGCAAGAGGGAGAGACTCAGGGCGGGAACATGAAAGCTGGAAACTCCATATTGACTGAGGGCAAGATAGCTGCAGCAAGACAGAAAGCAAAATGGCCGACGGAAAAACTGAGTTTCAAGAAACATGTACAAAGAACCTTACATTACTCCCCCCTTAGGGACAACCTCCGGATGACCTCAGACCAGGCTTGTCTGGGTACCTCTGATGAAACTGGCGGAGCAAGCGAGGAGCATTAACGTTATTGACTGGTTCCCATGAGTTGTCCTCCACTGGGTAGCCCTGCCATTTAATCAAATATTGTAACTGATTTCTGTACAACCTGGAATCTAGAATCCTTTCCACCACAAATTCTTCCTGACCATCGACTAGCACTGGGTCAGGGCAAGGAGAAGAACGTCCAGGAAACGTATTGGGTGTTGCAGCCTTTAGTAGGGATACATGAAAGACAGGGTGGATTCTCATAGTTCTGGGCAGTTGAAGACGACAAGCAACGGCACTTATAATTTTACTGATTTTATAGGGTCCAATGTACTTATGTCCCAACTTAGACGATGGAATCCTTAACTTAAGATTTCTGGTTGACAGCCAGACCAAGTCTCCTACCTTGAAAGCTGGTACAGGTTTACGAAATTTATCTGCTGCTTTCTTGTACCTTTCCTGAGCCAATTCCAGATTTTCCTTTAGAAGATCCATATTCTTTTGTAAAGACGTGATTCTTTCAGCCACTGCTGGCAAGGGCGTTTCTATGGGAAATCGAGGAAGAATGTTAGGATGATAACCTAAATTGGAGTAAAAAGGAGACTGCTTAGTGGAGGCGCTCTGAGAGTTGTTATAAGAGAACTCAGCCAGTGGAAGTAGATCCACCCAATCATCCTGTAGGTGGCAGATAAAGCAGCGGAGATACTGCTCCAGGGTCTGATTGGTTCGTTCTGTCTGTCCATTAGTCTGGGGATGAAAAGCAGAAGAAAGGTTTACTTTAATGTCCAATGCGGCACAGAAATTTTGCCAAAACCTTGAAGTGAATTGCACCCCTCGATCCGAAATAACCTCATCCGGTACTCCATGTAAGCGAAACACATTCTTAATCATCAAATCTGATGTCTGTTTTGCAGTGGGTAAGCCGACACAAGGGATAAAATGAGCTGCCTTTGTTAAACGATCAACCACCACTAGAATGGTGTTCTTCCCTTGAGAGGTTGGTAACTCCACAATGAAGTCCATAGAAATGGATCCCCACGGGCGGGACGGGGTGGGAAGGGGTTGCAACAGACCAGTTGGTGAGGAGCGAGGTGTTTTGCATCTTGCACAGACTTCACATGAAGTGACATAGTTTAAAACATCTTTCCTGTAAGTGGGCCACCAAAAGAAACGAGAAAGAAATTCCTGTGTCTTTAGAATTCCTCTATGCCCAGCTATCTTGGAATCGTGGATGAGTTGCAATACTCTCAATCTGACTGTTTCAGGTATATACAGACGTTGTCCCTGAATCCACACACCATTCTTAAAGACAAGACTTACGTCCCTTGGGGGTTGTGCCAACAAGGAGTCCGCATGGTATGCTTCCTTGATGTCCTTAAGTAGGTCTTGATTATGAATCACTCCCAGGAATCTAGAGTCAGGAAGAATAGTCTTAGGAGGAGTAAGTGTCATGTGTGCATCGCCACGAAGATCGTCGCGGTTGCACATTCTGACTTCTCACAGCTGAGTTGCTGTTTCTTTGTGTTTGGCAGTTAGGGAGTTAATTCTGTCTGTGCTCAGTTCTGGGACTGGGTGCAGTTTTCTCCCGGCTGCAATTAATTATTTGTTGATTGGTTTCCTTTAAATCTCTGGTTGTCTGTGTTGGGAGTTGCCAGTGAAATTCTTCATGCAGACCACAGATAGGATTGTATCTGTATAGACTTAAGTTAAAGAGCTCCTTAGTTGTTTTAAGCTCACCTTGCTTAGAGTTTAATATCCCAGATCATTTATGTTCCTTCTGTGTTTGAGTGTGTATGCAAGTCTGTGTTTTCTCCAGTCTGTCTTATATGTCTAATCTGTGTATTTAGCAGAGATCAGCCCATATCCCTTTGGTGGTAATCAGAATCCTTCTTAGGACTGATTACAGGGTTCAGGGACTGATAGGAGGCAGGGTTAGGCTGGAGACTTGGACCTCTGAACCATTATCAGTACCTCCAAGGTGAGGGATTAGTTAGGACCCCAGTTTAGGGTCAGGTTAGACCCCGGTCCTCCTCTTTCCTGTGACAGTGTATCAAGTCCTCAAGATTAACCCTGAGTTCAACGGATATCGTGTCAGGTAAATCTATTCTATATTTACATGCTGATGTTGCTAATCTATATGTTGTATAGAGTGTTGTTCTTTTAAGAATAGTTTACTGACATCGTACACATATCATAAGACCGCGTGACATTTTCACTGGCCTATAAAATTATTCCCAGTTGCCATGGATCCAGTAGCCCAGCTGGCTCTGCAGTTGCAGGGATTATCCATGGAGCTGACGGACATTAAGTCCAAAGTTTTGTCTCCCTCCGAGCAAACCAGATTTGAACCTAAAGTAGCTCTCCCGGACAGGTTCACTGGTGGGCGAGACAAATTTTTTACCTTCAGGGAAGCATGTAAATTGTATTTTCGGCTTCGGCCTCGATCATCAGGGAGTGAAGAGCAGAGAGTGGGAATTGTTATCTCGCTCCTACAAGGGGACCCTCAATCCTGGGCCTTCTCCCTTCCTCCGGGATCCCCGGCTCTACAGTCAGTAGATCGATTTTTTACTGCCCTGGGTTTGGTATATGATGACCAGATCGGGTCTCTCTTGCTGAGACAAAATTACGTAAGATACAGCAGGGAGATCGCCCGGCGGAGGAATTTGCTTCTGAGTTCCGTAGATGGGCCACAGATACTCAGTGGAATGACCCAGCTCTTAGGAGCCAGTTTTGTCATGGGCTTTCTGACAAATTAAAGGACGTTTTGGCTCAGTATGATTCTCCTCCATCACTGGAGGCTGCTATGGCCCTAGCTATCCGTACTGATAGACGGCTCCGGGAGAGGTGCGAGGTAACTCCGCCCCCTGTTGTTACTCCACCTACTACTAAAGTCCCTTATGTTGAGGTTCCCTTGTCTGTTCGGAGGAGCCTATGCAGTTGGGAGGGACATCATTTCGTAGGAGGGGATTGGCGGTACGCCGCAGGACTAGAAGGTGTTTCTTCTGCGGGAAAGAGGGACATTTTGTTGGGGGATGTCCATCCCGTGCCTTGTTGAGCAAAAAGTCGCCGGAAAACTGTTAATCCCAGGTTGTGTGGTGGACGACAACCTGGGAGTATGTATTTCGTCCGCTAGTTCTTCTCAGTTCCTTGTACCAGTGGAGGTGGTGGTTGGTACGAGAGTGGAGAGATTTTCTGTTCTTCTTGATAGTGGGTCCGGGGCTAATCTGGTTGACGCTCAGTTTGCTCAGGCTCAAGGTATGCATCTGAGTGTATTGGTCAAACCGATCCCTATATTCTCCATTGACGCCAGGCCTCTCGGCCAAGGTAGCTTTGTTCATGAGGTTCATAACATTGACCTTCGGGTAGGGGCAATACATAGGGAACTATTATCTTGTTATGTGTTGGAGGGTCTACCTACTCCCATTGTGTTGGGACTTCCTTGGTTGGTTAAACATAACCCTGTGATTAATTGGCAGTCCAGAGATATAAGCCAATGGGGGGAGTTTTGCAAAAGTAACTGCATGAACACAGTCATCAGTGCGGTCGTGCCTAGTACTTTGCCTCCTTTTTTGGAGGACTTTGGGGATGTGTTCTCTGAGGAGGGGTGTCAGGAGTTGCCTCCTCATCGCGTGTATGACTGCTCTATTAATTTACTTCCTGATGCTAAGTTACCTAAAGCTAGGTTATATAACCTTTCTGGTCCTGAGAGGCAGGCTATGAAAGATTATATTTCTGAAAGTCTGGCCAAAGGGCATATTAGACCTTCATCTTCCCCAGTGGCCGCGGGGTTCTTCTTTGTGAAGAAAAAAGATGGAGGCCTACGCCCTTGCTTGGATTTCCGCGAACTTAATCGGATTACTGTTCGAGATCCGTATCCACTCCCTCTGATTCCTGATCTCTTCAATCAAATTGTTGGCGCCAAATGGTTCTCTAAATTGGATCTCAGGGGGGCGTATAATCTGATTAGGATAAAAGAGGGGGATGAGTGGAAAACGGCGTTTAACACGCCGGAGGGACATTATGAGAACCTGTCATGCCTTTTGGTCTGACTACTGCACCAGCAGTATTCCAACATTTTGTTAATGACATTTTTCGTCATCTGGTGGGGCTGTTTGTGGTCGTATATTTGGATGACATTTTAATTTACTCACCAGATCTTGTGTCTCACCAGGAGCATGTGAGACAGGTGTTGCAGATCTTGCGAGACAATAAACTATACGCCAAACTGGAAAAGTGTGTATTCGCCGTACAGGAACTTCAGTTTTTGGGTTTCTTGGTGTCAGCCTCCGGTTTCCGTATGGACCCTGAAAAGGTGAGAGCAGTGCTTGAATGGGATCAGCCAGAGGATCTTAAGGCTCTGCAGCGTTTTCTGGGGTTTGCTAACTACTATCGGAAATTTATTTGTAATTTCTCATCTGTTGTCAAACCTCTCACTGACATGACAAGAAAAGGGACGGATTTTTCTAAATGGTCGGACAAAGCTTGCCAAGCTTTTTCCTCTTTGAAAAAATGTTTTGCTTCGGCACCCGTTCTCATCCAACCAGATGCATCACAGCCGTTCGTTGTGGAGGTGGACGCGTCTGACGTAGGGGTGGGTGCAATATTGTCCCAGGGTCCGTCCCTGGTAAATGGCATCCGTGCGCTTTCTTTTCTAAAAAATTGTCGTCCGCCGAAAGGAATTATGATATCGGCAATAGGGAACTTTTGGCCATTAAGTTGGCTTTTGAAGAATGGCATCACTTTTTGGAGGGGGCAGTCCACCCGGTCACCGTCATTACTGATCACAAGAACCTGCTGTATTTGGAATCTGCTAAGCGTCTGAATTCCAGACAAGCTCGATGGTCGTTGTTTTTTACCAGGTTTAATTTTGTTGTCACTTATCGCCCTGGATCTAAGAATGTTAAGGCGGATGCCTTGTCTCGCAGTTTCCCAGGGGCCGGGAAAATGAATGACCCGATTCCTATCCTTCAGGAGGGGGTGGTAGTGTCGGCTGTATGTTCTGAGCTTGAGGAGGAGGTGTTAGAGGCTCAGGGGGACGCCCCTGCAGGACCTCCAGGGAGACTGTTTGTCCCAAATCAGTTGAGACAAAAGGTTATTGAGGCACATCATAATTCTGCTTTAGCAGGACATCCAGGGAGTAAGGCTACTTTAGATCTCCTTTCTCGCCGGTTTTGGTGGCCTAACGTTAATAAAGATGTTTTAACTTTTGTCGCGTCCTGTGGGGTTTGTGCTCGCTCTAAGACCCCTCATACCCGTCCGTCTGGGACCCTCTTACCCTTGAAACTTCCGGAGCGTCCATGGACTCATTTGTCTATGGACTTCATCACGGACCTTCCTCAGTCGTCAGGGAAGACTGTCATACTGGTGGTTGTTGACAGGTTCAGTAAGATGGCACATTTCATTGCTCTTCCTGCCCTCCCTAATGCTAAAACTCTGGCGCAGGTGTTCATTGGGGAGATTGTGAGACTTCATGGGTTGCCTTCTGATGTGGTGTCAGATAGGGGGTCTCAGTTTGTGTCCAAGTTTTGGAGGGCATTTTGTTTACGTCGGGGGATGCAATTGTCATTTTCCTCGGCTTTTCATCCGCAGACCAATGGTCAGACAGAGCGTCTGAATCAAAGCCTAGAGACTTATCTTCGGTGTTTTGTCTCAGAGAACCAGGAGGACTGGTCTTCTTTCTTGCCTCTGGCAGAGTTCGCTCTTAACAACAGGCGGAGCGAGTCCACTGGTAAGTCCCCGTTTTTTGGGGCATATGGTTTTCATCCCCAGTTTTGTACATTCAATGGGGGGGACCCTTCTGGGGTTCCTGAGGAGGAGCGTTTCTCGTCGTCACTTGCTTCAGTGTGGAGAGGTGTATTGAATAATCTGAGTGCTATGGGGAACCGTTATAAACTTATGGCTGATAGGAGGAGAGTTTCTGGTCCAGATCTTAATGTGAACGATCTGGTATGGTTGTCTACCAGGAATATAAAACTTAAAGTTCCCTCCTGGAAGCTGGGCCCCAGATTCATCGGGCCGTACAGGATCAGTTCCATAATTAATCCTGTGGCATTTCGTCTGGACCTCCCTCCTACGTTTAAAATTCATAATGTGTTCCACAAGTCATTACTTAAGAGGTACGTGGCACCAGTCATACCATCACCTCTACCTCCTCCTCCAGTGGTGGTCAATGGTAACTTGGAGTTTCAAGTGTCAAAGATCATTGACTCACGTCTGAATCGCCGGTCCCTTCAGTACTTGGTGCATTGGAAGGGGTATGGTCCAGAGGAGAGGACGTGGGTTCCTGCGTCTGACATTAACGCAGATCGTTTGGTGCGGACCTTCCACAGAACTCACCCGGGCAAACCTGGCCCTGAGGGTCCGGAGGCCCCTCGTAAAAGGGGGGTACTGTCATGTGTGCATCGCCACGAAGATCGTCGCGGTTGCACATTCTGACTTCTCACAGCTGAGTTGCTGTTTCTTTGTGTTTGGCAGTTAGGGAGTTAATTCTGTCTGTGCTCAGTTCTGGGACTGGGTGCAGTTTTCTCCCGGCTGCAATTAATTATTTGTTGATTGGTTTCCTTTAAATCTCTGGTTGTCTGTGTTGGGAGTTGCCAGTGAAATTCTTCATGCAGACCACAGATAGGATTGTATCTGTATAGACTTAAGTTAAAGAGCTCCTTAGTTGTTTTAAGCTCACCTTGCTTAGAGTTTAATATCCCAGATCATTTATGTTCCTTCTGTGTTTGAGTGTGTATGCAAGTCTGTGTTTTCTCCAGTCTGTCTTATATGTCTAATCTGTGTATTTAGCAGAGATCAGCCCATATCCCTTTGGTGGTAATCAGAATCCTTCTTAGGACTGATTACAGGGTTCAGGGACTGATAGGAGACAGGGTTAGGCTGGAGACTTGGACCTCTGAACCATTATCAGTACCTCCAAGGTGAGGGATTAGTTAGGACCCCAGTTTAGGGTCAGGTTAGACCCCCGGTCCTCCTCTTTCCTGTGACAGTGTATCAAGTCCTCAAGATTAACCTGAGTTCAACGGATATCGTGTCAGGTAAATCTATTCTATATTTACATGCTGATGTTGCTAATCTATATGTTGTATAGAGTGTTGTTCTTTTAAGAATAGTTTACTGACATCGTACACATATCATAAGACCGCGTGACAGTAAGTGGACGGGTCTCTGCTGAATGAATCCTAGAGAGTGCATCAGCCTTTCCATTGCGCGATCCTGGCCTATAAGAAATTACAAAATTAAATTGGTTTAGGAAAAGATTCCAGCGAGCCTGGCGAGGAGTCAGGCACTTAGCCGACCTGATAAATTCAAGGTTACGATGGTCTGTCAGGACGACTATTTGCTGTGCAGCTCCCTGAAGAAGGTGTCTCCATTCTTTGAAGGCGGCAATAATGGCCAACAACTCTCTATTGCCCACATCGTAGTTCCTCTCAGCCGAAGACAACTGCTGGAAAAGAAGGCACAGGGATGCAAGACATTCTTCTCACCTGTTCTCTGAGAGAGTATAGCTCCAACGGCACAGTCTGAAGCATCCACCTCTATTATGAAGGCAAGTTCGGGGTTGGGATGTACTAAGATAGGTGCGGTGGTAAATTTATCCTTTAGACGGGAAAATGCTTCCTGGGCTTGGGGGGTCCAGGAGAACCTAGACTCTTTCCGGGTAAGTTGGGTGATAGGTGACACTACCTCAGAGAAATTCCTAATGAAACGTCTATAGAAGTTGGCAAACCCGATGAAGCGCTGCACCTCCTTCACATTTCTAGGAATTGGCCAATCCTTGATGGCTTGGGTCTTGCTTCCATCCATACTAATTCCTTGTGTAGACAGTACATACCCCAGAAATTGAATTTCGGTCCTATGGAATTCACACTTTTCAAGTTTGATGTAAAGATGGTTTTGTCTTAGACGTTCTAAGACCATTCTCACATGTCCATGATGTTCCTCTGTGGAGTTAGAAAAAATTAGAATATCATCCAAATAAATCACCACAAATGTATCTAGGAGATCCCTGAAGATGTCATTCACCAAGTGTTGGAAAGTGGCTGGGGCGGTACTCAGACCAAAAGGCATAACTAGATATTCAAAGTGTCCATAGCGTGACCTGAATGCAGTCTTCCATTCATCCCCAGGTCTAATACGGACCAAGTTATAGGCCCCACGGAGATCCAGTTTAGAGAAAATTTTGGCATGCCGCACTCTCTCCAATAACTCAGGGATTAAAGGCAATGGATAACGGTTTCTAATAGTAACCTTATTGAGTTCCCTATAGTCTACGCAGGGTCTCAGAGATCCATCTTTCTTCTTCACAAAGAAGATGGGTGCACCTGCAGGAGATGAAGAGGGGCGTATGAAGCCCTTGGCTAGATTTTCGTCTATGTAATCCTTTAAAGCCTTTAGCTCGGGCCCCGCCAGGGGGTAGATCTTACCAAAAGGTATCTCTGCTCCAGGCAATAATTCAATTGGACAATCATATGGACGGTGAGGGGGAAGCTGGTCAGCGTTCTTCTTGTCACATAAATCCACATAGTCCTGGTATACAGCTGGTAGTTCAGGGACTGACATGGTTCCTTTAGGAACAGAGCAAGCTGAAACTTCTGGACTCATCTGTTTCTCTGGAAAGTGTAATTCCTTGGTCTCCCAGTTAATGGTAGGATTCTGAGCCTGCAGCCATGGTAGCCCTAGAATAATGGGAAAGTGGGGAGAAGAGATAAGCATAAAGGACAGTTTCTCTTGATGATCTTTACCCATAAGGACCCTCAAAGGCTCCGTTTCCTGATCCACTGGTCCAGAGGTCAGCAGGGAGCCATCCACAGTCTCCATCTGTACTGGAGTAGCCTTCTTCACTGAACGTATCCCCTGTTTCAGAGCAAAGGAGATATCCATAAAATTTCCACTTGCCCCTGAATCGATCATAGCAGAGCTAGACACCCAGACTGAGTCAACCCAGAGTTTGATGGAAAGGAAGCAATGAGAATTGTTTTTCTTACAACTCAGCTGGGACACCGCTGAGGAAACTTGAAAAATTGCAGCGTTTACACAGTCATCGTCCTCAGAAGTGACGGAGTTTAAGTCAGAGAAATCAATATCTGTTGCTGCAGATCTCTCTGGAGCCTGAGGCTCGGACCTGACAGATCTCCTCTCGCAACACTCACAGTGATTGACTGCTGCAGTAGTCTTACGAGAACGGCTGGGGCAGTTTATAATGAAGTGCCCTGACTTACCACAGTAGAAACATAGATTTTCCTTTAAACGATGTTCTTTGCGTGCATCACTAACCCGTCTTTGTAAAGAGTCCACCTGCATGGGTTCAGGTTCAGGTTCCCGTGTGATCCTACTCAAAGGTTCCTTAGCTGGGGAGGAAGGTAGGAAAAGGTTAGTGCGATTACTTTCGAACCATCTCTCTTGCCTGCGTTCAGTCAGACGAGCATCAATACGGATGCAGTAGTTAATAAAGTCACCTAACGCAGTGGGAGGGTCGGCACGAGCAAGTTCATCCTTAATCAGTGGAGACAACCCTTTTCGAAAAATAGATTTTTTGGCGGAATTGTCCCAAGTGGTATCGAGGGCCCATCTCCTGAAATCCAAGGCATATTCGGCTACTGAGCGCTTACCTTGGCGCAAAGTTAACATGGCTACTTCAGCTGTTGCACCTCGATTGGGGTCATCAAACACCTGCCCCATGGCTGAAATGAAAGCATCAAGATGATCCAAACATTCATCCTCAGTCTCAATCAGAGGGTTTGCCCACATCAAAGCCTTGTTGGTAAGCAACATGATTATAGTAAGCACTTTAGATCGTTCAGTGGGAAATTGTGAAGCATGTGCAGAAAAAAAAGATTGCATTGGTTAATAAATCCCCTGAATTTCTCACGTTCACCGCCAAAATGAAAAGGGGGTAACTTGGGAATCCCAGAACTCGGGGTTATGGCAGGAGCCTGGACTCGTTCCTCTAGAACCTCAATCCTGGCTCGTAAATCCTGGGTAGTTTGTCCAAACACTTGCAAATTGTGATTAGTGAGGTCCTGTAGGTTTGCAAAACGGGTCTTTATAGTCTGTATATCTGCAAGGATTGTATCAGTCACTACGCAAAGCTCCTTTATGCGAGCCTCCATCTTCCAGATCTTTTAAGACAGGAGTACTGGAAGGAGAAGAGAAAAAAAAAACAAAAAAACAATAGTGTTTACCTGTGGTAACACTGCAGAGTAAAATTAAGGGAATTGCTCACCTGGAATGGTTGTGAGAAGTCACAACCACTGTCATCACAGAAAGTATAACCGGACATCTGATATCCACAGTCACAGCAGACACAGCCTTCCCAGACCCAGCAGACACTAACGTTTTGGCTTCAGAATCTTGTAATGTATGGTGTACAGTTCATATAGCGTCTTGTGCTTGGGTGCGAGGAAAACACATGAGACACAGGTTTGATATAGAAGGACTTGTATTACTTCATACAAGTGGCAAAAATGGTCACACAGTTTGTAGGTACAGAAGCAGGAGACACAGCAGGCCAGAGTAACTTTAAGCTCAGCAATAACTCTCCACAACAGGTTCAGGATCTCTTCTCTGTTACCGTAATTCCATGCAAACGTGGATTTATCAAATAGCAGGTTTCCAGAGTCCACAAGTGTTCCAAAGTTCCTCAGTAGGAAATAGCTGGAGTACAAAGTCCAAGGTTTTCCAGGAGTCAGGTCACAGGCTCACTGCAGGCTTGATTCTGAAGCACTGATTGCTCAGCTGAGGCTGCTTAAGAAGCAAGAGGGAGAGAATCAGGGCGGGAACATGAAAGCTGGAAACTCCATATTGACTGAGGGCAAGATAGCTGCAGCAAGACAGAAAGCAAAATGGCCGACGTAAAAACTGAGTTTCAAGAAACATGTACAAAGAACCTTACACCGTGTTTAGGTGAACTTTTCCAGTAACTGCATTGTTGAGGGCACGGCTAATGTTGTGGGACACGTGCTTGTGTAATGCGGCTGGGGACAGAGTACCACGGGATGGCCGCCTCCATCAGGTTGCAGAAAGATTCCGTCTCCACGAGCCTAAAAGGCAACATTTCGAGCACAAGCAGTCGCAAGATGTGTGAATTTAGTAGTGTGGCCTGTGGGGCGTTGGCTGCGTATTTGCGCTTGCGTACCAAGGACTGGGGTATGGACAACTGAACGCTGCGCTGGGACAAGGATGTGGATGTGCTTAATGATGGTGCTAGGTGAGTATGTGCAACGACAGGTGCAGGGCAGGAGGCATCTTCGCATGCACCATGGACAGAGGATTGGCTTACACGCATAACAGCAGAAGAAGCAGTGGTGTCACCAACAGACACTGTTCCAGTACCCTGGGGTTCGGCCCACAAAGTCGGGTGCTTTGCTGCCTTGTGCCTGATCATGCTGGTGGTGGTCAGGCTGGTAGTTTTGTGGTAGTTTTGCTACTATTGCTGATGCTGGCCTGGCAGGTGTTGCAAATGGCCTTTTTGGGGCTATCGGCATAGTCTTTAAAAAACAACCAGACTCGGGAAGACCTAACAGTTGGACTGGCAACTTCCATCGTGTTGGTGTGACGGAGAATGGTAGCCTGCCTTCTGTCTGCGGCCACCACACTGCTTCTTCCTGCCTGTTGTGGTGCTACGCCTCTCTCCCCCTGTGTGCTGCTGTCCTCGCTCTGCATGTCCTCCTGTTAGGTTGGGTCAGTAACTATATTATCCACCACCTCGTCTTCTACTTCTGCACCCTGGTCCTCCTCCTGACTTTCTGGCAATTGTGTCTCATCATCGTCCACCTCTCATGACACTTTCCCAACGTCGCCTTCATGTGACCGTGGCAGCTCAAATATTTGGGCATCGGTACATGCGATCTCTTGCCCCGCTTCAAGTGGACCGGGCAAGAGGCCCGAATCTATAAATGGAAAAGTGAACAGCTCTTCGGAGTGTCCAAGTGTGGGATCAGTTGTCTCTGGGAACTCGGCATGGTGGGAGGAAGGAGGATCAGGGTGAGGAATATGCGGTCTAGGCTCACAGCTACTGAGACTGGGTGGTGGTGGTGGTGGCAAAGTGACTGAAAGCATTATCCGCTATCCAACCAACAACCTTTTGACACTTCTCTGGGTTCAATAGTGGAGTGCTGCTGCAGTCCCCTAGTAATTGGGACAGGATGGTCGGGCGAGAATATTTGGGTGTTTCTTGTGGCCCAAGTTCAGCTTGCTCACGGCCTCGGCCTCTGCATGCACCATCACAATCACATCCAGTTCCTTGCCACACACCTTGCCTATTTTAAATGGAGGACAATATTTTCCACGATCACTACAAATGGCTGAAGTTGGAGCGAACTATATGTGATCCGTGTGATGACAAACCACAGTTTGAAATATCTGGCCTGTAGGTAACCTTTTTTTTGTTTTCAGAAAACTGGTGTCAATAACTTGGCTAAGACATTGCAACAAAATTTTACTTGAGGCGTGAAATGGCACAATTTTGAGTGCACTATGTGATCTGTTTGACAGACAAACCACAGTTTGAAATATCTGGCCTGTAGGTAACTATATTTTTCAGAAAACTGGTCTCAATAACTTGGCTAAGACACTTTAACAAAATTTAAATGGAAGCCTAAAATGGCACAATTTGGAGCACACTGTCAGCCGATGTCACGTGTGCCGATACTTAAGAGAAATGAATATTGCGCACTGTGCTCCACTGAAGAGGAATGAATACTCACCACGATCTCCGATGAACAGTCCCGGTGAGTATTCCGGCAGCTGTGCTCTGCTTGTAAGCAGCACATTACGTCCCTGCCATGCGCTGCTTACAAGCATTAAGCAGCTGCTTGCACCGGAGCAGGACACTGCAAGGGAGGGGGGGAAGGTAAGTGTAATGGTTTGTTTTTTTAATCTTTTATGATGGCGCTATGCATTCTAGGAACGGGATGGGGCCAATCATACCAGAAAAAGGATGGGACCAATCATTCAAGGAACGGGATGGGGCCAATAATACCAGAATAAGGATGGGACCAATCATACCAGCAATGGGATGGGGCCAGTCATACCAGAATAAGGATGAGACCAATCATACCAACAACGGGATGGGGCCAATCATACCAGAGGATGGACCAATCAAAGCAGCAATGGAATGGGCAAATCATACCAGAATAAGGATGGGACCATTTAAAGCAGCAACGGGATGGCGCCACTCATGCCAGAATAAGGATAGGACCAATCATTCCACGAACAGCATGGGGCCAATCATACCAGAATAAGGATGGGACCATTTAAAGCAGCAACGGGATGGCGCCACTCATGCCAGAATAAGGATAGGACCAATCATTCCACGAACAGCATGGGGCCAATCATACCAGAATAAGGATGGGACCAATCAAACCAGGAATGGGATGGGGCCAATCATACCAGAATAAGGATGGGACCAATCAAGCCAGGACTGGGATGGGGCCAATCATACCAGGATAAGGATGGGTCCATGCATACCAGGACTGGGATGGGGGGCCAATGATACCAGGATAAGGATGGGGCCATGCATACAAGAACTGTAATGGGGGGTCAATGATACCAGGATAAGGATGTGGCCATGCATACCAGGACTGGTATGGGGCCAATCATACCAGGATAAGGATGAGGCCATGCATACCAGGACTTGGATGGGGGCCAATCATACCAGGTTAAGGATGGGGCCCTGCATACCAGGATAGGGATGGGGCCATGCATACTTGAATGAGATGGGGAGCCTGCATACCAGTATAATGAAAGAGAACTCGGCACTCAACTTAGCGAAAAGGGTAAATATTTATTGTAGTCCACGGTAGTGAAACGTTTCGGTCCTAAATTTCGGACCTTCATCAGCCACATTAAGTACCGGGAGGGGGTAGAAATACCCAATTCAGAGGTAAGCAGTAGATACTGTTGGGATCAGGTAGATCTCCAAAGTAAGGGTTAAAGGTGAGTATCTGGGTGAGAGTTTTAAGTCAGGTCTCCGCTGCATGCCGTGGGAGGGACGCGGTATCCGCCGCTGGTCCTTGTGCAGTCTTGTGACTGCACAAGGACCAGCGGCGGATACCGCGTCCCTCCCACGGCATGCAGCGGAGACCTGACTTAAAACTCTCACCCAGATACTCACCTTTAACCCTTACTTTGGAGATCTACCTGATCCCAACAGTATCTACTGCTTACCTCTGAATTGGGTATTTCTACCCCCTCCCGGTACTTAATGTGGCTGATGAAGGTCCGAAATTTAGGACCGAAACGTTTCACTACCGTGGACTACAATAAATATTTACCCTTTTCGCTAAGTTGAGTGCCGAGTTCTCTTTTCATTATCTTCACGGTGTAGGAACCTACTCTGGCACCTTTCAGGCTGTGCACACAATTTATCTTTATACACTGCATACCAGTATAGGGATGAGGGTGATCATTCCCGCCAGGTTAAAGATGATGTGGACCATTCCTACAAGGATAGGGATGAGGGGGCCATGCATACCAGGCTATGAATGAGGAGGCATGCATACCAGACTAGGGATGAGGGCCATGCATATCAGGATAGGGATAAGGGGACCATGCATACCAGGATAGGAATAAGGGGCCATGTGTATCAGGATGGGGATGAGGGGAACATATTTACCAGGATAGGTGATATTAAGTACAAAATTGACCACATTTTTTGCTTCAGTTTTTTTTTCCTAATTTCCTACTCTAAAACCTAGGTGCATCTTATGGTCCAGTGCGTCTTATAGTCCGAAAAATATGGTATGTGATACACTGCCCAAGTTTGCAAGTTTTCCCAGCTAAAAAAAATGGAGAGGTCTATAATTTTTATCGCAGGTATACTTCAATTGTGAGAGACAGAATGTAAAAATAAAATCCAGAAAATCACATTGTATGACTTATACATAATTAATTTGCATTTTATTGCATGAAATAAGTATTTGATACAATAGAAAAACAGAACTTAGTATTTGGTACAGAAATTTTTGTTTGTAATTACAGAAGTCAGAAGTTTCCTGTAGTTTTTGACCAAGTTTGCACACAATGCAGCAGGGATTTTGACCCACTTCTCCATACAGATCTTCTCCAGATCTTTTAGATTTTGGAGCTGTCATTGGGCAACATTGAGTTTCACCTCCCTCCAAAGATTTTCTATTGGGTTCAGGTCTGGAGATTAATTAGGCTGCGCCTGGACCTTGAAATGCTTTTATGGAGCCACTCCTTAGTTTCCCTGGCTGTGTGATTTGGATCATTGTCATACTGGAAGACCCAGTCACGACCCAACTTCAATGCTCTTACTGAGGGAAGAAGGTTGCTGGCTAAAATCTCACAATACTTGACTCCATTCATTCTACCTTCAGTATAGTACAGTAGTCCAGTCCCCTTTGCAGAAAAGCACTCCCACTTATGATGTTTCCCCCACCATTCTTCACGGTTGGGATGGTGTTCTTGTGTTGTACTCATCCTTCTTCCTCCAAACATGGCGAGTGGAGCTGATACCAAAAAGTTCTAATTTGGTATCATCTGACCACTTGACCTTCTCCCATGCCTTCTCTATATCATCCAGATGGTCAATGGCAAACTTCAAATGGGCCTGGACATTTGCTGTTGTGAGCATTGGGACCTTGCGTAGTGTGTCACTAACGGTAATATTTGAGACTGTGGTCTCAGTTCTCTTCAGGTTATTGACCAGGTCCTCTTGTGTAGTACTGGGCTGATTCATGAACTTTCTCAGAATCATCCTTACCTCACGAGGCGAGATGTTGCATGGAGTCCCAGACCGAGGAAGATTGACAGTGATCTTGTGTTTCTTACATTTTCTAATAACAGTTGCCTTATCACCAAGCTGCTAGCCTATTGTCATGTAGCCATCCCAACCTTGTGCAGGTCTACAATTTTGTCCCTGGTATCCTTAGATAGCTCTTTGGTCTTGGCCATGGTGGAGAGGTTGATGTGTGATTGAGTGTGTGGACAGATGTCTTTTATACAGGTAACACGATCAAACAGGTTACATTATTACAGATAATGAGTAGGAGTCTAACTTAAAGAAAAACTAACAGGTCTGTTAAAAAAAAGGAAAAAAAGTCAGCACACCAACCCATAAAAAAATGGAAAAACTTTATTTGGCTAATGTGCCATGGTAAAATGTAAAGAACACCTACTGTAGGTCTGTTAGAGCCAGAATTCTTAGTGGTTGGTAGGTGATCAAATACTTATTTCATACAATAAAATGCAATTTAATTATTTTAAAAAATCATGCAATGTGATTTTATGGTGTTTATTTTAAGATTCTGTCTCTTATAGTTGAAGTGTACCTACGATGCAAATTATAGACCTCTCCATCCTTTATAGGTCGGAAACCTTTCAAAATCGGCAGTGTATCAAATACTTATTTTCCCCATTGTAACTGACTCTATCTAGAAATACAGAAATTGATCAGCACCTTCTATAAAAAAAATAAATGTACAGGTGTAGGTTGCTGTAATTGTGATGAACTAGCATAAGAACAGATATAAACATACTCTGATCATGCTAAGATATATGCAAACATTGAATATACGAATGTTGAACTGCTACTGTTATACAACTCATCATTCCATTTATCTATCCATGTACTTTTCACTTTATTACTAGCTATTTCTTATTTTCTACTCAAAAATATTTTTAAATTAAACTAACACAGATATATCCTGACCATCTTAAGCATATATGAATATATAATTTCAATATCATGACTAGTGTTGAGCGATACGATAATGCAAATATCAGCTATCGGCCGATATTAGCTCTATCGACCTTTCGATAATTCGTTTCGATATTTTCGTCTTATCGAATACCGGAATCGGATTTGTCACTGTCACTGTGAGTGTCCATCGGTCGGGTCTGTCAGGAGTCAGCGGCACTTACCTGGCAGAAGATCTCCGGAGGTCACGTCCTGGACTGCTTGATGGCCGCCATTATCTTCTCCCTGGCGGTCACATGCAGTTTTTCGCGATAACTGCAGTGACTGCAGGGTAATCCCGGCCGTAAAGCAGTCAGTCCGATGACGTCACCGCCGGGGAAGCAGGTAATCAGCTGTGCTGCGCCGGGATGACAGGCTCTGCCTGTCATTCTGATGTAGCAGAGCTGGATCGTCGTGGGACACTCGTTACTATGGACTGCGTCGGTCAGGTGGTATACTTTTTTTTTTTTTTTTTCATTTTTTTACAGGAGATCGATGGCGTCGCAGCAGGATGAGACAGTAATAAAAGAAATGAAAACTGTGTTTTGTTTTTTTTATTAAATTAAAAAATTTTTTTTGGAACATTCACCCGTCCGGGTACATAAACAATTTAACTATTTATTTACATACAGGGACCCTGTCCGGGTTATTTAGACTTCTTTGGCTGGCCTCTTCCAGGTACCACCTGGTACTCTTCTGGTGCCTGCCAAACATCCGAGGCACCAAGGACCACCAGGACCTGATGACGTTGTGTGGCCTGTACAGTCAAGTCGTGACCCGCTATCTGGGTCTGTGTGGCCACCTCTTTCATCTCTCTCCGGGTCTGGAGCTTTATGTCACGGACTGTATGAACCCCAGGGGGCCTAACAGGCGCCGGGTACGGGCCAACTATACTTATCATGTCCATAGCTGGGGCTGCTGAGGAGACCACTGAGGGAGGCTGGGGAGATTTACGGCGTGGGGTGGGCACTTTTGCAGAGGCCTGGATGTGGGAGGCTGAAGGCTTCGAGGGTCTCACAGGTTCCTGACACACTGGGGAGTAGGGGTCGCACCTGGTAACATTTAGGGCGTACCACCCATTGTAACCCCAGTGTCGGGTGTAAGTCACCAAGTCTCCTGGCAACAGGTCCCTCCCCGGGTGTCCTTCTGGGAGGTGAGCCTCCATGTCCCGCCGGGTCACAAAGACTTCTAAATAAAGTCCAGGCTCCTTGATGAAGCCCCAACCACCTTTCAATTTAAAGCTCCGTACTGCACCCTTACGCCGCAGCTCACTCAGGGTTCCTTTGTCCTTTCTCATCCGGTCCTTATCTGCCCGGTCCTTCTCCACCAGACGTTGGCGAAGTTTTAGGGTTTCTCGCTGCTCCCTTTGTCGCTCTGCTTCCTTCTCCCAACGTCTCCACTCTTCCTCCTGACGCCGATTGTAATTCTCCTCCACCAGTTGCTCCATGTCTCCACCACTCCACTGCAGCTTACAGTGTCCGGTTTGCGGCAGCTCTCCTGTCGCCCCCCAGTCCTGGCGGCGCTCCCCTGCGGAGGAAGCAGACGGCTCTAAATCAGATGACAGTCGGGGCTCCGGTACAGGCAGGTAGTGCTCTGGTGCCTGCGCGGCCTCCTCCATGAGGACGGGTGTCGCTTCTTCTGTCTCAGCGACCGGGGCAGACAGCGGGATTTGGGGTGCTGCTGACGGTGCTGCGGTTTTTGCAGGAACGGGTGCCTCCACTGCGACAACGTCAACCGGATCACATTGCAAGGGCTCCTCTACTATAACGGGTGCCTCACCTTCCGGTACAGACACTTCAGGTAAGAGGGATTGGCGCCGCTCCAAGTTTATTTTTAGGGCACGCCAGCTGGCTTCCATCCTGGCGACCTCCTCCCAGTGCCGGGCCAGGCCTCTCAGGGTATCCTCCGCTTATTGCAGCGTAGGAGGGTTTACAGGCCGGGTGCCCAACGGTGATTCCGTGGCGATCGGGTCGCTTCCGTGGGGGGAGAGCTCTGACTGCTCCATCCCTTCCCACTTCTGCTCGTCGTGTCCATTAGCCATCTCTGCCAAGTCACATGTGTCATATCTGGAGAGGGCCCCTCTTTTGTAGGGAGGCGGGACCTTATCACACTGAGGAGGATGAGGAGGCGGAACTCCAGAGCTGTGGGGCACGATGTTACATTGCAGTACCATTTACAGTGGGCGGCCATCATTTTCACGCCACTGAGTGAGTGACACCACGAAGAGCACGCCCTTCTTCTTCACCAGTGCCTCGTCGTGACGCAGATATGGCGGAAAAATGGCAAATACATTCTCTGATGATTTTAGCAATTCTCAAGCACAAAACCAGTGCAATTCAGGCACACAGGACTCGCTTATAGCGAGCTACAGAATCCTGTTTGTGACGCCCAAGTTGAGTCGCACAGAGCCAGAGGTTTTCGGGGTACTCGGCACCGAGCCCGTCGACTTCTATGGGGTATGTCACGTCTTTACCCGGCAATTGAATTAGAGTCGATTTTACTATGTAGAAGTGTATAAACTATAAATATATGTATATATATATGTCACAATGACATGCATATATATATATATGTATTCTATGTGTGTATATTTTGTGTTTACAACGAAAGAAAGGGTTTTTTTTGTTGCGATATTTTGTTCCCATAGACTTACATGGGACTTCCGGTATCGAAATCGGATATCGACGATATTTAGTGCTATCGGCGATACAATTTCGATACGATATTTTTAGATATCGAGCAATATCGCTCAACACTAATCATGACCATTTACTAAGTTTACTAAACCATCTATTTTAATTTTATATCCAAATGGAGATCAAAATCTAAGGCCGGTTTCACATGTCAGTGTCTCCGGTACATGTGGTGACCGTTTTCTCACGTACCGGAGACACTGACACATGTAGATCCATTCAAATGAATGGGTCTATGTACATGTCAGTGTGTTTTGATGGACCGTGTGTGTGTGTGTAAAACACGCTGACATGTCTGTTTTCACACGGACAAATGGACCGCAAAATGTGCCGCACACATGCACACGGAGAACAGTACACACTGTCCTCCGTGTGCACAGACGGCCGCCGGGGAAGTAGCGCTATTATAAGCCGCTGTCCCCTGGCGGCTGGTGCTGAAGTTTTCTGTCATTCTCCCCTGCCTGCCTGCGAGCAGAGGAGAACGATGAGCGGTATATTAAAGTTTGAAAGACAGCAGGTGGGGGCTTTTGGGACTGTTACGCCATCATCCAACACCTGCTGTCGTTCGGACTTTAATATACCGCTCATCGTTCTCCTCTGCTCGCAGACATGCAGGGGAGGATGACAGCCGGCTTCAGCACCAGCCGCAGGGGAATAGCGCTTACAGTAGCCACTTCTAACCCGGCGGCCGTCCATTTGGTACTGATGCGGCACACGGGTGGCACACGGTTGCCACTCGTGTGCCACACATAGTACACACGGACACACGGATATCTCCGGATATGTAAAACCGGCCTAATATACAGTGGGCTTGTAAAAGTATTCATCCCCTTGGCATTTCTTGTGTTTTGCTACCTCACCACTCAGAATTTCACTGTTTTTTAATGGTTTGCATCAGTTCATGTAAGGAACATGCCTACAACTGTGAACATTTGGTTTTCTTTTTATTATGAAGAAAACAACAACTAGGATAAAATAACTGAAAACTTCAGTGTGCATAACTATTCACCTCCCTAAATTCAGTATTTTGTAGAGCCTCTTTTTCAGCAATTACAGGTGTAAGTTGGTAAGGTGTTATTTGCCCATTCCTCAAGGCAAAACTGCTCCAGCTACTCCAAGTTAGAAAGTTTCCTCTAGTGAATGGCAATCTTCAAGTCTCGCTACAGATGCTCAGTTGGATTAAAGGGAATCTGTCACCCTAAATTGGCGGGATATTTAAATGATGGCAGTCAGGTCAGATGGGCGGTGTTTTGGGTACTTGCCTTAACATGTTGTTCGCCGCTGTCTCCATTATTTCTGGGAATTGTAGTCGTTGCCCTCCATATAACGCGCCTGCGCATTGCAATCTTGAATTGCGCACGTGCAGTATGCTTTGCCCGCAGATTGCAATGCGCAGGCGCGTTATATGGAGGGCAACGACTACAATTCCCAGAAATAATGGAGACAGCGGCGAATAACATGTTAAGGCAAGTACCCAAAACACCGCCCATCTGACCTGACTGCCATCATTTAAATATCCCGCCAATTTATGGTGACAGATTCCCTTTAAGGTCTGGGCTTTGACTACGCCCCTCCAAAACATTCACACATTAACCCCTTCACCCCCAAGGGTGGTATGCATGTTAATGACCGGGCCAATTTTTACAATTCTGACCACTGTCTCTTTATGAGGTTATAACTCTGGAACGCTTCAACAGATCTTCACGAGTCTGAGACTGTTTTCTCGTGACATATTGTACTTCACGATAGTGGTAAAATTTCTTCGATATAACTTGCGTTTATTTTTTAAAAAAACGCAAATATGGTGAAAATTTTGAAAATTTTGCAATTTTCAAACTTTGAATTTTTATTCCCTTAAAACAGAGAAATTTGTCACACAAAATAGTTAATAAATAACATTTCCCACATGTCTACTTTACATCAGCACAATTTTGGAACCAAAATTTTTTTTTGTTAGGAAATTATAAGGGTTAAAAGTTGACCAGCGATTTCTCATTTTTACAACAAAATTTACAAAGCCATTTTTTTTAGGGACCACCTCATATTCGAAGTCACTTTGAGGGGTCTATATAGCAGAAAATACCCAAAAGTGACACCATTCTAAAAACTGCACCCCTCAAGGTACTCAAAACCACATTCAAGAATTTTATTAACCCTTCAGGTGTTCACAGGAGCTGAAGCAACGTGGAAGGAAAAAATGAACATTTAACTTTTTAGCCACAAAAATGATTTACAAACTTTTTTTTTATTTTCACAAGGGTAAAAGAAGAAAATGGACAGATAAAGTTGTTGTGCAATTTCTCCTGAGTACGCCAATACCCCATATGTGGGGGGAAACCACTGTTTGGACACACGGCAGAGCTCGTAAGGGAAGGAGCGCCGTTTGACTTTTTCAAACTAAAATTGCTGGAATTGAGATTGGACGCCATGTCGCATTTGGAGAGCCCCTGATGCGCCTAAACAGTGGAAACCCCCCACAAGTGACACCATTTTGGAAACTAGACCCCCTAAGGAACTTATCTAGATCTGTTGTGAGCACTTTGAACCCCCAAGTGTTTCACAAAAGTTTATAATGCCTGGGTGTGAAAAAAAAAAAAACAATTTTCCACAAAAATTATTTTTAGTCCCAAATTTTTGATTTTTCCCAAGGAAATTGGACCCCAAAAGTTGTTGTCCAATTTTCCTGAGTACGCTGATACCCCATATTTGTGGGGGAACTGTTTGAGCGCACGGCAGGGCTTGGAAAGAAAGTAGTAACGTTTTGGAATGCAGACATTGAGGGGGTCATGTTCGGTTTGCAGTGCCCCAGATGAGCCTAAACAATGGAAACCCCCCACAAGTGACCCCATTTTGGAAACTAGACCCCCTAAGGAACTTATCTAGATCTTTGATGAGCACTTTGAACCCCCAAGTGCTTCACACAAGTTTATAATGCCCGGGCATGAAAATAAAAAATCCTATTTTTTTTCCCACAAAAATTATTTTTTAGTCACTAATTTTTTATTTTCCCAAGGGTAACAGGAGAAATTGGACCACAAAAGTTGTTGTCCAATTTGTCCTGAGTACGCTGATACCCGATATGTGGGGGGGAACCACAGTTTGGGCGCACGGCAGAGCTCGGAATGGAAGGAGCACCATTTGACTTTTTCCAACCAAAATTGGCTGGAATTGAGATTGGACGCCATGTTGCATTTGGAGAGCCCCTGATGTGCCTAAACAGTGGAAACTCCACACAAGTGACCGCATTTGGGAAACTAGACCCCCTAAGGAACTTATCTAGATCTTTGGTGAGCAATTTAAACCCCCAAGTGCTTCACACAAGTTTATAACGTAGAGCCATAAAAATTAAAAAATCATATTTTTTCCACAAAAATGATCTTTTCACCCCAATTTTTATTTTCCCAAGGATAACAAGACTCCAAAAGTTACTGTGCAATTTGTCCTGAGTACGCTGATACCCCATATGTGGGGGTAAACCACTGTTTGGGTGCATGGCAGAGTTTGGAAGGGAAAGAGCGCCGTTTGACTTTTTTCAACGCAGAATTGGCTGGATGCCATATCGTGTTTGGAGAGCTTCTGATCTGCCTAAACAGTGGAAACCCCCAACAAATGACACCATTTTGGAAACTAGACCCCTCAAGGAACTTATCTAGATGTGTGGTGAGCACTTTGAACCCCGAAGTGCTTCACAGAAGTTTATAATGTACAGCCGTAAAAATAAAAAAATCCTTTTTTTTTACAAAAATGATTTTTTTGCTCCCAATATTTTATTTTCACAAGGGTAACAGGAGAAATTGGACCACAAAAGTTGTTGTCCAATTTGTCCTGAGTACGCTGATACCCAATATGTGGGAGAAAACTACTGTATGGGTACACGTTGGGGCTCGGAAGGGAAGTAGTGACGTTTTGAATTGCAGACTTTGATGGAATGGTCTGGGGGCGTCATGTCGCATTTGGAGAGCCCCTGATGCGCCTAAACAGTGGAAACCCCCACAAGTGACCCCATTTTGGAAAATAGACCCCACAAGGAACTTATCTAGATGTGTGGTGAGGGCTATGAAGCCCCAAGTGCTTCACAGAAGTTTATAACGTACAGCCGTAAAAACAAAAAAAATCATTTTTTTTTTACAAAAATGATATTTTCGCCCCCAGTTTTTCATTTTCCCAAGGGTAACAGAAGAAATAGGACAAATTGCACAATAACTCTTGGGGTCCAGAGTACGCTGATACCCCATATATGGGGGTAAACTACTGTTTGGGCGCATGGCAAAGCTCAGAAGGGAAGAAGCACCGTTTGACTTTTTCAACTCAGAATTGGCTTGAATTGAGATCAGACGCCATGTCACATTTGGAGAGCCCCTGATGTGCCTAAACAGCGGAAACCCCCCAATTCTAACTCCAACCCTAACCCCAACACACCCCTAACCCTAGTCCCAACCCTAACCACAAACCTAACCCTAACACACCCCTAACCCTAATCCTAACTTTAGCGCCAACCCTAACCCTAACTTCAGCCGCAACCCTAACCCTAATGGGAAAATGGAAATAAATAAATTTTTTTAATTTTATTATTTTTCCCTAACTAAGGGGGTGATAAAGGGGGGTTTGATTTACTATTTATAGCGGGTTTTTATAATTGACAGCTGTCACGCTAAAAGACGCTTTTTATTGCAAAAAATAGTTTTTGCATCACCACATTTTGAGAGCTATAATTTTTGCATATTTTGGCGCACAGAGTCATGTGAGGTCTTATTTTTTGCGGGACGAGGTGATGTTTTTATTGGTACCATTTTTGAGCATGTGACATTTTTTGATCGCTTTTTATTTCAATTTTTGGGAGGTTAGAATGAACAAAAATCAGCAATTCATGAATTTCTTTTGGGAAAGCGTTTATACCGTTCCGCGTGTGGTAAAATTGATAAAGCAGTTTTATTCTTCGGGTCAGTACGATTACGGCGATACCTCATTTATATCATTTTTTTATGTTTTGGTGCTTTTATAGAATAAAAACAATTTTATATAAAAAATTATTATTATTGCATCGCTTTATTCTGCGAGCTATAACTTTTTAATTTTTTCGCTGATGATGCTGTATGGTGGCTCGTTTTTTGCGGGACAAGATGACGTTTTCAGCGGTACCATGTTTATTTATATCGTTTTTTTTTGATCGCGTGTTATTCCACTTTTTGTTCAGCGGTATGATGATAAAGCATTGATTTTTTGCTTTGCTTTTTTTAATTAAGGAATTCACTAAAGGGGTTAACTAGTGAGACAGTTTTATAGGGGGGGGGTCGTTACGGACGCGGCAATACCAAATATGTGTACTTTTATTGTTTTGTTTTTTTTATTTACAGGAAAAAATGAATTTTTTGGGGAATATTTTTTTTTTAATTTTGGAATTTTTTTAAAACATGTTTACTTTTATTTTTTTCACTTTTTTACTTTGTCCCAGGGTGGGACATCACTGTAAAATGTCAGATCGCTGGTGTGAAAGTGTGCACAGCACTCTGTCACACCAGCGATCGCTCTGGCACTGCTGCAGGCTTCTCAGTGCCTGCTCTCAGCAGGCACTGAGGAAGCCGCCTCCCTGCAGGACCCGGCGGCCATCTTGGATCCGGGTCCTTGGAGGAAGGAAGGCCTCAGAACAGCGCGATCATATCACGCTGTTCTGAGGGTCTCAGGGGAGCGTGCAGGGAGCCCCCTCCCTGTGTGATGCTCCCCTGTGCCCCTGGTACACCGCAATCATGTTTGATTGTGGTGTGCCAGGGGTTAATGTGCCGGGAGCGGTCCGTGACTGCTCCTGACACACAGTCCCGGGTGTCAGCTGTGATAATCAGCTGACACCTGGCGGCGATTAGCTGTGCTCCCCCCGGGAGCGCAGCTGATCGCCTATGACGTACTATTCCGTCCATGGGAATGAGGTCCAGGGTCACATGGACGGAATATTACTTCCAATGGAATAAAGGGGTTAAACCCCTTAAACAACTCGAGTGTTGCTTTAGCAGTATGCTTTGAGTAATTGTTTTGTTGGAAGGTGAACGTCCGTCCCAGTCGCAAGTCACTGACAGACAAGCAGGTTTTGCTCAAGAATATCCCTGTATTTCTCACCATCCATCTTCCCCTCGACTTGAACTGTTTTCCCTGTCTCTGCTGTCGAAATAAATCCCCACAGCATGATGCTGCCACCACCATGTTTCAGTGTGGGGATGGTGTTCTTGGGTTGATGAGCTGTGTTGGTTTGGTGCCAGATATAGTTCTTACCTTGCTGGCTGAAAAGTTCAATTCTGGTCTCATCTGACCACAACACATATTTGAGGAGTGTCCCGACAACTGTACATATTTAGGCATTCCAAACATGTTTTAGGCAAAATGTGTGAACCTTATCAATTTTTGTATATGTAAGTAAAGGCTTTTTTTCTGCCGTATATACTTCCATAAAAGGCCAACTGTATGGAATTTAGGTTTATTGTGACGTATCGGCCAGATACTCGATCTGTGATTGGGAACGCTGCAGTCCTCAGGGTTCCTTATTTCCCTGGGGCTGCCTCTGAAATGGTCCGTCCATTCCCGGCTGAGCGTTTGGGGGCCGTCCTCACTGGCAGGTTGTGTATGTACCATGTTAATGGATTTTTGAGCCCGGGATCACAGATTTGGATATTTTTTTATTACCAACCCTACTTTACTCTTAACACATTTGTCTCTGACTTGTTTGGAGATCTCCTTGGTCTTCATGGTGGTGTTAGATTAGTGGGGCCTCTTGCTTAATGGTGTTGCAGCCTCTATGACCTTTCAGAAAAGGTAAAGTGTTTATACTGACAGACATGTGACACTTAAATTGCACAGAGGACTCCCTTTCACTAAGCATGTGACTTTTGAATGTAATTGTTTGCACCAGAAATTTTTAGGGGCTTCATAACAAAAGGGGTGAATACATATGTGCATGCCAATTTATAGCCATTTGATCCTATAAATGTAATTTATGCCTATATTTTTCTCACTTCACGCAACTTAGACTATTTAGTGCTGATGCATCGCACACAAATCGGATTACAAAAATATTTAAACAATAGTTGCAATGTAGCAAAGTAGGTGAAAATCCAAAGGGGTGAATACTTTTGCAAGCCACTAAATATTTATTCCAATCCACAGCCATCTTTATGCAACTCATTTCTCCCCTTTGTAGCAGTTGATGGACATGCCTGTGCTCGTTTTGCATCATTGAAATATTATGATTAATGAGTTTCACAACCCATAATACGTTTTTAAAGAATTCTTTTTTTATGCCAAGCCCAAATGTTTCCAGTTTCTCAGGCTGTATTATCTATCGTCCCCCGATCGACCGGGCTGTTTTTTTTTTTGCATGCTGATGATTGCACACATACTTAAACAGTTTTGACACTTTTCAGCTGCTGTTAAAATTCCAGAAGATCCAAAACATTAAAAACGATAGCATGATCGAAAGTATCTGGGTCCGGCGTCTTCATATTCTCTGACATAAGCATTCATTCTATGGCCTATTCCCTGCACACAGAGACGTGAGCCCTCCAACAATGCTCCTTTGTTCAGAGTGTGCATAGTGTAATGTGAGTGCTTGGAAACCCAGAACTATATTCACACTGAAAATTCCTATCAACAATTCGGAGGAATGTGTAATTTGGGTTTTAACATTTCATGATTTATTATTGAGCATTATTAATTCTCATTTTGTCACATTTCGATTTCTCTTTAATTTCAAGTCCAAGACAAAAAAATGTGAACATCTTGCCAAGTTACCATCTCTATTACAAGACAGACATATACTTTTGCCTTGTGTGACCTGTGCTTCATACTTCAGTGCTACAATGCTCATCATTGTTAAAAAATGTTATAGCTGAAAAATAATACTGTAATTCAGATAGAAAAAATAGCTGATTTTTACATGGGTAAAATTTTAACCATAGGAATAATGACTTTTACAAATACAATATTACTATTACTATTATAATACTATTCTGCATTTATTTTGATACTTTATTTCAAATGATTATGAATAATAAAATAAAAATATGCAAATTAGCTGTGGTCAAAGGAAATAAACTGTCTCCGCAAGTGCCACCTAATGCAGGTAACTAAATTATTTTCATACCTCTCAACTTTGAAACTCATGAAAGAGATACACGTACTTCACTAGAGTCCCCACCCCACACAGTATTATTATCCCCACATTGCATCCCAACACACTGGATGATGCTCCCCATACACAGTATGAAGCTCCCCACAGTCTTCCCTTGCTCCCCAGTCCCTTCCCAACACACAGTATGATGCTCCCCACAGTACTCCCCACACATAGTATGATGCTCCCCATAGTCCTCCCCACACACAGTATGATGACCCCCAGAATCCTCCCCACACACAGTATGATGCTCCCCACAGTCTTCCCCACACATAGTATGATGCTCCCCATAGTACTCCCCACACACAGTATGATGATCCCCACACACAGTATGATGATCCCCACAGTCATCCCCATGTAAGAGGGCATAGGGGACAGTTTAAACCTTGCACATGCTTCTATGTCCCTGCCAGTGCTGGTGTATTTGATGTGTTGATGCATTCTGATATATATACAGTACAGACCAAAAGTTTGGACACACCTTCTCATTCAAAGATTTTTCTGTATTTTCATGGCTATGAAAATTGTAGAATCACACTGAAGGCATCAAAACTATGAAGTTAACACATGTGGAATTATACATTACACTTTACAAAAAAGTGTGAAACAACTGAAAATATGTCTTATATTCTAGGTTCTTCAAAGTAGCCACCTTTTGCTTTGATTACTGCTTTGCACGCAAAAAAGGTGAACGGATGGACTCTACATGCCTAGTTCCCACCGTGAAGCATGGAGGAGGTGGTGTGATGGTGTGGGGGTGCTTTGCTGGTGACACTTGTTGGGGATTTATTCAAAATTGAAGGCATACTGAACCAGCATGGCTACCACAGCATCTTGCAGCAGCATGCTATTCCATCCGGTTTGTGTTTAGTTGGACCATCATTTATTTTTCAACAGGACAATGACCCCAAACACACCTCCAGGCTGTGTAAGGGCTATTTGACCAAGAAGGAGAGTGTTGGGGTGCTACGCCAGATGACCTGGCCTCCTCAGTCACCAGACCTGAACCCAATCGAGATGGTTTGGGGTGAGCTGGACCGCTCACCGCTTCAATTTTGAATAAATCCCCAACAGTGTCACCAGCAAAGCACCCCCACACCATCACACCACCTCCTCCATGCTTCACGGTGGGAACCAGGCATGTAGAGTCCATCTGTTCACCTTTTCTGCATGCAAAGCAGTAATCAAAGCAAAAGGTGGCTACTTTGAAAACCCAGAATATAAGACATATTTTCAGTTGTTTCACACTTTTTTGTAAAGTGTAATGTATAATTCCACATGTGTTAATTCATAGTTTTGATGCCTTCACTGTGATTCTACATTTTTCATAGTCATGAAAATACAGAAAAATCTTTGAATGAGAAAGTGTGTCCAAACTTTTGGTCTGTACTGTATATCTCTCTCTATATATATGTTATGTCGTATAATGCTGCTATGATGTATAATGTATACCCGATAAACTAGGAGTATTGACCAGATTGTAAAAAATGTATATAATTTTATTAACAATCATAAGATACAATAAAGATAGCATAAAAATATGATACAAAGGCACATGGTGTCGAAAGAATACCTGTAAAGGTGCATAAAAATTAGCTGGGATCTGAGAATAAACCTATATAAACACCAGATACACTAGAAATGCTAGATATGTAAATATAGCCTAAGTGTCAATTTAACCTTGCCAAAAAAGTGTACCCATAAATAAGGGGGCAAGGATAACCATCATCAGGTACAAATATACACCGTCCTATAAGGTCATAGATAAATTGATGAAAAAGTTATCTCACCCATAGTAACCTCTGTGCGCAAATAAAGGAAACAGTAGCCTCAACGCTCATTTCGTGTGGGCTTCTTCGGGGGGCTGTCAAAATGATGTATAATGTGATGTATATATTTTCCTGTAATGTATAGATATAAGGAGAGCGTAGTATTTAGACTAGCCCACTATGGGGGGCACAATAAGACAAAATAGGATTTTTAGTTAGTTAGGAGGGGCCAACTGGGATAAGTCAGAGAGAGCTTCCTGGGTTCAGTTAGTAGGGCCTGGGAGCCCGGTCAGGGCAGTTGTGACCCGCAACGTTAAAGCACAGGAACCGAGCTCGTCCAGAAGCTGGAAGCTAAAGGTCACTGGAGAGGTGGAGGAATACAGGGCATCGTCAACATAGTGATGCAGTACCAGAGGCAACGGTATGACCCTGTGATATTCCTAGAGGCGTGAGGGACAGCACAGGGAAAGGTTATGTTGTCTGAAAAACCCTGTGTTGTACCTGTGACCAATGTGGACGAGTTGAGAAAAGAACTGAGTAAAGTTGATTGTTTAAAAATGGATTTGGACTCTGCCTGTCTTTGCCTGGTACTTGAAAGAAGAAATCCCCGACAGATCAGAGAGTACCCTGATGGACAGGAAAGCAGTCTAAAAGGTACACTACAGCAGGGACAATGTATTATGTGGCGGGAGGCCAGGGTGTGACAAAGCAGCCGTTAGCCTTGACTACAGCCCTGGCCCACGTTACACCCACACACAGTATGATGCTCCCCACGGTCCTCCCCACACAGATTAGTTAAGCAGATTCTTGTGATGTCACTGCACTGTTACCTTTTGCTCCTAAAAATCTAAATTTAAATTTTTATTATTTGCTAGTATTTTGTAAATCCACCTTTGGCTTTAAACACTGCCTGAATCCTTCTGGGCATGCTCTCAAGCATGTCTCAACCAAAATCTGAATCCAGGTCTATTCTACACATTCCTAAAGTTGGTACATACTGGTCGACTCACTTGGGTATGTTTTCAGCTTCTTCTCCAACTCTACCCACAAGTATTCGATTTGGTTGAGATCTGGAGACTGTGTGGACAATCCAGCACCTCTACTTCATTGTTATTGAACCATTTCTTTGTCATTCTCGACGTATGCTTCTGGTCATTGTCCTGCTGGAACACTATGTTGTCCTTTTTATACCCATAGTACTTGAGTATACAAAGTTTCTTGTCTTGTAGAATACTCACATATAGCTCAGCATTGGGACCACCATTGATTCTGGTCAAGTATCCAACACCTTTGGATGTGAAACAACCCCATATCATCAGGCTTCCTCCTCCAAACTTGAAAGTTCTTTCATTTTCTAAATCTGTTAGCCATTTTTCCCTTCTTTCTTCCAGACCCATTTGCACCCATCAGAGACTAGTCTATTGAATTTTGTCTCATCACTCCAAATCATTCAGTTCCAATCTTGTACTGTCCAATTTTCATACTTTTTTGCAAACTTGAGCTGTTGTTTCTTATGACGATATTCAATATTCTTCACTATTTTTGGGCCTCCATTCCAGACTTGTGTAATGTGTGTTGCACGGTGCTTGCATGGACATCTGTGATCTCACTATTACGAAGCATACAAGCCCCCAGCCACTGCCGTGTTTGTTGTACCAGAACTGATAGACCTTGTGATGAGCCAGCTTGTTGACACCGATATTTTGCCTGGAGGTCCACCTCTTGGCTTTTGAATGGATGGACTTCATTTCATATGCTTCCAACTGTCACTCACATGATGTAGTTTGGCAATTTTGTTTTCCCAGAGACCGCTATCGATGATCTGGATGATGCTGTTTCTCTTTTCTTCTGAAATCTTCTCAATGACAGCTTCTCGATTCGAACAGGCGACCTATCGCTTTGGAATCAACCTAATAACACACTGAGCTATTAGGGAATGTGAGAACAGGTTGTATTTTGTAGTATCCTGGAAGAAAAAGATTTTTCCACCACCAGAAACAAAACAGGAACAATGCAGTAACTTGAAAAGAATCTGCATAACTAATCATATGCTAAATAGTTGCAAGTCACATTTGTGTGTGAGATAGCCAAGATGATTGTCTACAAAATGATGGTAGACTCATGTTTGAAGTTGTAGTGGATGGTGAGATATGGAGCCTGAGAGTCAAAAGTTCAAAACATTGTTACCCTTTTGGTTGTGTATAATAATAATAATAAGAGATGCAACATGCCATGTATTATGATTGCTGATATTTTCCTTCATAATTCTGCCTTATAGTTCAAATGTAATTTTCCTATTTAAATGTGTCGATAATATTCCAGTATTAGCAAGTATATATATACTAGTGATGAACCCGTTCTAAAGCCCGGGTGGCAAGCATTTTTATAGGTACATGGTCTCCCATTCTGGTATGTGCTGCCCCCCTCTTATCCTGGTTTGCATGGCACCCCTCATCTCTATCCTGGTATGTATGGTCCCCTCACCCCCACCCAAATCTACTATGCATGGCACCCCATTCCTCATCCTGGTATGCAAGGTCACCTCCTGCCCAATCCTGGAATGCATGGTCCCCTCACCCCCCAATTCTGGTATGAATGGTCCCGTCACCCCCAATTCTGGTATGAATGGTCCCCTCACCCCCAATCCTGGTATGAATGGTCCCCTCACCCCCCAATCCTGGTATGAATGGTCCACTCATCGCCCAATGCTGATGTGCATGGTCCGCTCACCCTCCAATCCTGATGTGCATGGTCCCCTCACCCCCCAATCCTGATGTGCATGGTCCCCTCACCCCCAATCCTGATTGTGATCTGATTTTGGTCCCCTCACCCCCCAACCCTGATGTGCATGGTCCTCTCACCCCCCAACCATGATGTGCATGGTCCCCTCATCCCCAATCCTGATGTGCATGGCCCCCTCACCCCCCCAATCCTGATATGCATGGTCCCCTCACCCCCCAATCCCGGTATGCACGTTCCCCTCACCCACCAATCCTGGTATGCATGGTCACCTCCCGCCCAATCCTGGAATGCATGGTTCCCTCACCCCCAATTCTGGTATGAATGGTCCCCTCACCCCCAATCCTGGTATGAATGTCCCCTCATCGCCTAATCCTGATGTGCATGGTCCGCTCACCCCCCAATCCTGATGTGCATGGTCCGCTCACCCCCCAATCCTGATGTGCATGGTCCCCTCACCCCCCAATCCTGATGTGCATGGTCCCCTCACCCCCCCAATCCTGATATGCATGGTCCCCTCACCCCCCAATCCTGATGTGCATGGTCCCCTCATCCCCAATCCTGATGTACATGGCCCCCTCACCCCCCCAATCCTGGTATGCATGGTCCTCTCACCCCCCCAACCCTGATGTGCATGGTCCGCTCACCCCCCAATCCTGATGTGCATGGTCCCCTCACCCCCCAACCCTGATGTGCATGGTCCCCTCACCCCCCCAATCCTGATGTGCATGGTCCCCTCACCCCCCAATCCTGATGTGCATGGTCCCCTCACCCCCAATCCTGATGTGCATGGTCCCCTCTACCCCCAATCCTGATGTGCATGGTCCTCACCCCCAATCCTGATGTGCATGGTCCCTCACCCCCCAATCCTGATGTGCATGGTCCCCTCACCCCCAATCCTGATGTGCATGGTCCCCTCATCCCCCAATCTGGTGAATGGTCCCCTCACCCCCCAATCCTGTAGTGAATGGTCCCCTTACCCCCCAATCCTGATGTGCATGGTCCCCTCACGCCCAATCCTGATGTGCATGGTCCCTCACCCCCAATCCTGATGTGCATGGTCCCCTCACCCCCCAATCCTGAGTTGCATGGTCCCCTCACCCCCAATCCTGATGTGCATGGTCCCTCACCCCCAATCCTGATGTGCATGGTCCCTCACCCCCCAATCCTGATGTGCATGGTCCCTCACCCCCCAACCATGATGTGCATGGTCCCCTCATCCCCCCAATCCTGATGTGCATGGCCCCCTCACCCCCCAATCCTGATTGCATGTCCACCCGATGATGGTCCCCTCACCCCCCAATCCCGGTATGCACTGGTCCCCTCACCCCCAATCCTGGTATGCATGGTCACCCTCCCCCCAATCCTGGAATGCATGGTCCCTCACCCCCAATCTGTATGAATGGTCCCCTCACCCCCCAATCCTGTAGTGAATGGTCCCCTCACGCCCAATCCTGATGTGCATGGTCTGCTCACCCCCAATCCTGATGTGCATGGTCCGCTCACCCCCCAATCCTGATGTGCATGGTCCCCTCACCCCCAATCCTGATGTGCATGGTCCCCTCACCCCCCCAATCCTGATGTGCATGGTCCCCTTACCCCCAATCCTGATGTGCATGGTCCCCTTACCCCCCAATCCTGATGTGCATGGTCCCCTCACCCCCCCAATCCTGATGTGCATGGTCCCCTCACCCCCCAATCCTGATGTGCATGGTCCCCTCACCCCCCAATCCTGATGTGCATGGTCCCCTCACCCCCCAATCCTGATGT
Source organism: Oophaga sylvatica (assembly GCA_033576555.1). Classification (NCBI taxonomy): domain Eukaryota; kingdom Metazoa; phylum Chordata; class Amphibia; order Anura; family Dendrobatidae; genus Oophaga; species Oophaga sylvatica. Next base: position 43,427,915 of record JARQOD010000002.1, on the reverse strand, counting down.
GCATGTCCCCTCACTCCCCCCCAATCCTGATGTGCATGGTCCCCTCACCCCCCAATCCTGGTATGAATGGTCCCCTCATCGCCCAATCCTGATGTGCATGGTCCGCTCACCCCCCAATCCTGATGTGCATGGTCCGCTCACCCCCCAGTCCTGATGTGCATGGTCCCCTCACCCCCCAATCCTGATGTGCATGGTCCCCTCACGCCCCCAATCCTGATGTGCATGGTCCTCTCACCCCCAATCCTGATGTGCATGGTCCGCTCACCCCCAATCCTGATGTGCATGGTCCCCTCATCCCCAATCCTGATGTGCGTGGCCCCCTTACCCCCCCAATCCTGATATGCATGATCCCCTCACCCCCCAATCCTGATGTGCATGGTCCCCTCATCCCCAATCCTGATGTGCATGGCCCCCTCACCCCCCAATCCTGGTATGCATGGTCCCCTCACCCCCCCAACCCTGATGTGCATGGTCCGCTCACCCCCCAATCCTGATGTGCATGGTCCCCTCACCCCCCAACCCTGATGTGCATGGTCCCCTCACCCCCCAATCCTGATGTGCATGGTCCCCTCACCCCCAATCCTGATGTGCATGGTCCCCTCACCCCCAATCCTGATGTGCATGGTCCTCTCACCCCCACAACCCTGATGTGCATGGTCCCCTCACCCCCCCAATCCTGATGTGCATGGTCCCCTCACCCCCCCAATCCTGATGTGCATGGTCCCCTCACCCCCCAATCCTGATGTGCATGGTCCCCTTACCCCCCAATCCTGATGTGCATGGTCCTCTCTCCCCCCAATCCTGATGTGCATGGTCCCCTTACCCCCCAATCCTGATGTGCATGGTCCCTCACACCCCCAATCCTGATGTGCATGGTCCTTTCACCCCCCCAATCCTGATGTGCATGGTCCCCTCACCCCCCAATCCTGATGTGCATGGTCCCCTACCCCCCAATCCTGATGTGCATGGTCCCCTCACCCCCCCAATCCTGATGTGCATGGTCCCCTCACCCCCCCAATCCTGATGTGCATGGTCCTCTCACCCCCCAACCCTGATGTGCATGGTCCCCTTACCCCCCAATCCTGATGTGCATGGTCCCCTTACCCCCCAATCCTGATGTGCATGGTCCCCTCACCCCCCCAATCCTGATGTGCATGGTCCCCTCACCCCCCCAATGCTGATGTGCATGGTCCCCTCACCCCCCAATCCTGATGTGCATGGTCCCCTCACCCCCCAATCCTGATGTGCTTGTTCCCCTCACCCCCCCTATCCTGATGTGCATGGTCCCCTCACCCCCCCCAATTCTGATGTGCATGGTCCCCTCACCGCTATTAAACTGCACAGATACCCCCAAAAAAACAAACATTTATACTCACCTTTCATCCCTGTGCTCCAGCGCTGTTCCGTTCAGCTGGACGCCGGGGGAGGAGAGCGGCGCCGGAGTACGTGCATGCCCATACCGCGCGGTCCGGATAGCGCTATTGCCAGAGATCGCGGTATGCGTACTGGATGCATACCGCGATCTCTGGCGCCATACAGAGTACTCACCGCTCTGGATGCCTCACTCTGTCTGGAGCCAGACTGCGCAGGCGTGTCGCGCTTGCGCAGTCTATAAAGGCTTCAGACAGAGTGACGCTCCCACAGTTATATTATAGATATTTAGTTAAGAGATTAGTATCAAGTTGCCTGATGGTCTAGCGTAGTGGAGGAGATAATGTTTGCTTCCCTAGTTGTTTGAAACAGTAGAATTTTGCTTCCCAAGTGCCCTAGGGTAATGGAAGAGTTATTGTTTATGTTCTTTGTTATATAGGTTATATAGGGAAGTGAAGGAGTAAAAGGGAACCTGTCACCCCCCCCCCCGGCCTATTAATGTAAAACAGCCACCTTCAGCAGCACTAAGGCTGCATTCTGTGAAGGTGGCTGTTATGTTTTTTATCCCTATAACCCCAGAAATAACGACTTTTATAAATTTTGCGCCATACCTGTATTGAGTCACGGTAGGTTTTTCCCCGACTGGCCACCGGGCGCCGCCTCCTCTGTGTCTCCTCACGTCAACGGCGCCTGCCCTGTATAATCATTATTCGGGCATGTGCCGTGCGCGCTGCCCTGGAACTTACATCCACTGATGTACGGAGATCGCGCCTGCGTGTACTGGATGTTATGTTTTTTATCCCTAATACCCCAGAAATAATGACTTTTATACATTTTTTGCCATACCTGTATTGAGTCACGGAGGTATGTTTTTTCTCCGACTCAAGGCCTCGCATCCATCCATCATGCCACTCTGGCCACGGGCGCCACCTCCTCTGTGTCTCCTCACGTCAATGGCCCTGTGCTGTACATCATTATTCGAGCATGCGCCGTCTGCGCTGCCCTGGAACTTACATCCACTGATGTACGGAGATCGCGCCTGCGTGTACTGGATGTAAGTTCCAGGCAGCGCACACGGCGCATGCTCGAATAATGACTGTACAGCACAGGCGCCGTTGACGTGAGGAGACACAGAAGAGGTGGCGCCCGTGGCCAGAGGGGCATGATGGAAGGATGCGAGGGGCTTGAGTCGGAGAAAAAGCATACCTCCGTGACTCAATACAGGTATGGCAAAACATTTATAAAAGTCATTATTTCTGGGGTATTAGGGATAAAAAATATAACAGCCACCTTCACAGAATGCAGCTTTAATGCTGCTGAAGGTGGCTGTTTTACCTTAATAGGCCCTGGGGGATGACAGGTTCCCTTTAAAGGGAATCTATCAGCAGGTTTTTGTGATGTAATCTGAGGACAGCATGAGGTAGGGGTTAAACCACAGAATTCAACGATTTGCCACAGGTCAGACTGTGTGCTGTTGTTTACTTACACTCAAGGTTTAGTTACTTAGTGATTATGATTGTCCAGACTACAGCAACCAAGAGGAACTCCGAACCAAAGGGAGTATCACTGGGACTAAAGACAGTGTCATTCCTGAACATCTGTCTGGTGAGTCCGAGATTCAACGCTTGGGGAGATGGTCCTTTGTGACCAGGCTGGACATCTCTTATTTACTATAGAGAATAAACGACATATTTAATATGCAATATGCTCAACTCCTTATTAGCCCACAGCCCAGTTACACAACTGCGACTTTCATAATGCAACACAGTCTATCCTGAAATCTTGAAACAAGGACCACACCCCCAGAAGAAGCAATCTGCGAAACAGTGCTCATCGGGTGTGGGGGGAACGCAGCCAGCCTCACAGTCTCTTGCACCATTCTCCCACAGGTAATACCTCATATTTATATTAGTTTGACTTGCACATTATGGAGGATTAATTCCATATATTCTGCATGTTATACTCTGTTTTATATCCTATATACACCGTTTTGGTGTTTATTGGTCTAGTTTATAAGATTTATTATGGAGGATTAGTTCATGAGGGGAGGGGGAGTCTCTCTGGGGTTTCCTTAATCAGTGTTGCACTATTGCAGAGCATTTAATTGACTGCACTGACACACTGATATAATTGGACTCTCATGAGCCATATGTGGGGATATTTAATATTAATATCAGTTGTATTGCCCACTGTATGGCAGCCTCTCAGCAGTTTACTGCTATTTCAGAGTGAAGCACCAATTTTTCGTTGCTCTGGTTCCGCTGCAACTACAGTCCACACATATGTTGTCAGATATTTCTCCATATCCACATATAGCTAGCCTCACCTCCCTCCCTCTCTCCCATCTTTTTGACTTATATGCTTTACTAAATTGCTGTGTATATTTTCCCTCTCCTTTTTTGGCATTTTTGCCCTGTCTTTTTAATTGTTTTTATATGTTGATATTTAATTAAATTACCTGTTGTTTTATTATCTGAGTTAGAATTACTTCTTAAGCCATATTAGATTATGTTGGTTCATGAATTTTGAAGTGTCTAACGCCTATTTTTTTGAGAATGGAGGCAGAGTTAAATGTCTACATTTTTTCCATTTTCTCAACAAAATTCTACCTCCTTCTTAAAAATGACATAATAAGAAATGCTACAGTAGGTAGGAACATGTGGAAAAAGCCATCACCGACAACAGGGTGCTGTATTAGTGTCAAGTCGACTGGATGCAAAATTTGCCTAGTAAACAGATATACAAAAAAGTTTGTGACACACGCAGTTTGTGAAGTGGGCAGTTGCAGTTTTAAGTTTCAGGATTTTTACATACAGAGTGCTCTCAGTGGGAGAAGCAAAATAGGAATCTTGTGGGTAATTTTTACAGGATTTTTACAAAATTGATGGCACCAGAAATGCAAAAACGGTTGTGCTGTATTGCTTCTGCTTTCTATTGCATAAAGAATGGAGAAAAAAATTGTAATTGTAATTTAATTCAGCAGAACAGATGCCAGCTACATCATATCACTGATCAAGCACACTGAGTCTGGTACTGCTGCTAGCACCTTTCCTATCTGTCTCATCCCCTAAGCAATTGAAGCACTGTATTTTTTGATTTTTTTGCAAACTTCCATTCTCATCTTCTCCAGTGCCATCAGTTATTCAACATATTACTGTCAGGATATTTGTCAGAAATTGCAGTTTAGTCATAGAGGCAGAAGAGAAAGCCTTAAAATATTGGATAAACTCTCAAAATTCAAAGTCACCCTAAAAAAAGCTGCTGCATTCCATGCCTTTGCTTTTATAGGGCTGTGATAGTCCTGATTGGTTGTGCTAGATACTCTGTGATTTGAAAGTTGCAAGGCATTATGAGAAAACCATTACTGTTGCTCCTGAGGTCATGTCAGCCTACTGTAACTCTTTTTTTATTCACATGGATTTAATTACAAATTGTTTGAATTTGTTGGGATTAACAAATTTCATAAATTATGTCTCAAATTTGATTTGTATTGAGTGGATTCGATCATCTATCGTTTGCTGTTTAAACTAAATTAAACTTTCACCCTATTTTTTTTTATCATTATTACCATATTTTTCAGACAATAAGACGCACTTAGATGAGCGTCTTATAGTCGGAATATACTTACAAGTAGTGTGTCGGTAGATCCATTTTCCCAGAGGCCAGCCCATCACAGCAATGGATGTGCGGGGCTTTCACAAAATGCCAGCGCAGACCCCGCACCACAGAGCACCGCTGAACCTGCCGCACCAGCCTGGGATGGGATTTCCCGAAGGCCTGGAATCACAGCAATGGATGTGCGGGGGCTCCGGGCTTTCAGAAAATGTCGGCAGAGCCCCCGCACCTCTAGCACCGCCGAACCTGCCGCACCAATCTGGGATGGGAGTCATATCGCCGGACCACCGATCCCCCCTGGTAAGTTGAATTCAGACTGTAAGATGGACCCCCATTTGACACATTAATTTTTTTTCCTATTTTCCCTTCTAAAAATTTGTGGTGCATCTTATGGTCCGGGGCGTCTTATAGTCCGAAAAATACGGTGATTTAAAGCTCAACTTGAGGTGGGAATAGGTAAAAGAATGAAAGTAAGTTCAGCTGACTTTTCAGAAAAAGCAGTCATGTGCTGATATATGAGGATTAACACTTTTTCTTGCCACTGTATGACTTGTATCTTGCACTTTTTACCATTTTTCTCCTCTGCATGCTCTAAATTTCATTTTCGGTTCTTTCTGAGCCAGTGGGGGTACAAGCTGTTATTATGTCTCCCATACACAGCACACACAGACATGAAGGATTTCTGCTTTTCTGTCTCAATGTAGCACGTAGCAGTAGTATTTGGGACATACATGGCGGTACAGAGCTGTGTAGCCAATAACCCTGCTCTGGAGTAAGATAACAATTATTAGAAGCTGTAGTATTGTATGCCTGTTTCTGCCTTTGTTTTAATTTCTCCCTCTGCTCCTCCTTTTCTCCCCTCCCCAATCTATAATCTTCCATAGGTCACTGTAATCTCAATGAATTGGCAGTTTATGCTGTTTTTATCAAGATTAATTTTAGTTGTATTTCTGGGATGGGGGTGGATGGGGAGGTGCAGTGGGTGGAGAAGAAGTGACTGGCTCATAAGTGGAGAAAGATGTATGACAAAGCTTCTTACTTAAACTTGTACTATTGATTTACGCAAAGTTTGTTGATAGTGACTATTTAACTATGCGTCAATGCAGAAATCACACCACTTATTTACTAACTCAGCCTGAAATATATATAGGATTTGAAAAAAAAATGCATGGAAAACTTGGATGATAGGGTGAAATGGATTTGATGATTTAGTGAAATATTAACTAGTTTACAATTAAAAACACGTTTCAAAACGGTATGTGTTTTGAATCCACGGAATAGGCCCTTATATGACCCTTGCATGTGTTACATTTCCATAAATATTTATACATATATAAAATACCAAAATGGCAGTGTATGTGTGAAAGACAAAAGAATGCGAGGTATTAAATAACACAACATGGAAATGTGACAAAGATGGACCTAATGAAATGCCCTCTAAGTGGACTTCCACAAGATGTTGATTCTACAGAATATGTATTGTTTAGTTAAAGGGGATATACAGTGACTAGTAATGTATGTAAACAGTATCATTATTGCTTGGAAAACTCCACTCTTGGTGTAGTGCTCTATTCAGTATATTGGTCTAATAAATTGTTTATGCTAGGTGCAGGAATATTATTTCTTTCAGAATATAGATGGTAGATCCAGATTTCAGCCATATATTATCGTACATACTTCATAATTTTCGAATAAAAAGGACGCTCCCCTCTGTCCCTATGTCTATGGGTGACATATGCCGCTGTATGCCATTGCCATCTTCTGTCAAAAAATTATGTGGTTGTATTTATTTCAATGAAATAAACAATATTTCACCACAGTTCTGGATATCAGGACAGAAAACGATAAGTTACGTTTCGACCTGTCCCGGATCTTTATTAAACATCGCTAAAGATAAAGAGAAAAATATATACTAAATTACTGTGCCGTACAGATATACATGTGACTATAAACAAGAATAAATATAATTAATAGCATTACAACAAAAGCAAAAACACAACATAAAGGGCAGCAAGCAACAACCAATAACAACGCTGAAGCACAAAACAATGATCAAGGCAACATGAGTCATTCACATACTAGGGATGGGGCCAATTGCGCCAATATACACATGTATGTATAAGTCATGCAGATAAAGCATTATCAAGTGTGATATTCATGGATAGGGTGATGATAAAGATAGGGAAAAGGGAATACACTAAATGAAGAATATGGAGGGAGAAGGGAGGAGGGAGAAGGAAAGTGTAGTAAAGGGTATATGAAAAACTAGTTTGGGCTACGGTGTTAAATGGATATATCCAAGATAGAATTGCATCAGCCAATGTCATTATATAAAGTAGAAGCTAGGAGCAAAAAAGGACAAATATGGTCCTATCTGAGAATAACAATTATGTCAATTAAAATTATGCTAACCTGATAAGGTTGTGTAACACACAATCATGAATATGCATGAAAACAGCTGCTGTAGATCCACGGGTCTTCCAACCTGAAAACAAGGAAATGATGCTCAGTAGTGTGCGTGGCCTCCAAGTGTCTCTATGACCTCCCTACAACTATTTTTTTACTGTACTTAATAGTCCCCCTTAGGAGACTTGAAACTGCGATCATCTGTTCGCCTGTGCTACACATAGCAGGACTTCAGCCTGCTATTATATAGCAAAAATCCCTCCCTACAATGCCTGGGCATGGTCCTGATGAGGTGGCGGATGTTCTCCTGAGGCATCTCCTCCCAGACCTGGATTAAACCATCAGTCAATTTATTTATTCCATTTATTTTATATTCATTAACATTTTTTGTTCTGTTAGTTTTCCTATTATATTTTGTCCTCCAATCTTGGCATCCCTTTATTTTATTTTTTATTGTTACCATGTTTTATTATTTTCATTAATACATTTATCTATCTTTTCCCAAAAAATGTTTTGCCCCTGCAAGATCTCATCCCACACCCTACCCTTCCATCCCATCTTTCTCATTCTATCTTCCCTGTCTCGGTCCCACATCAGAACCACGGCCGTCGCTTCCACACACTGCTATTTCACATCATGTGATATGGTCCCAGCCTGTCCGCACTACTACACATGCCCCACCATCCAAGCCTCATTTTGACACATATCCCCATGTCACTTCCTGTGCACACCATCCGAAAGTTCAGCTCAGAGCGGACTTTTTAACTGCCACAGCCACCACTGATGCCACACCAACGCTAATAGCACAAGCAGTGCTGTTCACCTCTTCCACTTGGCCGTCTGTACAAAATTTCTAGGTTCCCTCACCCCTATCTGAAGCATGGGTCACTTTTGTCTTAGTGCTCCCTAGTTGCATGTGCATATCACACACACACACATATACAGTATATACAGTACAGACCAAAAGTTTGGACACACCTTCTCATTCAATGATTTTTCTGTATTTTCATGACTGTGAAAATTGTAGAATCACACTGAAGGCATCAAAACTATGAATTAACACATGTGGAATTATACATTACACTTTACAAAAAAGTGTGAAACAACTGAAAATATGTCTTATATTCTAGGTTCTTCAAAGTAGCCACCTTTTGCTTTGATTACTGCTTTGCACGCAGAAAAGGTGAACGGATGGACTCTACATGCCTGGTTCCCACCGTGAAGCATGGAGGAGATGGTGTGATGATGTGGGGGTGCTTTGCTGGTGACACTGTTGGGGATTTATTCAAAATTGAAGGCATAGTGAACCAGCAATGGCTACCACAGCATCTTGCAGCAGCATGCTATTCCATCTGGTTTGCGTTTAGTTGGACCATCATTTATTTTTCAACAGGACAATGACCCCAAACATACCTCCAGGCTGTGTAAGGGCTATTTGACCAAGAAGGAGAGTGATGGGGTGCTACGCCAGATGACCTGGCCTCCACAGTCCCAGACCTGAACCCAATCGAGATGGTTTGGGGTGAGCTGGACCGCTCACCGCTTCAATTTTGAATAAATCCCCAACAGTGTCACCAGCAAAGCACCCCCACACCATCACACCACCTCCTCCATGCTTCACGGTGGGAACTAGGCATGTAAAGTCCATCCGTTCACCTTTTCTGCGTGCAAAGCAGTAATCAAAGCAAAAGGTGGCTACTTTGAAGAACCTAGAATATAAGACATATTTTCAGTTGTTGCACATTTTTTTGTAAAGTGTAATGTATAATTCCACATGTGTTAATTCATAGTTTTGATGCCTTCAGTGTGAATGTACAATTTTCATAGTCAAAATACAGAAAAATCTGAAGAAAGTGTGTCCAAACTTGTCTGTATTATATGAAATGACATGAATCTTAATCTGATTCATATTCATACACCATGCCCCCATTTTCATGCACCTTACTTCACTTTCGCTCCCCTCCATACCTTTTTATTGACCCCTTTTTTCCTATCTTCACACGTAAGCAGTTTGTCATGTGTTTAGATCAACTTCTTCAGACAAATCACATGATACTATCACATACAGTAAACAAACAACATTCCTAAATAAAACAAAAAAATATTGCAAAACACATAGTTAATAAAACCTATATATTATATTACACTTCATCTTTGCAATATATTTATTTTTTATTGGATATTGTTCTTGTTTTGTTCTCTGTTAATGTCTTTGAATGCATATTTTGCTACCATACTTATTTCAGTCAACCATTTCATTAGTTTTATGCATTTGTGTAAAGGTACGCCTGCTTGGCTGAAAAACATCTTCTGCTAGCTATGGTGGTCATTCTCTCCCTTGTCATATTACGTCCTTGACAATGAAGGTTTTTCAATATTAGAGTGTACTGTCACAAGGTGCCTTGAACTGGCGGGATGGCTTTAATCTTTGGATCAATAATTATTTAACCAAATACCCTATTAATTTTTCATCAACTTCTGCATTTGCAATATCTTCTATTTTTGTTTTATTTAGGATATTGTTTCTTTTTTTTGTTTCCTGTTAATGGTCATGTTTTGATATCATACATTTTGCATACAATCAAACTTCTTTTTCAGTTCAGATCACAGTTTTTCATTAAGTACAGGTATAAGTAGACTTAAAATTCAAGTAGAGCGTAAATAATGGACCTCTGAGGTCATATGACTGGAGTAAAACATATAACCCAAAAGGAGTATATTGTATACAAATGTTGGAAATCTCTTGTATAATAGACTTTGATAGACATATAAAAAACAATGAATAAAATTGACAAAAAAATACATATTAGAAGAAAAATATATATACGCGTCTTACTTCTGCCATCATGCGCCACAGCTTTGTCTTCTTCACTATAGTTTGGGACTTCTGGCCTCAACCTGACCCCTGATGTTCCTGCTTTTCATAAGGTCACAATGTGCACCATGACCTTATAACATGCAGTGACCTCCAAGGTCTGGATGCAACTGGAAGTCCCAAAACTATTTTGTGCAGAGGCTGGAGATGCGGTGAGCGATGGCAGAAAGAAAGTGGCCCTGAGGACCAGATGGCTGTCGTGCAGCTGGGAGATCAGTGGTGAGGTGAGTATTAGGTGTCTTTTTAATGATTTTCTGGCCTTTATAGTTCAGCAAAATTTAGGCCATTCTATTGAATTTGCAGGGAGCAAATTATAAAAAAAAAATCTGTATTCTAAAGAATAAGGATTTTTGTAAAATTCAAGTAGAATTCAATTCCACTCGAATAAATGTGCCCATCGTTAGTATATTCACACAATGTTTAATTTAGATCAGGGGTGGGGAATCTTTTTTTCTGCCAAGGGCCAGTTGGACATTTAGGACTCTTTTCCACTTGCGAGAAATACGTCTGATTCTCGCATGTGAAATCCCAGCTCTGGCGCCGGCACTCGGGAGTGGAGCGAGCGGCTGCATAGAAATACATGGAGCCGCGCACTCCACTCCCGAGTACCGGCGCCGGAGCTGGGATTTCACATGCGAGTGTCGGACGATTTCCTCGCATGTGTGATCCCGGCCTTAGGGCTCTTTTCCACTTGCGAGAAATACGTCCGATTCTCACATGTGAAATCCCAGCTCTGGCCCCGACACTCGGGAGTGGAGTGCGCGGCTGCATGTATTTGTATGCAGCCGCTCGCTCCACTCCCGAATGCCGGCCCCAGAGCTGGGATTTCACATGCGAGAATCGGACGTATTTCTCGCAAGTGGAAAAGAGCCCTTATACCATCCTTCGGGGGCCGTACAAACTCCGCCCACAAAGTACATCCTGACTCTGGCACTGGTGTCAGGACGTAATCTTTTATTGCATGAGCTTCAGGGTTGAGTAGTGAACACTGCGTGTGTGTGCTCACAGAGCAAGAAGAAATTAATGAGCTGGTGGCAATCAAAATACAGCGCCCTGCCAAAGCACTGCAGTCCCTGAGAATCTGCCCAGGGGCTGGATAAAAGGTCATTGAGGGCCGTAAATGGTCCGGGGCATGAGGTTCCCTACCCCTGATTTAGATGTACATTTAGTGGGTCCGCTCCAAAGAACACCTGAAAACGCACTCAGAAAAAGCTTAAAGACTCTTCCAAATCATTTCTATTGCAAAATGACTTTGTTGCTGATATATTCAGGTGTTTAAATATTTTTTAACCACTTTCAGCTTCTAAAACGCCATGTGGTTAAAAGAAGTGAGTGGACTGCTCAACATGCTTTACAAAAGTCAATGGAAAGGCTAAAATAATGCTCAGTAGTTGCCTAAAAAACCACAAGCATTTTATTCACTAGAATAAAATTAGAAAATCATGAAAAAAAATACACATAACAAAGCCTACAAAAAAATCTAAGAAAAAAAAAGCCTGTAAATGAATGTTAACAAAATGTTTCAGTACAATAAAAAAATAAACACTATGAAAGCACCAGCAGTTCCTGAAGCGGTTTCTACTTAAACTCATTGTTTTTGCCTGAAAAAAACCCCCAAGGATTTAACAACCTTTAGGCTGAATTCAGACTTCCATGTATCACAGTCTGAGTATGGACCACGATGCTACGACTGAATACTGGTCTCCTGACCTGAATATGACAGTCACATAAGCATATAAGAGGCTGTCAAGTTCAGGTTCGGAAACTAGCGGCCAGTTGGAGCATCAGTGCCGTTCTCGGACTGTGATACCCGAATGTCTGAATTCGGCCTTAGAGATCTTCCCACGTCCTATATTTCCATGTACGAGAAAAACAAGCTGATTATTCTTATCAGCTTTTGATCAGAGTGTGGTCCAAGTGTCAACCATTTTTCTCATGGAGAAATGAAAATAAATTCTCCATCTTCTGCATCTGATGTCATCTGAGTGCAGTCCGATTTTTTCACGGACCCATTGCCGATTTTGAGCTGACCCTCAAATCAAAATTGGACATGTTTCCATGGAAATGTGACTGGCCCGATAGATTATCACAGGTATGAGTGCTCTCCGTGAAAAACATGGATAGCACTTGTGAAAATCAAGCATCTGAATGAACCCTAAGGCTGGAGTTACACTTAACGTATAAAAAATCGGTCCGATTTTGACGGCCGAGAATCGCATCAGTGTCTCGTGAACAGTGATCCATATGTAATCCGTTTGCAATGCGAGGATGTGATTTCCTCGCATCTAAGTATCTGTGTGACATCCTTATGGTATCTGTACGGCATGCATATGCTGTTATTTTCTCGCAGACTTGCAAAATGGGCATTTAACTGATCCATGGCCTGAAATATTCATCAAAACATATATATATATATATATATATATCTATATATATAGATATATATATATATATACAGTACAGACCAAAAGTTTGGACACACCTTCTCACTCGAAGATTTTTCTGTATTTTCATGACTATGAAAATTGTACATTCACACTGAAGGCATCAAAACTATGAATTAACACATGTGGAATTGTATGCTTAACAAAAAGTGTGAAACAACTGAAAATATGTCTTATATTCTAGGTTCTTCAAAGTAGCCACCTTTTGCTTTGATTACTGCTTTGAACACTCTTGGCATTCTCTTGATGAGCTTCAAGAGGTAGTCACTGGAAATGGTCTTCCAACAGTCTTGAAGAAGTTCCCAGAGATGCTTAGCACTTGTTGCCCTTTTACCTTCACTCTGCGGTCCAGCTCACCCCAAACCATCTCGATTGGGTTCAGGTCTGGTGACTGTGGAGGCCAGGTCATCTGGCGTAGCACCCCATCACTCTCCTTCTTGGTCAAATAGCCCTTACACAGCCTGGAGGTGTGTTTGGGTCATTGTCCTGTTGAAAAATAAATGATGGTCCAACTAAAAGCAAACCGGATGGAATAGCATGCTGCTGCAAGATGCTGTGGTAGCCATGCTGGTTCATTATGCCTTCAATTTTGAATAAATCCCCAACAGTGTCACCAGCAAAGCACCCCTACACCATCACACCTCCTCCTCCATGCTTCACGGTGGGAACCAGGCATGTAGAGTCCATCCGTTCACCTTTTCTGCGTCGCACAAAGACACGGTGGTTGGAAACAAAGATCTCAAATTTGGACTCATCAGACCAAAGCACAGATTTCCACTGGTCTAATGTCCATTCCTTGTGTTCTTTAGCCCAAACAAGTCTCTTCTGCTGGTTGCCTGTCCTTAGCAGTGGTTTCCTAGCAGCTATTTTACCATGAAGGCCTGCTGCACAAAGTCTCCTCTTAACAGTTGTTGTAGAGATGTGTCTGCTGCTAGAACTCTGCATGGCATTGACCTGGTCTCTAATCTGAGCTGCTGTTAACCTGCGATTTCTGAGGCTGGTGACTCGGATAAACTTATCCTCAGAAGCAGAGGTGACTCCTGGTCTTCCTTTCCTGGGGCCGTCCTCATGTGAGCCAGTTTCCTTGTAGTGCTTGATGGTTTTTGAAACTGCACTTGGGGACACTTTCAAAGTTTTCCCAATTTTTCGGACTGACTGACCTTCATTTCTTAAAGTAATGATAGCCACTCGTTTTTCTTTACTTACCGGTAGCTGCTTTTTCTTGCCATAATACACATTCTAACAGTCTATTCAGTAGGACTATCAGCTGTGTATCCACCAGACTTCTGCACAACACAACTGATGGTCCCAACCCCATTTATAAGGCAAGAAATCCCACTTATTAAACCTGACAGGGCACACCTGTGAAGTGAAAACCTTTTCCGGTGACTACCTCTTGAAGCTCATCAAGAGAATGCAAAGAGTGTGCAAAGCAGTAATCAAAGCAAAAGGTGGCTACTTTGAAGAACCTAGAATATAAGACATATTTTCAGTTGTTTCACACTTTTTTGTTAAGTATATAATTCCACATGTGTTAATTCATAGTTTTGATGCCTTCAGTGTAAATGTAGAATTTTCATAGTCATGAAAATACAGAAAAATCTTTGAATGAGAAGGTGTGTTCAAACTTTTGGTCTGTACTGTATATATACTAGCTGAAGAGCCCAGTGCTGCCCGGGCATAGTAACTAACTACGGTTAGTTATAGCAAATTATAATTATTATATCTATATATATATAAAGCTGAGTATATAGCCCCGCCCACTCCGCATAGCCACATTCACTATAATATCCCACACAATCCTGTCAGCAAGAGCTACCGGACTACTACTTCTAATATCCCACATCGTCCCGTCAGCCAGAGCCACCGGACTACTAATATCCCACATCATCCCTTCAAAGCCACCGGATTGCTACCCCTAATATCCCATATCAGCCCATCAGCCTGGGGTCAGAACCAGAGCGCTGACTGGATTTGCCCTGACTTCCATACCAATAATACCTTTAATAGAAGCCTGGGGTGAGAATCAGAGCGCTGAGGGATTTACCTTAACTGCCTTTAAGAGAGGCCTGGGTTCAGTACCAAAGCGCAGAGTGGATTTGCCCTCACTTCCATAATGGAAACCCCTTTAAGAGTGTCCTGGGGTCAGAACCAGAGCGCTGAGTGGAATTGCCCTAACTTCCATACCAATGATCCCTTTAAGAGGCCCTGGGTCAGAACCACCACGCTGAGTGGAACGGTCCTAACTTCCATGCTGGGGAACCCTTTAAGAGAGGCCTGGGGTGAAAACCACAGCGCTGGATGGATTTGCCCTGACTTCCATACCGAAGATCCCTTTAATAGTGGCCTGGGGTCAGTACCAGAGCATTTGAAGGCAATTGCCCTGACTTCCACACCGGGGATCCCTTTAAGAGAGCCTGGGTTCAGAACCAGAACGCTGAGTGGAATTGCCCTGACTTCCATACCAATGATCCCTTTAAGAGAGGCCTGGGGTCAGTACCAAAGTGCAGAGTGGATTTGCCCTCACTTCCATACCGGGGATCCCTTTAAAGAGGCCTGGGTCAAAACCAGAGTGCTTAGTGGAATTGCCCTAACTTCCATACCGGAGATCCCTTTAAGAGGGAAGATGTGCCTATGGGATGGAGGATGTGTGATGGGGATATGGGCACGGGAGGGGGATTCATTTCTGTCATGTGCTCTCTGATCCTTTCTGGGGGCAGACAATGGCTGGGAGCTTATGTTCCCGGGGATGCTAGATTTCTCCCACCCGGTCACTGTCTGCCGAGGTGTTGTGGAGTGGGAAAACTGTTGCTCATAGCAACCAATCACAGCTCAGCTTCTTTTAAACAGCTCTGTGAAATTAAAGACGCTTCGTGATTGGTTTGTGATACACACACAAACATTCGATTTTATATATATACACCTATCCATCACTAATCCTGAAGTTTGAAAAGGATTAAATAAACACACACACATGTAGAATAAAGTATTTTAATGAAATGACAGACCACACATTTTTGCCATCTTTATTCTTGTGCTAATCCAAACGATGCCCTCAATCTCCTGTAAAAAATAAAAAATAAAAAGCCAATAATATACCATACCTATCCGGCGTACAGTCAGTCCCATGACGTAATACATATCTGGGGGTTAAATAGTTTACAACTGGGAGCGGTACTAATGCGACTGCCCCGGCTGTAAACCACTGATGAATGAATGAGAAGCTGCCGGCAGCAGCATCAGTGACTAGTGCTGACATCACTGATGCTGCGTAGCCTCGCAGCCTGACTCGCGGTGAACTCTTGAGCGCCCCTACAGCTCCCAAATTTTGCACACATATACTACTAACAGTAGTAATCAGTGACATTTATAAATCAAACTGTTCTGCAATGGTTTACTGTATGTAAACCATGTCTCCAATCCTGTCGGCTTCTGCAATAATTTTGCAGAAGCTGACAAATGAATTAACGGCTATTCTATCTATCTGTCTATGAAATATAAATATATATATACTTATGTGTGTCAAAGACATATATAAATATATACACCTATACTATGTGTGTATATCTATTCTATTGTAACCTGTCAGTGTGATTTTACCGTATAGCTGGGGATGAATTGCCTTTTCTAAGGACACCGGTGCGTATATATCGCAAGTCACACTGATGGTCCGTGTGGTGTGGGATTTTTTTCTCGCACCCATAGACTTGCATTGGCGAGTCTCATCCGATATACGGTGCAAATCGCGGCATGCTGAGATGTCACTCGCACGTATAATACGGACGAGAAAAAAACGGATGATGGGAGCTGCCCCATAGATTAACATTGGTCCGAGTGCCATGCGATTTTTTCTCGCATAGCACTCATCCATAGAGTTGAGCGATACTTTCCGATATCCAAAAGTATCGGAATCGGAATGGTATCGCCGATACCCAAAAAATATCGGCGATACCCGATACCGATACCGGAAATCCAATGTAAGTCTATGGGAACAAAATATCGGAATTAAAAAAACCCCATTCTTGCCTTGTTGGTTAATTGTACATGAAGGAAAACAACAAAGAGTAATGTAGAATGTATTGGGGAAGGTTGAGGAGACATTAAAGGCATACATGTTTAACCCAATCAAATGGAATAGCATAAATATTTTTTTTTTTAAAGATGTTCGGATTGACGAAGAAATTGACAATGTTGTTAACGTTTTTTTATATTTTGGCAAATATGTATATTTCACAACTTCCATGCTCTTCACCTTTTTAACTTTTGACACACTCTCCTTCATAATCTTCAGCAGCATCATCTTTTTCATCAAATTATTCTTCATCTTCACCTTCTTTATCTTCTTCTTAAACTTCTTGCTATTCATCTTTTTGTTAACATTACTCATATTCTTCTTATTAAACTATTATTCTTATTCATATTGTACTTCATCTTCTTCATCATATTCTTATTTGTGACAGAGAATCCTGTACTTGTAATCTGTCAAAGTATGAATTTTTCATCCTTCCGTTCTTGCTGTCACAAAAGATTTAAATTACAACAGTATTTGTCCGTGTTCAGTTTAGCCTGCAGCAGCAGGCATTTTCCAGGGGCACCACGAGGAGGAACGGACTCACCCCCATACACTGCTTAGTCTTCTTCTGCTTATAATTTAGAGCATATATTTTGCTCTTCATTTTGGTCTTATACTTCATGTTCTTCTGCTTTTTGATCTTCTGCTTATTGTTCTTAAGTCTCTTGTTCTGTATCTTGTAGTTTGTCTTAACCTTCTTAGTCCTGTTTGGTAATATTTTATTTCTTCTTTGTGATGGTGTTTAGGCTGGTTGGCTTGATGCTCGTCGTCCTTGTGGTCGTCATCTTCTTCGGGGTGGTCATCAGGGTCGTCGTCTTAATTGTTGGAGATCCAGAGTGATTACCCAAAAAAGCATTGAAAAAATCTTCAATTTGTAAATGTAGCAGAAGGTACAAGAGTCAATGCAAGTAACGAGGACCAGCTGACTGTGCTGGAACCCGGAGGGGCAGCAGAAGGAAAAGAGCCAATGGCACAACCGAGGACCAGCTGACGTTACTGGGACACGGTTACTAAGCAGGAGGTACCTGTGCTCCAAAGCACTACCAAGGACCAGCAGACGTTGCTGGAACTCGGATACCGAGATGGAGGCACCTAGGCCAAAGGCACTGCGGGGAACCAGCTGACGGTACTGGAACCCGGACGGGTAGCAGAAGGTACAAGAGCCAATGCAAGTAACGAGGACCAGCTGACTGTGCTGGAACCCAGAGGGGCAGCAGAAGGAAAAGAGCCAATGGCACAACCGAGGACCAGCTGACGTTACTGGGACACGGTTACTAAGCAGGAGGTACCTGTGCTCCAAAGCACTACCAAGGACCAGCAGACGTTGCTGGAACTCGGATACCGAGATGGAGGCACCTAGGCCAAAGGCACTGCGGAGAACCAGCTGACGGTACTGGAACCCGGACGGGTAGCAGAAGGTACAAGAGCCAATGCAAGTAACGAGGACCAGCTGACTGTGCTGGAACCCGGAGGGGCAGCAGAAGGAAAAGAGCCAATGGCACAACCGAGGACCAGCTGACGTTACTGGGACACGGTTACTAAGCAGGAGGTACCTGTGCTCCAAAGCACTACCAAGGACCAGCAGACGTTGCTGGAACTCGGATACCGAGATGGAGGCACCTAGGCCAAAGGCACTGCGGAGAACCAGCTGACGGTACTGGAACCCGGACGGGTAGCAGAAGGTACAAGAGCCAATGCAAGTAACGAGGTCCAGCTGACTGTGCTGGAACCCGGAGGGGCAGCAGAAGGAAAAGAGCCAATGGCACAACCGAGGACCAGCTGACGTTACTGGGACACGGTTACTAAGCAGGAGGTACCTGTGCTCCAAAGCACTACCAAGGACCAGCAGACGTTGCTGGAACTCGGATACCGAGATGGAGGCACCTAGGCCAAAGGCACTGCGGAGAACCAGCTGACGGTACTGGAACCCGGACGGGTAGCAGAAGGTACCCATGGAAATTTAAGTTGACAGGCCGCGAGCCGGCCGCAGTTACCGAATCCCACAGTACTACAGTGGGTGATTGTCCTATTGTCACAACGGAAACAGCCTTTATTTGCATATCCCGCAGCACACATAGGAAGCACCTAAACTCCAAGCACCATAGAGTCGGCTAACCCGACCGCAACACGACAGGACAACTTATTGGAGGCTAAGTGATGTTTACACTGACAGGAAACAGATGGCGTGCTGTAACCAGTCTGGGCAGGAGTGAGTACCCGTGCCAATGACACTTCCGAGCAACAACTGGCGGTGTTGAAGCCCAGGGATGAGAAGACAACAGGGTGGAGGCAGCAGGACTTTTTGCCGTTCACACAGCAGGGGAACAGCTGACATTACTGAACCCCAGTAACACAGGAGCAAGTGTTGACTGTTGTGAATGGGTTTGAGATGAGTTCTGAGCAGAGGCTCCCTCTGGTGGTTACAAGCGGTGCTAGTGAGGATTGTGAGGACTGGGAATCAGGTGTTACTGACTGGTCTTATATAAGGGAGTCATTTTCCCATCAGGGTTGCCGGTGATCAATTGTTCTGGTCTGAATCCTTCATTCCAGTTTCCCTTGTAGCCTGCTGTGTCGTGTCTGCATCTCCTGCTTACAGATAAGACTTTTGCTTCTTTTTTGTTTTTGCTGTGTTTTTGCATTTTGTCCTGCACTTCTGTGGGGGCCTTCAGGGTCCCCTCCGGGGGCTTTTGCCCTCTCAGTTTGGTTCAGCCACTGATGTTTGTACATTTGCTTTTTCCAGTTTTTTCAGTGGCTGCTGTTTTGATTTTGTTACACCAGAGAACTAATTTAGGTGGTAGAGGTCGTGTGATCTCAGGTGATTTTGAAATTAGTAGAGTTGGTGCTTTTCAGGGTTTTCTGGGATTGCAGTAAGTGCCCTTCCTATCCTTTTCTATTTAGATAGTTTGGGCCCCAGCGTTTGCTCATAACTATTTTCTTTCTGTGTCAGTATTTCCTCTTGTCTAACCGCCATTACATGTTTGGGGGCTTTCTGTTATCTTTGGGGTTCTGCTCCGGGGCAGATAGCTTTCCTATTTCTATCTTTAGGTGTAGTTAGTTTCTCAGGCTGTGACGAGGCGTCTAGGACCAACGTAGGAACGCTCCACGGCTGCCTCTAGTTGTGGTGGTTAGTCAGGGTACTGCAATCTCATAGATTCCAACTGCTCTGGTGTATTGCCTTTTTTACCTGCACTCCTCAGCTACCGAAACATAACAGTTGATTGTGCTAACAGCACTTCCGAGCAACAACTGGCGGTGTTGAAGCCCAGGGTCAAGGAGGGTGTAGGCAGAGGCCTAGTATGAGATGTTTGAAGTTGAAGTTGTAGTTAGCAGCAGTAATTTTTGCCAGACACACAGCAGGGGAACAGCAGGCATTACTGAACCCCACAAACACATCAGCGATTGTTTTCATCTGTGCATCTAACACTTCTGAGCAGCAACTGGCGGTGTTGAAGCCCAGGGTCAAGGAGGGTGTAGGCAGAGGCCTAGTATGAGATGTTTGAAGTTGAAGTTGTAGTTAACAGCAGAAATTTTTGCCAGACACACAGCAGGGGAACAGCAGGCGTTACTGAACCCCACAAACACATCAGCGATTGTTTTCATCTGTGCATCTAACACTTCTGAGCAGCAACTGGCGGTGTTGAAGCCCAGGTCAAGGAGGGTGTAGGCAGAGGCCTAGTATGAGATGTTTGAAGTTGAAGTTGTAGTTAGCAGCAGTAATTTTTGCCAGACACACAGCAGGGGAACAGCAGGCGTCACTGAACCCCACAAACACATCAGCGATTGTTTTCATCTGTGCATCTAACACTTCTGAGCAGCAACTGGCGGTGTTGAAGCCCAGGGTCAAGGAGGGTGTAGGCATAAAATATTGAGTTATTGCCTTGTTACGTGGCCATTGCAAATGTATGTACTTCAAACAAGAATAAATGAAGTTTTACTAGGACAATAAAATGATGAATTTCAATTCCAAGAATAGAAAAATATTTATACTTGAGAGTAGTGTTGAGCGATACTGCTCGATATCGAAAAATATCGGATCGAAATGGTATAACCGATATCACTAAATATCGCCGATATCCGATTCCGATAGCGGAAGTCCCATGTAAGTCTATGGGAACAAAATATTGCAACAAAAAAAACCCTTTCTTTCGTTGTAAACACAAATATACACACATAGAATACATATATATATATATATACATGTCATTGTGACATATATATATAAACATATATTAATAGTTTATACACTTCTACATAGTAAAATAGACTCTGTGCTTGAGAATTGCTAAAATCATCAGAGAATGTATTTGCCATTTTTCCGCCATATCTGCGTCACGACGAGGCACTGGTGAAGAAGAAGGGCGTGCTCTTCGTGGGTGTACACTCACTCAGTGGCGTGAAAACGATGGCCGACCAGTGTAAATGTTACTGCAATGTAAGATCGTGCCCCACAGCTCTGGAGTTCCGCCTCCTCATCCTCCTCAGTGTGCGGAAACTAACAAGAAGGTCCCGCCTCCCTACAAAAGAGGGGCCCTCTCCAGATGCTAATGACACATGTGACTTGGCAGAGATGGCTAATGGACACGAGCAGAAGTGTGAAGGGATGGAGCAGTCAGAGCTCTCCCCCCACGGAAGCGACCCGATCGCCACGGAATCACCGTTGGGCACCCGGCCTGTAAACCCTCCTACGCTGCAAGAAGCGGAGGATACCCTAAGAGGCCTGGCCCGGCACCGGGAGGAGGTCGCCAGGATGGAAGCGAGCTGGCGTGCCCTAAAAATAAACTTGGAGCGGCGCCAATCCCTCTTACCTGAAGTGTCTGTACCGGAAGGTGAGGCACCCGTTCTAGTAGAGGAGCCCTTGCAATGTGATCCGGTTGACGTTGTCGCAGTGGAGGCACCCGTTCCTGCAAAAACCGCAGCACCGTCAGCACCCCAGATCCCGCTGTCTGCCCCCGTCGCTGAGACAGAAGAAGCGACACCCGTCCTCATGGAGGAGGCCGAGCAGGCACCAGAGGTCTACCTGTCTGTACCGGAGCCCCGACTGTCATCTGATTTAGAGCCGTCTGCTTCCTCCGCAGGGGAGCGCCGCCAGGACTGGGGGGCGCCAGGAGAGCTGCCGCAAACCGGACATCGCAAGCTGCAGTGGAGTGGTGGAGACATGGAGCTGCTGCTGGAGGAGAATTTCAACCGGCGTCAGGAGGAAGAGTGGAGACGTTGGGAGCGGGAAGCAGAGCGACAAAGGGAGCAGCGAGAAACTCAAAAACTTCGCCAACGTCAGGTGGAGAAGGACCGGGCAGATAAGGACCGGATGAGAAAGGATAAAGGAACCCTGTGTGAGCCGCGGCGTAAGGGTGCAGTACGGAGCTTTAAATTGAAAGGTGGTTGGGGCTTCATCCAGGAGCCTGGACTTTATTTAGAAGTTTTTGTGAACCGGCGGGACGTGGAGGCTCACCTCCCAGAAGGACACCCGGGGAGGGACCTGTTGCCAGGAGACTTGGTGACTTACACCCGACACTGGGGTTACAATGGGTGGTACGCCCTAAATGTTACCAGGTGCGACCCCTACTCCCCAGAGTGTCAGGAACCTGTGAGACCCTCGGAGCCTTCAGCCTCCCACATCCAGGCCTCTGCAAAAGTGCCCACCCCACGCCGTAAATCTCCACAGCCTCCCTCAGTGGTCTCCTCAGCAGCCCCAGCTATGGACATGATAAGTATAGCTGGCCCGTACCCGGCGCCTGTTAGGCCCCCTGGGGTTCGTTCAGTCCGGACATAGGGTTCCAGACCCGGAGGGAGATGAAAGAGGTGGCCACACAGACCCAGATAGCGGGTCACGACTTGACTGTACAGGCCACACGACGTCATCAGGTCCTGGTGGTCCTTGGTGCCTCGGATGTTTGGCAAGCATCAGAAGAGTACCAGGTGGTACCTGGAACACCCCGGCCAAAGAAGTATAAATAACCCGGACAGGGTCCCTGTATGTAAATAGTTAAATTGTTGATAAATAGTTAAATTGTTGATGTACCTGGACGGGTGAATGTTCATAAAAAAGTTTTTTAATTTAATAAAAAAAAAAAAAACACATTTTTCATTACTTTTATTACAGTCTCATCCTGCGACGCCATCGATCTCCTGTAAAAAAATGAAAAAAAAAAAAAAGTATACCACCTGACCGACGCAGTCCATAGTAACGAGTGTCCCACGACGATCCAGCTCTGCTACATCAGAATGACAGGAAGAGCCTGTCATCCCGGCGCAGCACAGCTGATTACCTGCTTCCCCGGCGGTGACGTCATCTGACTGGTTTACGGCCGGGATTACCCTGCAGTCACTGGCTGCAGTTATCCGAAAAACTGCATGTGACCGCCAGGGAGAAGATAATGGCGGCCTCAAGCAGTCCAGGACGTGACCGCTGGAGATCTTCTGCCAGGTAAGTGCCGCTGACTCCTGACAGACCCGACCGACGGACACTCACAGTGACAGTGACAAATCCGATTCCGGTATTCGATATGACGAAAATATCGGTATTCGGAATCGAAAGGCCGATACAGCTAATATCGGCCGATATCCGATATTTGCAGTATCGTATCGCTCAACACTAATCATTTCATGTCGGCTTCTGTGATTTCACAAAAGCCGGCAATTGAATTTGCGGCTATTACAGTATGTAGAAGTCTAGGAAATATAAATATATATATATATATACATGTCACAATTACATATATATATATATATATTGTATTCTATGTGTGTATATCTATTCTTTCTATTCTTTATTAAAGCTGTCAGTGTGATTTTACAGTATAGCCGGGGATGAATTGTCGGCTTTTCTAAAGGACAACCGATGCGATTTCATCGCAAGTCACACATGCGGTCCGTTTGTAAATCAGATTTATTCATCACCCACAATTGCATGCACTGCTGCAATTGCACACGGACGTTTAAAACGGACCACAAAAAATCTGATACTGGGAGCTGCTCCATAGATTAACATAGGGCAGACTGCAATACGATTTTTCATCGCATTGCAGTCGTCCGATTCTGTCGCCAGTGTGACGCCGGCCTTAGAGGAGTTGTTCAGGATTTTAAGAAAATTGTGTAAAAACAGAAAAGATGAGATGAGCAAATAGATTCTAAACAAATCAAATTTGTTGAGAACTTACCAAAATTCATATAATGGGTCAAATCTGAATTTTGGCCCAAAGATTCTTTGGGGCTCAGAAAAGGTTAAAAAATATAACTCACTCCTTAAAGAGTCTCACTTGTTCAGCCATTCAGAGTTTCTCAGCTTCATTGTGGTCTTCAGCTATCTGATCTGCCATTTCCTGGGATCTTGAGCCCCTCCATGCGCTAAGTCTTATAACGTCATGATGTCGTAGCCCAGAAGGCTTTATGATATTATTTATCATATTATCACCGACTAGGCATCATGCGACATCATGATGTCAGAATGATGCACTTCATGATTCCATGGCACAACGTCATGGTGTTTTGATGTCTAGTGAAGAACAGAGGAACCAAAGATGCTGAAATGTGGCAAACCAGACTGGAGAGGGCACCGCAAGATTAGTCTGGAATAAGAAGGGGCTACTCTGGTTTTTGGAGAGACATCACAGTATAACAATGCACATTTGATTCACAGTGAATATATTTGATGCAAATCGAATTTTGTGGAAAAATTCAAGCAGATCTATTGAACTGAATTTGGGTGGGTTCACTCAACACTACCCACCCATTATATTTTCAACTTCTAATTCTGCTGATTTCAGAGTCCCAACCATCTTGCTAATGAAGATGTCACATGCATCACTCAAGCTGGAAATGCGTAGGATTTAACAATGGTCATATTCTGTTTCATACCATTTCCTGCATTTGGGCAACATTAAAGGGATGTTCTGATCTTATTTTTTCAGGAGTATGTAAGCAGGAGTTGAAATGCAGTATGCAGGGATTGCAGAGCAGTACAGAATAGCAGTATTATTTATTTGTAACAGTAAAGGTTTAACGTAGTCTCCTCGCTGGAAGTTAATAGGCAATGAAAGAAAATTAAGTTAAACAACAGGGAATAAATGCAATAAGCGGAAGGAGTGCAACAGTCTAAGTTCAAGCAACACTTATCCTAGCTTCCGCTGATATCCTTAGTCCACCGTCCGATGGGGGTAGTAGTGCCGGCAACGGCCGGCGTAGTGTCCTCTGGTCCAAGGTTAGCAATCTGTCTTCTGGCGGCAGCGGGCCATCTCTCGTACCACCTGCTGAGCCCCTACTCCATAAGCCCGATCAATCAAAGCGGGAAAAATTGCAGAAGACTCTGTACTGAACATGGGTTGATGTGTGACAGCCGACAAAGGGGATCACACTTCAGTGTCCTGCAACTGGCCCGCACTTCTCTGCATGCACGCAATCTTTTGCTTATCTAAGCGCACTAACTGTTCCGATGGAGTGCCCAGGGGATCTCGGCCTCAGTACAAGGCGGCGCTGCTGCTTGGGGTGTGGAGCACATTGCTCAGGGTGCCGGGAATGCTGCTCACCCTCCTCCACTCTCCCCGACGGTGGGAAAATAACCCCTGCTTCATGTGCTTTCTGTCCTGAGCTTCCTGTGTCCACGTCCCCTCTTGCCGGGTCATGGGACCTGTCCAGTTCCCTATTCCTTACCCTGGGCAACATAGGACGCAGCTCCGACAGTCTGGATCTCGGCTCAGCGCAGGTACCCGCAGCCCGATCTTACTCCTTACACTCCCCCTCTTCTTTAACTCGCCATTCCACAGGCGAGAATCCTTCATCAGGCTTCACACTCTTCCATTTCTCGAACAATACGCTGCCAAATAAACTGGTCTTGATCCTACTGAGTGGGAGGTATTCCAGCTGTCGTCCGCTCAGTATGGCGTAGTTCAGTTTGAGTGGTAGAGTCAAGTTGAGTGGTGGAATCAGGTTGAGTGGTAGAAGACAGAAGCACATCTGAGTTCACTTGACCAGCCAATTCTGGAGTTTCAGGCCTACGCACGTCCCTTAGGCTGGTGGGATTTTCTAAATCTGGCAGTGAGCCAAGTGATTCTTCCTCATCACTTTCAAGGACTGTGGAGGTGAGTGTCTCGGTGGCTTTCGGCACTCTCTCCTCTTCTTCGGGATCCCGTGACAGGCAAGGACGCAACATGCTACGGTGGACTATTCGAGGAGGTGCCCCTTCTTCCCCTTCGGGTTGAACTTCATACACTGGCCCACCGGATCCAACTTGGAGTTTCACCCGATATGGAGTCTTTTCCCATCAATGTTCTAACTTGCCCCGAGGCAGCTTGGCTTGGACCAACATCTCCGGTCTTGAGAGCTGTCCCTCGAAGAGGCTTCACTTCACGGTGTTGGAGTTCCTGGAACTTGGTCTGCACCAGCCGATGAAGAGTCTGTAGCCGATGCGGTTTTATAAGACCCAGGAAGACACCCCCCATCCGTGGGTAGTTTTCTCCCTGAACCAGCTCCAGCTCTGTGATTTCCTGTCTTTTTCTCCCGAACATTAGGGTATACGGAGTGTATCCTGTTGTACTGTGCACTCGGTTGCTATACACCCAGACTAATTCAGCCACGTATTCAGGCCACCGTACTTTCCAATCTTCCTCCAGTGTTCGGAGCATCTCGATCAGCGTCCGGTTGAAGTGTTCACAAGCTCCATTCCCCTGAGGATGATAGGGTGTTGTCCTTGACTTCTCTATCTTGTACAGGTGATGTAGCTCTTCCATCACTCTGCCTTGTAAGCAAGCGCCCTGGTCAGAGTGAATCCTCTTCGGCAACCGTATACCTGGATGAAGTCTCGGCAGATAGCCTGCACCGCTGACTCAGCAGTCTGTTCCTAAGTTGGAGTCACCACAGCAAACTTGGTGAAGTGGTCAGTCATCACCAGACAATGCTCATACCCGACATTGCTGACAGGCCTCCTTTACTGCAGCCTTCAATTGGGGGTGATATACTAGCTTCTGCAGCTACTGGATCGTCTTGTCCGGACAAAAGTGAGCCCCTCTCTCAGGGCCTGTGTAGCCACAACTTGGATCAACTTCTCTGGAAGCACAACTTGCCAGGTGACCCCCAGCTCCCGCACCAACTGTACTCTTCGATATTGCAAGCCATCTTCCAGCTGGAGTCTTTCCCATTGCCATAGAATGCAGATTTCCTGGGGGACATAGCGTCTCTTTCGCAGCGGCTGGGGAGTTGCTTCAGGGCCACCCACTGTCTTAGCTGCGCTAATTTCTTATCTTCCTGCTGGAGGCACACCCAATTGTCCGGGGTCACCTCAGCACCTATTCCCTGTTCCTCCGACACCTCTCCGATTTGTCCCTGGCGAGGTCAGGGAAACCAGGAATCTCTACTGCTTCCAATTTTTCATCTCGGCCGCGTCCAGGTCACTCATGGGTCATTCTCGACAGAGCATCAGCATGCGTGTTCTCAGCTCTGGCCCGATACGTACCGGCATTTTGCCATACGGGCCACCCATCATTGCTCCAAGGCCCCCAGTTTGACATTTTCCAGGTAGGCTAGTGAATTGTTGTCAGTACGCACTAGGACTTCTGATCCGGACAGGTATTCGTCGAACTTCTCGGTCATCGCTCACACTAAGGCCAGCAGTTCTAGCTTGAATGAGCTGTAATTGTCTGGGTTTTGTTCCGAGTCGTGGAGGGACCAGCTTGCGTAGGCAATTATTCGCTCTTTCCCATCCTCCATGTGCGACAACATGGCTCCCAGTCCATGCAGACTCCCATCTGTGTGAAGGATGAAGGGCTGTGAGAAGTCCATGTAAGCAAGTATGGGGGCCTCAGTCAAGGCCATCTTCAGGGCTGAAAGGCTTCTTATTTGTGGCTTCCCCACTGGATGACCCAATTCTTCGAACCAGACGGCACTTTCTTTAGTAGCTCAAGCAGTGGATTAGCTATATGGGTAAAATTCTTCACGAACCTCTAGTAGTACCCAGTCAGCCCCAGAAAGGCCCGAACGTCCTTCACTGTCTTTGGGTAGGCCAGTCCTGTACCGCCACTATCTTTTCACATGCCGGTCTCACTCCTTTAGCAGATACAACATGTCTCAGGTACTCGATCTGCTTATGGAAGAGGTGACATTTTTGTGGCTTCAACTTCAGGCCATGCTTCTGTAAACGACTCAATACTTGTTCCAGCCGCAGGAGGTGCTCTTCAAAGGTGGCTACATAGACAATGATGTCATCCAGGTAGATCAGGGTGGCTTCAAAGTTCAGATCCCCCAGACACCTTTCCATCAATCGCTGGAACGTCCCAGGAGCATTGGTCAGACTGAAGGGCATCCAGTTGAATTCAAACAATACCATGGGCAGTATGAACGCTGTCTTCAGTCGGTCATGTTCGGCCATATGCACCTGCCAGTATCCGCTGGCCAGATCAAGAGACGAGAAATACTTCGCCTTTCCCAAAGCTGAAAGTGACTCTTTGATTCGGGGTAAAGGATAAAGTCCTACACCGCACAAGCATTCAGTCGCATGCAGTCCACACAAAAATGCAGGGTTCCGTCTTTCTTCTGGACTAGGACAATGGGGGCTGCCCATGGGCTCTGGCTCTCCCATATGACCCCACTCTTCAGCATGTGTGCCAACATTTCTTTCACCTCTTTGTACGTTTGAGGCTGTATCTGCCGGTACCACTCCCGGATTGGCGCAGTGTTTCCCGTGGGTATCTCGTGAATTATTGCTGTCGTACACCCAAAGTCATCCTCATGACAGGTGAACACGATTTGATAGCGTTCCAGTGCAGCCTTCACCTGTTGCACCTTCTGCGGTGAGAGTCCTGTTAATTCAGCCTGCATTTGCTCCAGGATTCGGCGCCCCTCCTTTGCACTTCCAGGTGGGTGCTCCGGGGTCAGAGTGATGGCTACAGTCCATGGGTCTCTTTGTTGCACTGCCAGCTGGATGGCCTCCGGTGGTATCAATTCTTCAGGCATGCCCAGCACCTGCGTCACTTCACTCCTAGGCGGGAGCGTAAGATTTTCCTCTCCTAGGTTCACGCACCACATCACAACCTTGCCATCACGGACGACGGCTTGTGTTCAGGCAATGAGGAGCCCCAAGGGTGTTTGGTCCATTAGGGTTGGTTCAGTCTGGACTTCCACCCCTTTGAAAGGCGTACAAGCTTGTACTGGCAAGGTGAGCACATTCTGGCCAGGCGGGAGGACGAGTTTAGCAGCTTCGGGGACCAGCACTTTTCCTAGCATTTTTCCTCCGCTTGATTTTTCCTGGGCCTGAGCGACCAGTATAAACTGTTGAAACATCTTCCTTTGGGGGGTTCGTGGACTCCACCGGTTCAGAAAAACGTCCTGGGACTTGCTGATCAAGAGGGTCCTGAGTTCTCTTAGCACATTCATTCCCAGAGTCACTCTAAGGCCATTGCTGTTTTCTCTGGTGGTCAGTACGACTCCTTTCCGGCCCACATCTTTGCCGCACTCTGTAATCTGCATCCAGACCACCCCTGTGACCGGGATGGGAAACTGATTGGCCTTGGTCAGCTTGATCACTGGGCCCCACTCCGGCCATGTCACCTTAGGAAAAAGACGTCTGAAATATGCTTCCGGCATGGTGGTCACCTGTGAGCCAGTATCAACTAGGCAGCGGACAGCTCGTCCATTCATTTCAGCCCATACAAGGGGACTCACAGAAATGAAACTTTTGGGACTGGCTTCTCTCCTCTTTGTCTTTTCAGGCTTCGGGTGTCATCCTCCAACCACAGAGCCCAATAGTTTAAAGTCTGCCGAATAAGAGGCCGCCCCCATCTTGTGCAGCCTAGGGCATAGTGTCCAACATCCCCACACTTGAAACAGTTCAGATGTCTTTCAACTCCGGATTGTTCCCTTTCCTGGCGGGGTACAACAGGCAAGTGAGACTCGGGGTCACTTCCATCTCTGGACGATTTGAAGACACAACGTGGTCTCTCCTGAGGCCAGACCACTCTTCCCACGTTTCCTGTATTTCTTTCCGGATCTCTCGGGCCCATCCCTCAGCTGCGGGCGAAGCATGCCTTCCGAGGCTGCTGTCCTCTGCTCTTGCACGCGCGCTTCTGCCTCAATCTCCAGGAACGTCATGCGCGGGTCGGCACACAGGTGCTCTCACAAGGCTTGTTTAAGCGACGCGTCCCCACGCCCACATTATCCCGCTTAGCGATCTCTGCCTGCACCTATTGTAGCACATTCATATATTGCATCAAAGATTCGCCCTCTTTCTGAACACTGCTAAATAATCGCTTCTGCAATTCTCCGATATCAGTGCAATCCCCATGCATCTCTTCCAAAATATGGAACACTTTAGTGTCCTGTTCATGAGGGGGCCGAAACATTACTGAACATCTGCCTCCCCATCTAGGGCCATCACAGCAATCTCTGCTTGCATCACGGGGGTCACTGGGTGCATTCTCGACAAGCCTTTAACCCGCTCAGTCCAGTCCCACAGCAGTGAATTACTCTATGTAAACTTTGGGAGATTGCTGAGCATGGGCCCAAGGGGTAAGCAGGCCCTTGGGGCACCCATAACCGTCTGATCTGCTGCCTCTGTGTTCATGGACTGCATCCTGCTGACTACGCCAAATGAAAGCAGGTGCTGAGATGCAGTACGCAGGGATTGCAGAGCAGTACGGAATAACAATATTATTTATTTGTAACAGTAAAGGGTTAACATAGTCTCCTCGCAGGAGTTAATAGGCAATGAAGAAAATGAAGTTAATCAAACAACAGAGGATAAATGCAATAAGCGAAAGAAGTGCAACAGTCTAAGTTCAAGCAACTGCTTATTGTAGTTCCCGCTGATGTCCTTTTCCACCTCCTGATGAGGTAAGTAGTATCGGCAATGGCTGGCGTAGGGCCCGCCAATGGGGTCCTAGGTTAGCGATCCGTCTTCTGGCAGCAGTGGGCTGTCTCCAGTACCAACCCTCTGAGCCCCTAGTCCATAAGTACGCGCAATCAAAGCGGGAAAAGCTGCAGAAGTCTCTGTACTGAACATGGGTTGATGTGTGACAGCCGACAAAGGGGACCACACTTCAGTGACCTGCCGTCGGCCTGAACTTCTCCACACGCATGCGATCTTTTGCTTAGCCAAGCACACAGTGCTTCCAGCGCTCACTGTTCTGATGGAGCGCCCAGGGGATCTCGGCCGCAGTACGTTGCGGCGCTGCTGCTCAGGGTGCGGAGCATGCTGCTTAGGGCGCCGGAACACTGCTCACCCTCCTGCACTCTCCCCGATGGCGGGAAACAAACCCCTGCGCTTTCGGTCCTGAGCTTCCTGTGTCCACGCCTCCTCTTCCCTGTTCATGGGACCTGTCCAGTACCCTATTCCTTCCCCCGGGATTCATAGCATGCAGCCCCGACAGTTTCGGACTCAGCTCAGCACAGGTACCCACAGCCCGGTCTTCCTCCTTACAAGTACACTGTTCCTCTGTCACCCAGTTCATTCCTGATCCACAGTGTGCAACTCCTGAAGGTTAACAACTCAGACCAGGAGTATGGTTGTGCAGCTGGTCTGATAATTTCAATACTGCTAGCACCCCCACATACAGTATAATGTCCCAATAGCTCTTACACACAGTTTGATGGCCCCCAATGTGCCTCACAGAGTATAGTGGCACCACAATCAATACCACCAAATAGTATAATTGCCCTGTAGTCCCCACACAGTATGATGGCCCAATCGAAGTACTCACAGCCCCCCCCAACAAGTATTAGCTAATAAACTAAAAAAAATGAACTATGACAGAAGAAAAAAGACACAAACCGCCTTTCCATAATTTATACATTGATCTATTTACAAAACTGAACACGAGGCTCTTAGTTAACATTCTGATGAGACAGTATGAAGCCCACTGTCAGGTCTCGGCACTAGGTGGGTACTAGAAAGAAGGGATAATAGGGAGAGATGTACTTATTCAACTATTTCTATGACTTCCATAGAGATAAAGAGCAGAAAAGCATGCATGCTCTTATAGCAGATAGCCTGCATGCTTAATGCTGGGCAATATTAGCTGCTTCTCAATATATTTTTCGTAATGGAGAGATACAGGAGGCTATGGATTTCCATGTAATGGATTAATGTTTTCCCAGAGATGGAGAAAGCTCTGTTAATATGACTGTACAAAAGTATTAAAAAAGTTAATAATTAATGAATTTATGTATTTTAAGTAGAATTTGTAGTGTTGTTTAGGAATAAAAAGCGTATATATAATATTTCTAAAAGGCTGCAGACTAAAAGCAGTAAAATATGGATTAGTGGGTGAAGTTAGTTTTGGTTTGCAGTTAAAAGCTGAGGAGAATGTAGAACTGAATATTTTCATAAGCAATTTTCAATTACACAGCTGCCGCTGTATAGAAGTCTGGGTTAAAATAAACTGAACAGGATGAGCATTGACTGTAATTGAAAGTACAAATATATATGTAAAATACCTGTAGGAATGTCACCTGAGGCTGTACTCTGCTCGGTATGGGCCGTGGCTTTTTCGTCTCATGTTCTGTTGCCCTTTTGGTAAATTCTCAGAGTAAAATTGGATCAACTGATTTGTTCCACATGACTCCAACCACAAAAACACCACCGAAGGTGTTGAAAACAACAAGCCTTTCAAATCACTGGAAGACGACGCTTGCTATGGGCCCATATTATTAATGTATTCTTTGGATCATTTTTATTCCATAAATAATCACATAAGAGTCACCTAGATTGATTATTTTGCTAAGAGTATTAATACAGTTTTGAACTTACATTTCTGCACAAGTGTTTCTTAATTTTTTTTATGCATATTGTCATCATTTATTTGCTGTCAGTCCCTTTTGGTCCTACTGGACCAAGACACTGGCAGCAGAGAATCTCTGTTATCCAGTTGGCTTGCCAGGGGCAATTTAAGAGTAGTCTAAGCACTCGAGTCAATAATGGTCATTTTGCCATAAGCACCCAGGTCAAAAATAGTCATAGTCCCTTTACCAACCATAATCATAACTAATATAATCATATAATAATTCAAAATTATAGTGCTCTTGTGTTGGGTTATCACCAGTGGCGTGTATATATGTTCCCCCTCCTGGTATATATGTTCCCCATCCTGGTATATATAATTGTTCCTCATCCTGGTATATATGTTCCAGATCCTTGTATATATGTCCTCCATCCTGGTATATATGTTCCTCATCCTGGTATAGATATTTCACATCCTGAAATATATGTTCTCCATCCTGGTGTATATGTTCCTCATCCTGGTATATATGTTCTTCTTCCTGGTATATATGTTCCCCATCCTGGTGTATATGTTCCCCATCCTGGTTTATATGTCCTTCATCCTGGTGTATATGTTCATCATCCTGGTATAGATATTCTGCATTCTGGAAAATATATTCTCCATCCTGGTGTATATGTTCCTCATTCTGGTATATATGTTCCCCATCCTGGTATACAGTTGTGCTCAAAAGTTTACGTACCCTGGCAGAATTTTTGCTTTCTTGGCCTTTTTTCAGAGAATATGAATGATAACACCAAAACTTTTCTCCACTCATAGTTAGTGGTTGGGTGAAGCCATTTATTGTCAAACTACTGTGTTTTCTCTTTTTAAATGACCCTTTGCTTCTCATTTGCTTCTCATTGATGAGAAGGCTTTTTTTCTAGCTTTACATGACTTGAGCCCTGCCTCTAGTAGCCTGTTATGAACTATTCTTGCCGTGCACTTCACCCCAGCTGCCATTTACCATTCCTTTTGTAGGTCACTTGATGTCTTTCTGCGGTTGCTGAGTGACATTCGAATAAGATGACAGTCAGCCCGGTCAGTGGAGAGTCGTTTTCACCCTCTGCCGGTCTGTAGCTTTGTTGTCCCCAATGTCTGCTGCTTGACCTTGTTGTAATGGACTGCCGTCTTAGAAATTTTAAGGATGGAGGAAACATGATGCTCACTGTTTCCCTCTGCTAGTAACGCCAGAATTGAGACCTTCTTTTCCTCACTTTTCTTTTCAATGCCTTTGGCATGGTTAAAAGTTATTTTTTCATTCCTATTACTTTTGGGATATTACTAGCACTTGTTTTGCCATCCAGCTTGTCCTATTACAAGAGGATTGTGAACACCACAGCAGTGTATTTTATACTTTCCTTGTTAAATAAGATTTGGTTCAGGTGATCACCTAATCAGAAGCACATTAAGTAGAATGAGGTGTACTCTGGTTGGAATTCGACTGACAAAGGAACGGAATGGATGACATGTAGAGAAGCTGATTTTATAAAACTGTGCAATGGTCTCTTAATTTTTGCCAGAGCTGTATATATAGATATATATACATATATATTTGTATATCTACACATATTTGGTATTACCTCTTTAAGAACTGTCCGACTGATCAAAATATAAAATTAAGTAATCTGTTCGAGGAAAAAAATCAAAACGCCTGAATTACATTTTTTTAGCCCGCGCAACATTGCAATAGGAGGTGATCAAAGCATCATATCTACCCCTAAATCATATCAATTAAAACGTCAGCTCAGGGCGCAAAAAAATAAGCCCTAACTCAGCCTGATAAAATCTCTATTCAGTGAAGACAGACTGTTACATTTCTAATATGATGCACCAATTCCGGGGCACCTGCGGGCTGGTATTTTTAGGCTGGAAAGGTCACGATAACCAGGGACCTTTCCATCATCATAATATAGGCCCACAACTGTCTGAATTACCTTGGCTGGTTATAAAAAATATGGAAGACCCCACGTCATATTTTTAAATTATTCATTTATTAGATTAAACATAAGCTCTCATTCCTATAACAACTTTCCCTGAACTGCTTCCAGAGGAGAGTGTGCTGAGCATCATGTCTCATATAAGACCCCATGATGCGATGCGGTCAGCCAATCACAGTAATACCAGCAGCCAACATGACTACGGTCTTACCTTGTATGGCAAGCAAACCTCACATCTATTGGCTGCTTAACAGCTGTGACACATGTGGGTCAGGGACTTGAGCATTGTACTCGAGCATCCGCAATACTCAATTGAGTAACGAGCGTACCCTAGTACCCCAATGCTTGATCGTGTATCGAGCAGTGCCAAGGACGCTTGCTCAACACTACTGCTGTGCTGACAGATTCTATTCCATTCCCTTAACCATTTTTAAATAGGTAATTTGACAATTTGTGTTGGAGTTTATATTATGAACATAATTTTATGAATAAAACAAGTGACACCTTTTTAAATCCATCTGCAAATCCTAAGAGGCCACAATTACAAGCTTTAAGCATTTTCAAGACCTTTGAAATTACTTAGAATCCTCTGAAATCAATCTGCCAATGATGCCCATAATGACAGGTTCATACAGATTCTAAAAAACAAACAGATACGATTTCCTGGATCTTAGCTAACATTTCATCTTGTTACAGTCCAGCTCTTTGATTCCATATTCCCACTCGTGTATTCCTAAAAATATTCTTCTCCCCACCTACAATTTTTGTTAGTGACATAGTTGTGGTTAGCCGGTGCTTGAGGGTACAAAAACAAAATCTTAATTATCTGTGTTTTTTTTTCATTTAAATAAGTTGTGTCCGTACTGCACAGAACTGAGGGCTATTCAGTGATAAAAAGGTTTCAAGTGAACAGACTCTATGTAGTCTCATATTTGGGGTTAAAGCAAAAAACAGAGATCAGAGTTATCACTTAAGCATAATAGAAGGTCAACAAAGAAATTACCGTGTCTGACCCCTAGAATAGTAAACCTCAACATCACAGAGTGTTTCTCAAATAGCCAGTATAGAATATAAACAAGAATTCAACAGAAAGACATTTTTTATGTCTTAAATGATCAAATCACCATATTTGTGGAATGGTCTGTTCTCTCAAATTAACCATTTCTAAAATATTACTTACATTTGTGCTGAGAAAAGCAAAAAATTACATTTCAGTTATGGAAGGTCAAGTCATAACATTCTAGAATTAACTACTGTGTAATACACTTCAAGGAAAAAATATAAAGTTCTAGGGATCAATTTTAAAGCGTTCCTCCAAGTTTGAAAATAATTTTGCTATCAAGTTCAAGGGCGCACACGTGGTCTAGAATAGGCAAATTTCATACAAAATATGGAGAAAATTAGTGTCTGCTGCAATTTTTGATGCAAAAAAACACAGAAATATTGGATGCAGCAAAAGCAGACACCGCATAGGTGCGAAAAAATGAGTGGTGTGCCTCACTAAATTGTCATAGACTGACCTAGCATTAAGTTTGGTGTGGTGCGTAAATTATAGAACCTGATTGACTGTATTGCTGCCGCAGTTCCCTGCCTGAGGCTGTGGTTCCACGGTCTGGAACCACAGCGCTTTGGACGGAGCGGAAATTCCGCACCGCCCAAAGCCCCGCCCCCTTTCTGACATGCGCTGCATAGCCCTGTGTTATTTCCGTTGCGGCGACGCAGCGTCGCCGCAATACGCTAGGACATGCTGCGGTCTGAAAAGACGCGCCGCATGTCCGGAAACGCAGCTCTTCCGCCTGCGTATTTTTACGCATAGTGGAGACGGGATTTCTTGAAATCCCCTCCACTGTGCTGTAACATCTGGACGCTGCGTGTTTGGCGCTGCGCCAACGCACAGCGCCAAACACGCAGCAAATTAGGAGTGTTTCCTGACCGTGGAAACATACCCTTATGATGAGGGGACATTAATTACATGTAGAGGAAAGGCAATATAGACTTCAGAAATGGAAACGTTTTTTACATCCAAACTGGTACTATGCTGGTTCCACTGATGGCTATCCCTCCTGACTTTCCTAAACAAATGCGCGTTCAGCTCAGATGAGCCAATATGAGATGTAAACCAAACATCACTTATAGATGATCCGGTAATCTGAGAGATCTCTTGGTGAAGAGCCATTATGAAAACGACCCAATCACCTTTTTGAGTGACACTTAACCACCATAGGGATGTATACCATTCGGCAAATGTTTTGCATACCCTTATATCATCAGGGTTAAGACATTTACAAGCTCTGATGGCAGCAAATCCTTTAATATCACACATACCATTACATGCAACACTAAGACAGCCTTGCAATAAAATCTACAAAAGTCTAACTACACGTCAGTTCAAAGTAAGGGTACCTGAGCATGTAAATGGAATTAATGTGGCCAAAGATATCAATGACTTGTCATCATTAAAAACTATTCCAAGGCATTTCAAGATTCACTGAAATGCGTGTCAGGGTGAGCGCCGCACCCCACCGAGGATCCCACCAGACCCAGGTTATACTGCATTCACTCTCCATCCCCATCTTATATACTTCTCAACTTATGTTAAGATACTCACAACAACATTGGTGATGGACTGTGTCACTATTTATGCGGGCATGTGCAATATTAGTATATATAATATCTATAATATGTTAGCAGTTTGACAGGATATCCTGTTGTCAGTGGCTCTACATTTTTGTATGTTCTTCTACTTAAAGTTGATGAAGGACTTAACTATATAGTTACATGAAACATATACTTTTCTTTTTTTCCAGGTTTCATATTTCAAGCATTCCCATACATATCCCACACATATGGTTTGACTTGGAAACATATCTACCTATATTGCTACCTTGATCAAATTTTTGCATCCACTGTCACACTGTGAATATCATTCATGCTCTAGACAAGGCGGTTCTGGTATATACCTGTCACGAACTGGGGGTGTTTTGGTTGCCCCAGTTCCCTTTTAGGGGGATTTTATTATCTTCCTGCTGCTTCCAATATGTGATGAATTACAGGGGGATCTATTTGTTTATCCTGCCTTCCAATTCCAGTTTGCAACTTGCAGCTCTCTGGCGCCCCCCTTACCCTCAGATCAGTCAGGGAACTGCACCTAGGATAAGTAGTCACCAGATGGGCCACCTGGATGTGTACTGGCTATTAGGCACTGTGCAGTGAGGGCAATAGCCTATTCCCGTCCCAGGCTGGATATACACTTATCAAACCTCGTCCGTCACTGCCAGAGTCTCCCCAAAAGCCCAGAACACATGTCGCTGCCATCAGCTCCTGATTTTAATTAATAGCGGGTCAGGAGCCAACCCCTATCAGTAGCGTTGGCTTAATTTGGCACGGAGGTCATAGGGATACGTTAAGAGCAATGAGAACAAAGCTAGTAAAGTTTTATCATTTTACTCCAAAAAGAATAGGCAGTGTTTACAAAAGTATAAAAAGATGTTATAAAATGAGACAAATTACAATATGTACAAAACAATTGCAAAATAAAAAGGATGAAAGATGAAAAACTTACAGTTATCTCATATCATGGTTGCCATGTGTTGTGGGGGAGGGGTTCCCAAGGACGAGGATTCAGTCCACAGCAGAGATGGTATATGCTGTCCTCCTCCAAGCACTGAACACCCCACAAAATGGCTGTCCTTGTTTTTTAGTTGGACCCTAAACTAAGGAACTCCCCCTGGGCTGACCTCACTGGGTGGTTGGGGAACTCCCCTATCTGAACAGTAATGAAATACTCTATTACCCATATCTCTTAGGGTGAACCTTGTAGAATAAAGACAAAATTATCATTATGCTCAGCATGACATGGGGGTTCATTTAAGTATAAACACGAAGTGGCTACATGACCTGCTTACAGAGAAATCTATTCCTCGGATTCTGATAGTTCTGGATCCTAGAGATTTCACTGGTTATAGGTCTATCAGTGTACATTTGGAATATGCAACTTTTATATCTCTATCACTAATTGGGATCAATTTATGCCCTACTATTAATTTTTTAAATGAACAAAAGAGCACGTTTCCACAACTGCCTTCAGCCATCTTAGGGTCATAAACTACTCAGTGGGGATGCTAACACACTAGTATCACGTTGCACAGAGTGTGTAGAGAGAAGGAGCTGGGAGGGGGGGTCAAAAAGCCCACAGCATGTGTCTGTAATGCCATGGAACCTTCTAGAAGTTTTCTCAGAATATGGCATATTTATATCATCTTGACAATACCGTCGACCACTTTTTTTTGGGTTTCTTCTATATTGGTTTATCCCTGTATCTATTATAGTTACTCCTTTGATGGCCAGCCAGTCCTGCGACAGATTCGGCCAGCATTAACATAATGTGTATACACAGATTTATCTTTTAGCTTATCTCAAATGATATTCAAGTTAAAAGTAATAATGGAATGAATGATGTAAAATTAAAGGGTTATCCAGGAGTATATTATTTTTTTACTGAAGGACTAAGAACTAACAGGCACTTAGTTGCTAACTACCTGCCTGTTTGCTCAGTGCAGATGTCTGCAGGCGCAGGACAATTAGAGAATACTTCTGCTTACATCACGTGGACAGAGCCTCTCTTCCGCTCTGCACTATTGATGGTGCGTTATACCGGTTGAAAGCCGGCTCCCCACTGACTAACTGCTGAAAACCTGCTTTCAATCAGCATGATGTCAGCTGTCACTCCTTGTCGAAGAGGAAGAGTTACTCTGTTGACATGGAGCAGACAAGGACTCCTCAGAGCCGGTGCTGGCTAGAACATGCAGGTAGTTGCTAACTAGATAACAAGTACCTTCCTTTTACCTTTTTAGTTCATAGTAAAAAAAAAAAAATATTTAGCCTTGGAAAAACATTTCATTTGAGAAAGCTATTTTTCAATCTACATAATGATGGACCTATAATTGCCTAATATCTGAAATTCCTCTTTTAAGTAACATAACTATTACATCAGAATATACAAGCAGCGTACAAGCATTGTGACAAAATATTTAAATGGAACCTGTCATGTAAAATAACGCTATTAACCCGCAGATATGGGGTAAATCTGAAAGTTAAGCATTCTGAATGTGTCACAGGCACTGAAAGCCCCATTGCCAGGAACAAATGAACTTTATTGCTTCTGGCAGCGTTCGTCTTCCAGTCATATGGGTGCTGCCGGCACAGTTTCAGCCACCGCTCAGAGCGCATAGGTTTAACCAGATCCTGGCACTGACTGACATCAGGCTCAGCAGTAAGGACAGCTGTCAGTCAGTGCGGACTGGAAGCCAAACACTGCTGGGGGAGAAAAGTTAATTTTCTCCTGGCAGCGGGGCTCTCAGTGCCAGTGCCGCATGGTGTTAGGACGCCAATAACTACAGATTAACCCCATATCTGCAAGTTAATAGCGTTACTTTGCAAGACAGGTTCCCAATTAAAACTGCATTTGTTCTTATGATATTAAAAATGAAAATAATTTCAGGAACGTAATTGACAGCTGATTATGCAGAAATAATAGTGAATTTGCATATTCCACCATGTCCTGTAACTTTTAAATGTTTTTATAGATTAAAAAATTATTTAGAGTTGAGAGTCCTCAGTGGTTGATACCTTTTAATGGCTAACTGAAAAGATGGTAACAAATTGCAAGCTTTCGAGACTACTCAGGTCTCTTCATCAGGCGAAGACAAATACAAAATCTGAAGAATCACATATTTATACACAACAGGATACAGGAATAATGCAACAGATTTTGTATTAGTCTTCGCCTGATGAAGAGACCTGAGTAGTCTCGAAAGCTTGCAATTTGTTACCATCTTTTCAGTTAGCCATTAAAAGGTATCAACCACTGAGGACTCTCAAGTCTAAATATTTTTCTATCTACTGGCTAACACGGTACTAAGATATACATCTTTCCTATATCATTTATAGATTAGGAAACTTTTTCCAAGATGGCTATAATATAGAGTTTACAACAAGCTTGAGCTCGGCTTCACAAACTAGATACATGACCCGACCATGTCTAATGCGTGCAGAACAATGTATAGAGAACGTGAGACATTCTACACCGCTGTGTTTACAAGGACTGGACACTATGTTTTGCCTATGGCGAGCATTCCTGTTACATGACATAAATCAAATCGAAAATACTTTGTAAACATAATGTTGGCTCAACAATGATATCACTATTGAAAGATGTAGAGCAAATGGTGACGACGAGCTCCAAACGTTTCGCTCGACCGTTGAGACGATTCCCTCGCTCGCAGTAAGTTTGTGCGCAACCTAAGTGCAACGAAGCAGGGGAAGGATAGGGAAATAATTGCCTCTTTTTTTGTTCTAGTCTTTGGCTTCCACCTTAAAATAGAAGGGAAGAATTTCTTTTTGCTCTTTATTATTCCATTTAACAATCTAATTAAAAGTGTTATGTAGCTATTTCCCATTATAAAACAAAGACAGTGTAGACCAATTAGACAGCTGTAGTTTACATATCGAGATTACCCCGGGGCAAGTCCCTAATGAGCGCCCCAGAAGATAGGTCTTATCTATAAACAAGAATTAAGCCAGCCCAAGTTCTAGTAACAGGTGGCAATAAATCAGATTCTTCAGCTTTAACTTTTATGTTAGTCACTTTTAGCACAGTAGGGATTTGCTTTAACATAAAACAGATAGGAGGCCATACATTGTTAGATTGGATGCTTTTGTTGTTTTTGCTAAGTATGTCTTAAATTATCCAAGATAGCGAGCGCTTGGGGGTTCTTCAAAGAGAAGGGCCTCTGTGCAGATTTTCCTTTCCCACAAAACTCTTGTGGTTATTCACAAGTCTATTAATTAAAGTGTAAAACTAGTAAAGGAACTACTCAACTGACTAATCAAGCATGCAAGGACGTTTTGGAAAATCAAACCGACTTTATGTGTTTAAATAAAGGAATTCAACTTTTGACATTCAATGTTTCTGGATCTTTTATTTTTTTTTTCTTTTACGCTTTATTTCCAGGATCTCACTAATCCAGGTCAGATCACAGCTGTTCCTGGGGGGTGTTTTTTCTTTTATGGGGGGTACTGCTAATGATGACTTTTTTTTTGCAGTGGAAAATGGTTACTTTATCAGTCATGTTAAATGTGTTTTATGTATACAGTAACGCCATGTAACAGATGTGTACAGGGGAGGAGGGCTTTTTATTAAAGCATTTTTTTTAAATTATTAGTGAAGATGGAGATCAAATGTATGGATTTGTTACATTTTGCTTTTAAGGTTAAACTCTGACTTTAAAGAACGGTGGCTGCTACTTTTTTCAGATAAAAGAAAGACAAGTCCTCTAGTTAAAGGGACTCTATCAGCACAGAAAAATTATTATTATTAATATTATTATACATTTTTATAGCGTCATTTATTCCATGGCGCTTTACATGTGAAAAGGGCGAATATAGACAAGTACAGTAAACGTGAGCAATACAAGGCACACACAAGTACAGAAGGAGAGAGGACCCTGCCCGCAAGGGCTCACAGTCTACAGGGATGGGTGAGGATACACTAGGAGAGGGTAGAGCTGGTCGTGTGGTAGTTCAGTAGACTGATGATCACTGCAGGCTTGTTGGAGGAGGTGGGTCTTCAGGTTCTTTTGAAGGTTTCCATGGTAGGCGCGAGTCTGATGTGTTGGGGTAGAGAGTTCCAGAGTATGGGAGAGGCACGGGAGAAGTTTTGTATGCGGTGTGGGAAGAAGAGATAAGAGGGGAGTAGAGGAGGAGATC
Organism: Oophaga sylvatica; assembly: GCA_033576555.1. NCBI lineage: Eukaryota > Metazoa > Chordata > Amphibia > Anura > Dendrobatidae > Oophaga > Oophaga sylvatica. Next base: position 43,385,688 of record JARQOD010000002.1, on the reverse strand, counting down.
TTGAGAGGATCAAAGGTTGCGTGTGGGTATGTACCGGGAGACCATGTCACAGATGTATGGAGGAGACAGATTGTGGATGGCTTTGTAGGTCATGGTTAGGGTTTTTAACTGGAGCCTCTTGACGATAGGAAGCCAATGAAGGGCTTGGCAGAGAGGAGAGGCTGGGGAATAACGGGGAGACAGGTGTATTAGCCGGGCAGCAGAGTGCTGGATGGATTGGAGTGGTGCCAGAGTGCTAGAGTGTAAGGTTCTATGTATATATTCCTGAAACTCAGTTTGTTCGTCAGCCATTTTACTTTCTGTCTTGCTGCAGCTATCTTGCCCTCAGTCAAAATGGAGTTTCCAGCTTGCATGTTCCCGCCCTGATTCTCTCCTTTGCTTCTTAAGCAGCCACAGCTGAGCAATCAGTGCTTCAGAATCTAGCCTGCAGTGAACCTGTGACTTGACTCCTGTAAGCCTTGGACCTTGTACTCCAGCTATTCCTACTGAGGAACTCTGAAGCACTTGTGGACTCTGAACCCTGCTCTTTGAAAGACCCACGTTTGCATGGACTTACGGTAACAGAGAAGAAGATCCTGAATCTGTATTGGAGAGTGATTGCTGAGCTTGGATTACTCTGGCCTGCTGTGTCTCCTGTTTCTGTGTCTGCAAACTGTGTGACTATTTCTGCCAACTTGTATGAAGTAATACAGGACTTTTCTATATCAAACCTGTGACTCCTGTGTTTTCATCGCACCCAAGCACAAGACGCTATATGAACTGTACTACATACATTACAAGATTCTGAAGCCAAAACGTTAGTGTCTGCTGGGTCTGGAAGGCTGTGTCTGCTGTACTGTGGATATCAGACGTCCGGTTGTACTTTCTGTGATGACAGTGGTTGTGACTTCTCACAACCATTCCAGGTGAGCAATTCCCTTAAGTTTTTTCTTTTTGCAGTGTTACCACAGGTAAACACTATTGTTTTTTTTTTTTTCTTTCTTTTCTCTTTTTTGTCTGCTGTAACTCTGGATATCAGATGTCTGGTTGAAACTTTCTGTGATGATAGTGGTTGTGACTTCTCACAACCATTCCAGGTGAGCAGTTCCCTTAATTTTTTTCTCTCTGCAGTGTTGCCACAGGTGAACACTATTGTTTTTTTTTCTCTCCTCTTCTTCCAGTAATCCTGTCTTAAAAGATCTGGAAAATGGAGGCCCGCATAAAGGAACTTTGCGGAGTGACTGATAATATCCTTGCAGATTTGCAGAATATAAAGACCCGTTTTACAAATCTACAGGACCTCAATAATCACAATTTGCAAGTGGTTGGACAGACTACCCAGGATTTGCGAGCCAGGATTGAGGTTCTAGAGGGCGAGTCCAGGCTCCTGCCGTAGCCCCGAGTGCTGGGATTCCCAAGTTGCCCCCTTTTCGTTTTGGCGGTGAACGTGAGAAATTCAGGGGATTTATTAATCAATGCAATCTTTTTTTTCTGCACATGCTTCACAATTTCCCACTGAACGATCTAAGGTGCTTACTATAATTATGTTGCTTACCAACAAGGCTTTAATGTGGGCAAACCCTCTGATTGAGACTGAGGATGATTGTTTGAATCACCTTGATGATTTTATTTCAGCCATGGGGCAGGTGTTTGATGACCCCAATCGAGGTGCAACAGCTGAAACAGCCATGTTAGCTTTACGCCAAGGTAAGCACTCGGTAGCTGAATATGCCTTGGATTTCAGGAGATGGGCCCTTGATACCACCTGGGACAGTTCCGCCAAAAAATCTATTTTTCGAAAGGGGTTATCTCCACTGATTAAGGATGAACTTGCTCGTGCCGACCCTCCCACTGCGTTAGTGACTTTATTAACTACTGCATCCGTATTGATACTCGTCTGACTGAACGCAGGCAAGAGAGATGGTTCGAAAGCAATCGTACTAACCTTTTCCTACCTTCCTCTCCAGCTAAGGAACCTTTGAGTAGGATTACACGGGAACCTGAACCTGAACCCATGCAGGTAGACTCTTTACAACGACGGGTTAGTGATGCACGCAAGGAACATCGTTTTAAGGAGAATCTATGTTTCTATTGTGGTAAGTCAGGGCACTTCATTATAAACTGCCCCAGCCGTTCTCGTAAGACTACTGCAGCACTCATTCATTGTGAGTGTTGCGAGAGGGGATCTGTCAGGTCCGAGCCTCAGGCTCCAGAGAGATCTGCAGCAACAGATCTTGATTTCTCTGACTTAAACTCCGTTACCTCTGAGGACGTTGACTGTGTAAACGCTGCCATTTTTCAAGTTTCCTCTGCGGTGTCCCAGCTGAGTTGTAAGAAAAACAATTCTCATTGCTTTCTTTCCATCAAACTCTGGGTTGACTCAGCTTGGGTGTCTAGCTCTGCTATGATCGACTCAGGGGCAAGTGGAAATTTTATGGATGTCTCCTTTGCTCTGAAACAGGGAATACGTTCAGTGAAGAAGGCTACTCCAGTACAGATGGAAACTGTGGATGGCTCCCTGCCGACCTCTGGACCAGTGGATCAGGAAACAGAGCCTTTGAGGGTTCTTATGGGTAAAGATCATCAAGAGAAACTGTCCTTTATGCTTATCTCTTCTCCCCACTTTCCCATTATTCTAGGGCTACCATGGCTGCAGGCTCAGAATCCTACCATTAACTGGGAGACCAAGGAATTACACTTTCCAGAGAAACAGATGAGTCCAAAAGTTTCAGCTTGCTCTGTTCCTAAAGGAATCATGTCAGTCCCTGAACTACCAGCTGTATACCAGGACTATGTGGATTTATGTGACAAGAAGAACGCTGACCAGCTTCCTCCTCACCGTCCATATGATTGTCCAATTGAATTATTGCCTGGAGCAGAGATACCTTTTGGTAAGATCTACCCCCTGGCGGGGCCCGAGCTAAAGGCTTTAAAGGATTACATAGATGAAAATCTAGCCAAGGGCTTCATACCCCCCTCTTCATCTCCTGCAGGTGCACCCATCTTCTTTGTAAAGAAGAAAGATGGATCTCTGAGACCATGCGTAGACTATAGGGAACTCAATAAGGTTACTATTAGAAACCGTTATCCATTGCCTTTAATCCCTGAGTTATTGGAGAGAGTGCGACATGCCAAAATTTTTTCTAAACTAGATCTTCGTGGGCCTATAACTTAGTCCGTATTAGACCTGGGGATGAATGGAAGACTGCATTCAGGTCACGCTATGGACACTTTGAATATCTAGTTATGCCTTTTGGTCTGAGTACCGCCCCAGCCACTTTCCAACACTTGGTGAATGACATCTTCAGGGATCTCCTAGATACATTCGTGGTAATTTATTTGGATGATATTCTAATTTTTTCTAACTCCACAGAGGAACATCATGGACATGTGAGAATGGTCTTGGAACGTCTAAGACAAAATCATCTTTACATCAAACTTGAAAAGTGTGAATTCCATAGGACCGAAATTCAATTTCTGGGGTATGTACTGTCTACACAAGGAATTAGTATGGATGGAAGCAAAACCCAAGCCATCAAGGATTGGCCAAGTCCTAGAAATGTGAAGGAGGTACAGCGCTTCATCGGGTTTGCCAACTTCTATAGACGTTTCATTAGAAATTTCTCTGAGGTAGTGTCACCTATCACTCAACTTACCCGGAAAGAGTCTAGGTTTTCCTGGACTCCCCAAGCCCAGGAAGCATTTTCCCGTCTAAAAGATAAATTTACCACTGCACCTATCCTAGTACATCCCAACCCCGAGCTTGCCTTCATAATAGAGGTGGATGCTTCAGACTGTGCCGTTGGAGCTATACTCTCTCAGAGAACAGGTGAGAAGAATGTCTTGCATCCCTGTGCCTTCTTTTCCCAGCAGTTGTCTTCGGCTGAGAGGAACTACGATGTGGGCAATAGAGAGTTGTTGGCCATTATTGCCGCCTTCAAAGAATGGAGACACCTTCTTCAGGGAGCTGCACAGCAAATAGTCGTCCTGACAGACCATCGTAACCTTGAGTTTATCAGTCGGCTAAGTGCCTGACTCCTCGCCAGGCTCGCTGGAATCTTTCTTAAACCAATTTAATTTTATCATCTCTTATAGACCAGGATCGCGCAATGGAAAGCTGATGCACTCTCTAGGATTTACTCAGCAGAGACACGTCCAATTACTCCTCCTAAGACTATTCTTCTTGACTCTAGATTCCTAGGAGTAATTCATAATCAAGACCTACTTAAGGACATCAAGGAAGCATACCATGCGGATTCCTTTTTGGCACAACCCCCAAGGGACGTAAGTCTTGTCTTTAAGAATGGTGTGTGGATTCAGGACAACGTCTGTATATTCCTGAAACAGTCAGATTAAGAGTATTGCAACTCATTCACGATTCCAAGATAGCTGGGCATAGAGGAATTCTAAAGACACAGGAATTTCTTTCTCGTTTCTTTTGGTGGCCCACTTGCAGGAAGGATGTTTTGAATTATGTCACTTCATGTGAGGTCTGTGCAAGATGCAAAACACCTCGCTCCTCACCAACTGGTCTGTTACAGCCTCTTCCCACCCCGTCCCGCCCGTGGGGATCCATTTCTATGGACTTCATTGTGGAGTTACCAACCTCTCAGGGAAGAACACCATTCTAGTGGTGGTTGACCGTCTAACAAAGGCAGCTCATTTTATCCCTTGTGTCGACTTACCCACTGCAAAACAGACATCAGATTTGATGATTAAAGATGTGTTTTCGCTTACATGGAGTACCGGATGGGGTTATTTCGGATCGAGGGGTGCAATTCACTTCTAGGTTTTGGCAAAATTTCTGTGCAGCATTGGACATTAAAGTAAACCTTTCTTCTGCTTTTCATCCCCAGACTAATGGACAGACCGAACGAACCAATCAACCCTGGAGCAGTATCTCCGCTGCTTTATCTGCCAACTACAGGATGATTGGGTGGATCTACTTCCATTAGCTGAGTTCTCGTATAACAACTCTCAGAGTGCCTCCACTAAACAGTCTCCTTTTTACTCTAATCTAGGTTATCATCCTAACATTCTACCACGATTTCCCATAGAAACGCCTTTACCAGCAGTGGCTGAAAGAATCACGTCTTTACAGAAGAATATGGATCTTCTAAAGGAAAATCTGGAATCGGCTCAAGAAAGGTTGTAAGAGGCAGTTGTTTTCGTAATATGTCAATATCCAGACAGTGGAGACCTTGGGGTTCAACTCAGAAACTCTAGTTAGAGATTCCATTCCACTAAGTTGGGTTATTACAGGGCCTATAAAAAGTGAAAATTAAAGGACATTCTCATGCTATCAAGCTCCCCAGACTTTGGAAAATCAACCTGTCTTTATGTTCTAACTAAAGGAATGCAACCATCACGTTTCTGGATTTTCTCTCTTAGCCCTTGACCAGATCTCACTACAGGTCAGATCACATGTTGTGGTGGTTTGTTCCAGTTTTTTTCTTTATTAATGGGGGTACCCAGTAGACAGACTATTTGGACCGTCAAAAGGGTTAACTTTATCTCCGTTAATGTTTTATCATAGTAACCCACGACAAGATGTGTCTGAGGATCGGAGGTTTTTTTAAAGCAATTTTCTTTAATTATCATGAGAAGATCATTTGTTTGTCAGCATTTTAAGTTTCTGACTTGCTGGCTGCTACTTTTTCTCATGCAGTCAAAATGGAGTCTATCAGCGTATTATTTTATTATTCTCGCCGTGATTTTTTCCATTGCTTTACATTAAGGCAGCCACAGCTGAGCAATCAGGCCTTCAGAATGAGAGCTCACGCTAAGGGATGTGATGGATCACTGGAAGCCTAGACCTGTCTGCAGTATTCGTACTGATGACACTCGAGGCATTTGGGGGGCTCTTCAGCTTCTCTTTGAAGAGAGGCGCACGTTTTGCGATAGGAGTTCCGGTAGGAACAGGAGAAGATTTGTAATGGTTTGGAAGATGATTGTGGAGTAGGAGAGACTTGGCTGCAGGTTCCGTGTGTTTCGTGTCGCAAACTGTGGGAAAACTATTTCTGGATTTTTGTTAGGGATTATTTAACTGGACCTCTGAGATCGAACCAGTGAGCTTGGCACGAGCAGAGCAAAGGAGACGTATATGAGACGGGTATTGACAGAATGCTAGAGGGAAGGCCAGAGAGTAGGAGGTTGCAGTAGTCGAGGCAGGAGATGATGAGGGCATGCACTAGTGTTTTTGTAGTTTCATGGTCGAGGAATGCACGGATCCAGGAAATAGTTTTGAATTTGAGATGGCAGGAGGAGGCAAGGGTTTGGACATGTGGCTTGAAAGAGAGGGCAGAGTCGAGGATCACCCCGAGGCACCGAGCATGCGGGACTGGGGAAAGTGAGCAGCCATTGACGTTGACGGACAGGTCTGGTGGGGGGTAGAGTGAGATGGGGAAAGATGATGAATTCTGTTTTGTCCATGTTCAGTTTTAGAAAGCGAGCAGAGAAGAAAGCAGAAATAGCAGACAGACATTGTGGTATTTTGGTCGGTAAGGAGGTGAGGTCAGGTCCAGATAATTTATATACACCTTCCCACCTGCTTGGTTTCCATCTATCTCCCTCCTCCTCTGGCCCCATGAAGTCACAGCTGTCAATAAAATAAGGGGGTGGAGATTGAGCGAAAACGAGCAGGTGGGAAGGTGTATATAAATGATTGACCCCATCGTGAAGCACCGAGTGGCGGGATCTAGTTTGACCAGTCATTCTGTGCTGACAGCGTTCCTTTAAATGAGTTTTCCATAGAAAATATTCTTCATCCATACACAGGATAGGTGATAAATGTCTGATTGCTGAGTTCCTACTAGTAGGACCACCAATCATGAGAATGAGGGTCCAAATCCTCCATTTCTCCTCACTGCTGTGAGCGGCATGGATGCGTGAAAGGGTGTGACTGGGACTTCCCCTGAAAACAATTGTAGTGTGAATACTGATAAGCGGTTTTATGGTGTTTTTATGGTGTAGGTACTGTATCGGTAAGCAGTGGTGGGCCTTGTTAATGTACAGTATAGGATACAGTTAAATGCTTTGGACCAGCCCAGCGGGAGGGTGTGTATCAAGCAAAAAAGGGAAACATTTCCTGGATTAGTCAGTTTGAGTTAGTGTGAGGTTCGTGTGAAGTTCAGACTCAAGCTGCAGTGGGCTGAAGGTATGAGGAGTATATATATTGCTCTGAGGGCATGAGGTTATTCCAGATTTCCTGCAGACCTTCCTGTAACATCCGGGGCCTATGGCCTAAAGTAGGAACTGGAAAGTGTGTCTTAATCCCTTCCATACAGAGGAAGCCGGAAAGAGAAATGCGTGAGGGAAATGTAGTGAATCTCAGGAGTGCTGTGCCGCTGGACAGCAAATCCCTGGGGCTGACGAGAGGGTGAAGCGTAGGGATAGTCCGAGCTGAACGTGAGCAGAGGCTTGAAATGTACTCTGTTGTGGAAACTGGAACTGGAGGCTTCTGTGCCTGATACTGCGTGTTAAAGACTGATGTACTTGAACTGTCCAGCAAAGTTGAACTAGTTTTAATGAACCGGATGTCCCCTGATGTGTGGGCGGCTGATCCTGGACTTGGGGATATGGCTGCAACGGAGGCCTTCGGCCTAAAAGTGAGTACATTGAAACATTCACAGCACGCTACACCTAGACTGAAACGCTGTTTGTTTGTGGGGTGCCAGGGTGTGGAGAAGCAGCAGCTGGTCCACGGCTACTGCCCTGGGCACCTTACAAGTGTGTGATCGATACTGCTCCATTCATGTCAGTCAAACTGACAGAGATGAATGAAAAACTGCTCACCTTGTTGCATTGTGAGAAATCACAACACTTGAAAGAGCTCAGAAAGAAAGGGACCAGCTGTTGCTCTTCCGCCGGTAGATAGATCCACCTTAAAAGTGAAGAAATGCAGAGAAGCGGATATGCTGCACTGCTGACATCTCAACAGATAGAAAAGTCATAAAACACTTGAGATAGTGGAGTCAATAATGCGGTTTTGTTCTCAACACGTTTCGAAGTGTATGCACTTCATCAGGAGCACCACAAGCTGAACTGACAGAGATAGCAGAGTGCAGTACTCAGCTATTATCACTAGCTGTGCCATGGCAAATCACTCGCATCACTCATGTGGAGCAGCACTCACACAGTTCACATATCTGTCACATCACAGAATAAAGTAAACCACATTAGACATACATTGATGTGGTATCCGTAAGATACCTACAGTAACTAAAAAGGCATAATCCTACCTAGTGAGGACACATGTTGACGGTATACAACAGACATAGCATAATATAACAGTGTGTGAGCGCATATAAGGTATCAATATGGCACTGGCAATGTAATAATGCAATTTAGGAAACCAGGTGGTATGTCCACCAGTAACCTCAAGCCACTAATAAGACCACGTGCACATTTGGTGATTTTTTTGACCTCAGTATTTGTAAGCCAAAGCCAGGAGAGGATGAGAAATACAGAAGTGGTGACGAGTTTATATTATACCTTTCCTCTGATTGTTCCTCTCCTGATTTTGGCTTACAAATTCTGAAGTAAAAAAACGACCAAATACTGAAAGTGTGAACGTGGCCTAAAGGGCATGAGTATCCAGGGCATTATAATGAATTTTCTATAATGCTATAGCACTTGTGTTAGTGGATGGTGGACGCTTATAACCCCCATAACAAGCTTTCCTATGTGAGATAGACAGAAACAGCCGAATTAACTCAGAATTCCTTAAAAGGTTTTTACCACGTAATCTTAGAGAAGCATGATGTAGAGACAGAGACCTGTGGTATTCTCACCTTGCAAGGTGGATCCTCTAAGCCTCAGGCCTAGGTGGGCACATGGACTCTGGGCATTGGTACAGCAGCCAGGAAGGCACATGTGGAGCAAGGATTTGGCATACTGGAGACTACAAGAGAACAGGTGCAGAGAGAAGACAAAGTCTAAAGCAGAAATCAAGGAAGGCTGAGGAATCACAGGCTTAGCAGAGGCATGAAGGTTCAATATGAACAGAGTCCAACAACAGTATGGTAGGTTACTGTAAGTGAGGGGTAAATTAAGGAGGTGGATGGCAGAGGATTGACTTCAAAGGCACTGGTGATCACAGAGTTCTAACATGGTGAATTCAATAGGAGCAATAGATGAAGCACACCAAAGAAACTGAACACAAATCCTAATCCTAAATCTTAGTGGGCCTTAAATAGGCCTAGGCAGATTATGTCATCGAGTAACACCAGAAAACCTGCAAAATCTGATAGGGAGCACAACATAGGGCAGCGAACCCAGGGGAAGGAAGAAGAGTCTGGGATACTCAGCACAGATACATAACAAACTGATTCCATGTGTTACTTACTGGATTTCTTAATGTAGTTTTGATATAATCACTGTTTTATCAGCAGGAGATTATCACAAGAGGACTAGTAAACCTGCTGCCAAGTAATCCTCCATATTCATGAGCTCTGTATATCCCCACCCACATCACTGGTTGGCAGCTTTTTGCCTATGCCCAGTGTACAGAAACTATCGAATTTCCGCGTGCACTGTGGGTATTCATAAGTCTGCAGAATTAAATGAGTGATGGCAATAGCAGCACATTAAACATGGTGCTAATTTGGTGTTCATTAGGACAGATTTGTGAAACACAACAATGACATCTTAGCAAAAATAAAAACCATCTAAAGCTACGCTCACACGTTCAGTATTTTACATCAGTTTTTGTAAGCTTAAACCAGGAGTGGGTGATAAATGCAGAAGTGGTGAGTGATGTGTTTCTATTACACTTTCCCCCTGATTTTTTCATTCCTGATATTGTTGCATAAATACTAATATAAAATTCTGACCCAATACTGAACGTGTGAACGTGACTTAACATGTCAGATTTGTGATAGATTTCTGCAAAGGAGGGCAGCTGACACAATTGTTATTATTCTCTAAAAATTTGCCAGAAAAATCATGATTTTTTTGTAAACTATCCTGGAAAATCTGCAATGCCCCAGTCCATTATAAGGGGCAGGATTTAAATAAACTATGGCCACAAGTTAGTGGTCATATATACTTTGGGGCCAGTCCTTGGCAGGGTAGGGAATGTTTCTGAGTGAGACTGGGGTAAGACTTAAAGAAGCCCTTCTTCTACTCCTCCCATCAAAATTTTTATCCTCTTAATATATTAACCTCTTAACGACCAAGCCACTTTGAAGGTTAATGACCAGGCCAATTTTTACATTTCTGACCACTGTCTCTTTATGTGCTTATAACTCTGGAACACTTCAACAGATCTTGGCGATTCTGAGAATGTTTTCTCGTGACATATTGTACTTCATGATAGTGGTAAAATTTCTTCGATATAACTTGCGTTTATTTAAGAAAAAAAAGGAAATATAGCAAAAATTTTGAAAATTTTACAATTTTCAAACTTTTAATTTTTATGCCATTAAATCAGAGAGATATGTCACAAAAAATAGTTAATAAATAACATTTCCTACATGTCTACTTTACATCAGCACAATTTTGGAACCAAAATTTTTTTTTGTTAGGAAGTTATAAGTGTTAAAAGTTGACCAGCGATTTCTCATTTTTACAACAAAATTTACAAAACCATTTTTTTTAGGGACCACCTCACATTTGAAGTGAATTTGAGGGGTCAATATGACAGAAAATACCCAAAAGTGACACCATTCTAAAAACTGCACCCCTCAAGGTGTTCAAAGCTACATTCGAAGTTTATTAACCCTTTAGGTACTTCACAAGAATTGAAGCAATATGGAAGGAAAAAATGAACATTTAACTTTTTTTCCCAAAATTTTTCTTTCGTCACAATTTTTTACATTTTGTCAAGGGTATCAGTAGAAAATGAACCACAATATTTGTTGTACAATTTCTCCTGAGTACACAGATACCCGATGTGTGGGGGAAAACCAATCTTTAGGTGCACGGCAGTGCTCAGAAGGGAAGGAGCATCATTTGAGATTTTGAATGTCAAATTGGCTGGAATCGAGAGCGGACACCATGTCGCGTTTGGAGAGTCCTTGATGTACCTAAACAGTGGAAAACCCCCATAAGTGACCGCATTTTGGAAACGAGACCCCAAAAGCAACTTATCTAAATGTGTTGTGAGAGCTTTGAACCCCCAAGGGCTTCACAGAAGGTTATAACGTAGAGCCGTAAAATTAAAAAATCATATTTTTTTCCACAAAAATGATCTTTTCATCCCAATTTTTATTTTCCAAAGGATAAAAGGACCCCAAAAGTTGTTGTGCAATTTGTCCTGAGTACGCTGATACCCCATATGGGGGTTAACCACTGTTTGGGCGCATGGCAGAGCTCGGAAGGGAAGCAGCGCCATTTGACTTTTTTGGCTGGAATTGAGATTGGACGCCATGTCGCATTTGGAGAGTCCTTGATGTGCCTAAACAGTGGAAACCCCCACAAGTGACCCCATTTTGGAAACTAGACCCCCCAATGAACTTATCTAAATGTGTTGTGAGAGCTTTGAACCCCCAAAGGCTTCACAGAAGGTTATAACGTAGAGCCGTAAAATTAAAAAATCATATTTTTTCCACAAAAACGATCTTTTCATCCCAATTTTATTTTCCAAAGGATAAAAGGACCCCAAAAGTTATTGTGCAATTTGTCCTGAGTACGCTGATACCCCGTATGTGGGGGTAAACCACTATTTGGGTGCATGGCAGAGCTCGAAAGGGAAGCAGCGCCATCTGACTTTTTTGGCTGGAATTGAGATTGGACGTTATGTCGCATTTGGAGAGTCCCTGTGTGCGTAAACAGTGGAAACCCCCCACAAGTGACCCCATTTTGGAAACTAGACCCCCCAAGGAACTTATCTAGATGTGTGGTGAGAGCTTTGAACCCCCAAGGGCTTCACAGAAGGTTATAATGTAGAGCCGTAAAATTAAAAAATCATATCTTTTCCACAAAAATGATCTTTCCACCCCCAATTTTTATTTTCCAAAGGGTAACAGGACCCCAAAAGTTATTGTGCAATTTGTCCTGAGTACGCTGATATCCCATACTGTGATCTTTGGGAGGCAGAATGAACAAATCCACAAAAGGTGAAGAATTGGTTTTATTTTTTACGCCGTTCCTCGTGCGGTATTAGTGATTAGGCGACTTTATTTTTCGGGTTGGTGCAATTACAGCGATACCTGATTTATACCCTTTTTTCATGTTTAGCTTCTGTTACACTCTAAAAGACGCTTTTTTTTGAAGAATTTTTTGTAAGAAATTTTTGCATCGCCGTATTTTGAGAGCTATAATTTTTCCATATTTCGTCCGACAGAGTTATCTGTGGGCTTATTTTTTTGCGAGACGAGCTGATGTTTTTATTTGTACCATATTCGGGCACATAACGTTTTTTGATCGCTTCCTATTCCGATTTTTGTGGAAGCAGAATGAACAAAAACCAGCAATTCAGGAATTGTTTTTTTTTCCTCTGTTCCGCGTGTGGTAAAATTGATAAAGCAGCTTTATTCTTCGGGTCACTACGATTACAGCGATACCTCATTTATATATTTTTTTATGTTTTGGCGTTTTTTACGCAATAAAAATTTTTATAGAAAAATAATTATTTTTGCATCACTTTATTCCGCGAGCTATAACTTTTTTATTTTTTCGGTGATGATGCTGTATAGCAGCTTGTTTTGTGCGGGACAAGATGACGTTTTCAGCGGTATCATGATTATTTATATCCGTCTTTTTGATCGCGTGTTATTGCACTTTTTCCAAGCGGTATGATGATACCGCTTGGAAAAAGTATAATTTACTACTTTTTGTGGGTTTTTTTTACGGCTTTCACTGAAGGGGTTAACTAGGGTTACGCTTTTATAGATGGAATTTTTATGGACGCGGCGATACCAAACATGTGTATTTTTTTGTTTTTTGTTTTTTTTTATTACATAAAAATGTGTATTTTTTAGGGGGAAATTTTTTAAAATTGCTAATAAGAAAAATAAACACTGGCGCTAAACCTAAAAAATGTGTATATCTCAAGGTGAGCGTAAGAAACTATGAACACAAAAGGAAAAAGCTGATAGCTCTGATGAAGAGGGATAGCAGTCCCTAGAAACGCGTCAGCCGAACTTAGCCCCTGTAATCTTATGCAATCTTATGTGCGCAAGACAAATTGATGACGTCACCCTATTGTCCCGCCCCTTCTTGTCGCTACCTCGGCGCTGCTTCCGGCCGGGGCACGCCGAGTGTTTTGCCGACCTCCACCGCACCAACGCTCTCTATGCAGAGGCTTTTCCTGCAGTCACACAGATCCAATCTTCACTCAGTGAGTACAATGGCACTTGCCATTATCATATGAACCCTCTGCATGAACATACAATCATTTTCTAACGCTCATTATAGCAAGCTCCCAGGATTAGCAATTACTTGGTACAGACACTCATCTTCTTAAAGTCCACGTCGGGATATATACTTCTCCCTCTGGCACCGCAGTGAGTATAACATCACTGTGACTAATCACTACTTCGAATAAGCAGTTAATTACTAGCAAAGTTCCATCTGTTATAGGCATTTATCCTATCTACGGAGTATATACAATCTCCTACTGTGGCACCACTGAATTTGGTCACTCAGTGTGTTCTATCATCCATGTACACATCTAGCTTCATCTTGTGAGTATCCATTTCATAAGTACTAGTAAGTATAATATATGAGGTATAACTTAACATTTTGCTTTATTTAATAATTCACTGGTTATTTTATTATTATTTTAGCATTTACCCAAAGTCAATAATTATTATTATTATTATTATACATTTATATAGCGCCATTTATTCCATGGCGCTTTACATATGAAAAGGGAAAAATATAGACAGATACAATAAACATGTGCTAGACAAGGGACACACAAGTACAGAAGGAGAGAGGACCCTGCCCGCGAGGGCTCACAGTCTACAGGATCTACAATTTTCGAGCAATCCTACTTTTGACAGTAAGTTCTCCTCTTTTTATTCTCTTTGTCCAATATTGTTAGTTTCTATCAGGTGTTCCTAGTTAGCGCGGCATTTATTTTTATATTTTTTGAATTTTTTAAAATTATTTTTCAAAATTTTTTTTACAATTTTTTTAAAAAAATGCTTTTTTTTACCTTGTCCCTTTATGGGACTTTAACTTTTTTACTTATGATTGCAGTTACAATGCATTGCAATGCTCCAGCATTGCAATGCATTGTACCTATGGTGAAAGCTGCTGTGAGCATGGTCACAGCAGCTTTCCGTAGCTAGATGACTCGGAGGTTGTCATGACAACCCCCGGGTCATCAAGGCAGAGATCTGGCCCTGTAAATACATTGCGGGGCGCCGATCTGAGGCAGAGGGAGCTCCCGACCCTCTGCCTCTCCCCCTGAGCGCTGCGATCGCGCTCGATCGCAGCAGTCAGGGGGTTAACTGCAGTGCTGAGCTCCTGCACTGATCAGGTAGAAGAGGCTGAAATTTCAGCATCTCCTGCGCGATCGCTGCTGTGTTTGGTCAGTCACATTGACTGACCAATCACAGCGCTCTGGGTGCAGGGACCGATGGCAAAGGTCCCCGCGCCGTTTGCTGTGCCTGTCAGCTGTCATATACAGCTGTCGGCACTGAACTACCACTGCGTGTTTACACGCAGTGGTAGTTCAAAGGCATGACGTGCACAGTCCGTCAAGGTGCCAAAACTGACACCTTGCCATGACGGACTGTGCACGTCATTGGACATTAAGGGGTTAAAGTCATCATATTATACAGCACTGTGTACTTACAATTGCTCATTTTGCCTTTCTGCCCAGTAATTCTTCTCTTTTCTCTGCTCTATCTAGAATCAGGAAGTCTCTTTTCCTAGCATTTTTCATTCCCCTCTTCAACACCTGACCCAACTGCTCTGCTCCTCCCCATTGTCAGAGACTTTTGCAGTGACTCATGACTCATACAGGGAAAATTGACCTACTGTTTCTACATAGAGCTTAGAAGGATTCAGCTAGTCAGTTTTTAATTATGTGATGTCATGGCCCTAATGGTAAAGAAAATAATTATCTAGGTAGAAAGGCAAAATGAGCAACTGTAAGTACACATTGCTATATAATGTGATAACTGCAATCGCCAAGTGTCAGCCGATTTGGCACAGCTCCTGCCACTTTAACCCCTTACATGCTGTGATTGCAACATTTAGCAGCCATGCAGAGGGAGGGAGCCTCTGATCGGTGCCACATGACGTCTTTGCGGGGGCCCGATTGTTGCCATGGTGACCTGATTGTTGCCGTGGTGACCCAATGTCATTGTGACGACATCCGGGACACCAGGCACTAGCAAGCTACTAAGATCATGCACAGTGTATGATCTAACTAACTTGTGTCTGCAGCGCTGACAGTTCTAGTGCATTGCAACGCTGGTGCAGCTCAATGCATTAGAAGTGCAATCAGACTGCAGAAAATGAAAGCAAAAAAGTAAAAATAAAAATTGTAAAAATATAAAAAAAATTAAACACTAAAAGTTCTAGAAATAATACACATATTTGGTATCACCGTGTCTGGAGCAACCCATCCTGTAAAACTGTTCCACCAGTTAACCCCTTCAATGAACACAGTAAAAAAAAATTAGGCAAAAAATGATGCTTTTCATCATAACACTAAATAAAAAGTGGAATAAAACGCAATAAAAATGACGAATGTAAACAAAAATGGTATCTTTGAAAACGTCTTCTTGTACCGCAAAAAACAAGCTGCCATACATCTCCATTCGCAGAAAAATAAAAAAGGTGTACCGTATTTTTCGGACTATAAGACGCACCGGACCATAAGACGCACCCCAAATTTTCAGAAGGAAAATAGGGGAAACAAATAATGTGTCAAATGGGGGTCTGTCTTACAGTCCGAATTCAGCTTACCAGCGAAGGGATCAGCACAGGTAGAGGAGTGGTCACAACGATCGTTCGGTGGTTCTCTGTGTTGCAGGGGTGCTCTGTGGGGTGTCTGTGCTCTGTGGGGTGTCTGTGCTCTGTGCGGTGTCTGTGCTCTGTGGGGTGGCTGTGCTTTGTGGGGTGTCTGTGCTCTGTGGGTGTCTGTGCTCTGTGGGGTGTCTGTGCTCTGTGGAGTGGTTGTGCTCTGTGGGGTGGCTGTGCTCTGTGGGGTGGCAATATACTTACAAGTCCCATGGCGGTGGTTTCGTGGCGGCGGTCCCGTGGCGGTGGTCCCGATGAGCCTCCCTGTGCTCTGTGGTGCGGTGGTGTCAGGGCTCTGTAGTGTGGCTGCAGCGGGGCTCTGTGCTGCATGGGGGGGCTCCACCGGCATTTCGTCATAGCCAGAAAGCCCCTCGCAGCTCCGTTGCACTTGCTGGCAGGCGGAGGCCTCCGGAAAGATGGCCGCCTGGTGCCTCCGGAAAGATGGCCGCGCATGCTCAGATTCAGATCTCCACAACGAGATCTTGTCCCGAGATCTCGGGAGACGAGATCTTGGGATGAGATCTCGTTGCCGAGATTTGAATTTGAGTATGCGCGGATATCTTTCTGGAGGCCACCGCGTTGCAGCAAGTGCAATGGAGCTGCTGGGGGCTTTCTGGCTATGACGAAATGCCGGTGGAGCCCCCCCACGCAGCACAGAGCCCCGCTACAGCCCCGACACCACCGCACCACAGAGCACATGGAGGCTCATCGGGACCGCCGCCACGGGATCGCCGCCACCGGATTTGTGAATATATTGCGACCATAAGACGCACCCCCATTTCCCCCAAAATTTTTTGGGAAAAAAGTGCGTCTTATGGTCCAAAAAATACGGTAGCTCTCAGAATAAAATGATGCAAAAAGAAGTATTTTTTCTATAAAATAGTTATTATTGCATAAAAGAATCATAGAATGGTAGAGTTGCAACGGACTTCCTGGGCCATCTGGTCCAACCCCCTGCTCAAAGCAGGATTCACTAAATCATCCCAGACAGATGTCTGTCCAGCCTCTTTTTGAAGACTTCTATTGAAGGAGAACTCACCACCTCTTGTGGCAGCCTGTTCCACTCATTGATCACCCTGTCAAAAAAGTTTTTTTCTAATATCTAATCTGTGTCTCCTCCTGCAGTACGCCGGCCAGGTGGTGATCAGGTCAGCACAATACATACTCACAGTGCCGGCCGCTGATTCTTTCCTGTCGTGTCCCACTTTCTTCTTTCCACTCGAAAGACTGGAGACGGAGTTTGAAGCAACTTTAAACATAACGGATTTATTCTCTTCAGGACACAGCACATCTATAACACTTCCAGCACACTTGTCACAGTACCAGCAATGCATTTTCTTTGTCTTTCCCTACTTCTTCTACTTCACAGGAATAGGCCACAAAGATATAATGGGACGAGGAGCCCGGTGAAAACGCCACTTCGATGTATCTCCCTGGAACCGACTTCAGACTAGACACGGAAACACTATCTACTGGGTCATCCACCCCTTTACGGTTTTCCACCAGCCACTTGCTGGTGGCCCACTCTACTACTTCAGCACCCAAACTTAATTAGTAACTTCTTCACTGACTTCTTCACCACGTTGCTGCCGATACTGTGTACTTTACTCTTCTCTTCCTCTCATTCTATTACCACTCCTTTCCATGGATGGCTGGGCTTCTAGTTAGAACGTTGTGGAATAGCTGAGCAGCTCAGGCCATAGGCCCCCTGAGCACCACAGGGGTCTACCCCCTGACTGACTATAAACAGGAAGTCTCACTACCTTATTCCTCAGCTACCCCTCCTACTGTTAACTCCTAGATGTACTATAACTATACCTTACTATGCAGTGTACTCAGTGTCCCATCTAGTGGCTCTTTTCCTAACTGCACTGTCCCTATCTTACACACAGAATAATATAGCACTAATACAACAGATACGAAAATACATCATACTGCAAAATACTACAATTATATACAGGTAAATGTACATATCAGCATAAACATTTAAGGGGCTAAGCCCTGACCCCCTTACACTCCCATTCAGTTTCATCCCATTGCTTCTAATCTTTCCTTGTGCAAATGAGAATTAAGATGATCCTTCTACAAAATGTAAGAGTCTAGCAGGAACGCGGGATACAGTGACGAATAGGAGGCAGAGCAAGAGTTAACAAGTGTTTTTATACAGAGGTAAATACTCCACACAGGGAGTTGCAGGAATATAACAATTATGAATTAAGGGGAAACAACAATAGAGATGAAGAGTAAAAATGTTCAGTAAAGAAGAATCAACTTATCAGTCTATGGATCCCCGACAGCAAACGTTGAAAGATCCCACGATGCTGACGCAGCCGGCGTGAGACGTCTCTGAAGCGATCCCGGATGAAGTTGAAGCACTGTCTCTGTACCAAAATGGCGTTCCTGGCCTTTTCTAGATGTGATCTCCCAGTCCTGACACACGGTGTGGTATGGAAAATAGAAGATAGTGAAGACAGCGTGGCACAAAGTTCTGGAGTAGAGACTGGTGCAACACCGAGTGTATCAATGGGTTGCTCGAGGTTAGTACCGCGGAGCTTTTCATTCACAGTGGAAAACGCTGACCAGTCAGGGCTCTCGCAAAAAGAAGTCTTCGGGGTGGTCAGCTCCCTCTGTGCACAGGTTGCATGTGTCGGAGAGGATAGACCGTAGAGCGGGTCTGCTGGGTGGCGTGGAACAGTGGAGATGGAGCCAACCTTCTCCTTCAGTGTTCCCTGTCTTCCCGCCAGAAGCTCACTATTCAGCTCCTTTTATTCCCACCCCGCTCCCTGCAGTCAGGTGCAAAGGTCTGCTCCGGTCAAAAACTCCTTCCCCCAGCAACAATGCTGACAGCCCCAGTGGTTCCAGCCCAGATACACACAAAACTGCCCTAGCCCGGTACATCTTCTTACAAAATCACAAAAAAACTATATAAATGTTTTGCTGTAATCGAACTGACATGAAGGATAAAGATGCTTTATCAATTTTACCACACACAAAATGACATAAAACTAAACCCCATAAAGCAATTATCGAATTGTTGGTGTCATAAGTTTACTGCAACAGATTTCTCCTACTCCTGCACTGATTAAATGCACTTCACCTTCATATTAAAAGGTACAAGTTTCTTTTAACAGTTTGGTGGTTAATCTGCTCAGTTGAGAGCTCCTGGAGGCTTTCCTGTATTAAGACTCAGCTGTGCACTGTTAGCCCCTCCCATCTCCTATATAAACTGAGTTCTGGCTGTTACACTCGGTCCCCGCGCTGGCTCTGCACTCCGTTCTGCTCACTCACCTGTTCCTCTGGCTGTCCCTCTGCAGCAGTCTGCGCGCAGGCTGGGGTCTCCTGTCCCATCTGCTACTCGGCGTCCTGTGTCCTTAAAGGGGCAGCGTGCATTTTTTGAAATAGCTAATTAACCAATGGCTGCGCACTCAGTACTATATCTGGTCACTCCACCATTAGGGGAGTGCCGGAGCAACGTGTTCTATCATTGCTACATCCGGTTCTGTTCCTGATCTGTCTGCACTGCGTCTGCAGTCTCTGTGCTTCGCTGATACTGTTTGTCTCCTCAGATCATTGCTAACCCGTATCTGGCTAACCTGGACAATCTCGGCTATTACTGGCGCAAGTGTCATCCCGTTCCGCCATCAGCCATCCGTACCCGTGGACCGTGACAAGGTCACTGGAGCCAGCCTACTACCATCCGTTCTGGACCAGGACCTTACCCTTCTCCGTCAAGAACCCTCCACGGACTCTGTAAATACCTGTTACCCGTTTGGTCCCTCTGGGACAGCTGCCACGTGTCCGGGGTCTAACTGGAGGTAGCACCTGTGTCCTCCGGGTATTCCATTCTGGTCCTGTTCGAGGGGCCTTACTACGAGTACCCGGGGCTCACTAGTTACGCCCCCTTCAGAGCCCCCGGACCGCGGTCTCAAGGTTCCACATTAAAAAATAAAAACGAATGTGAACTTCACCACCTCTGCCTCCGCTTCCATTCATTACAGATTGCTCCGGCCATGGAACCCACTGGATCCCAGAGATCTCCGACCACGGATCTGTGCCAGGAGGTGACCCGTTTGGGAGTTCAACAGGACAAGATCATGACTTATCTACGCAGCTTGTCTACCCGCATGGATTCCTTAGGGTCCTCGTCTGCACCTGACTCTTCTATCAATAATCAGGTACCAGTTCCCATGGCAAGTCAAGGTCCCCGTCTGGCGGCTCCTACCCGTTTCCAGGGTGACCCTACTCTGTGTCGGGGTTTCCTCAATCAGTGCACTCTACACTTCGAAATTTTGGGGCATATGTTTGCTTCTGACCGAGCCAAGGTGGGCTTCATCATGTCACACCTGGGATGATAGGCCCTCGCCTGGCTAAACCCGCTATGGGAGAGAGGGGATCCGCTGGTTAACGATCTTCAATCTTTCCTAGAGGCTTTTCGCAGGACTTTCGATGAACCTGGTCGCACCACTTCGACTGCCTCAGCTCTGCTCCGCCTGCGCCAAGGTACTCTCACGGTAGCTCAGTATGCTGTTAAATTCCGCACCCTCTCGTCTGAATTATCGTGGAACAATGAGGCCCTGGTTGCTAACTTCTGGGAAGGCCTATCCGGAAGAATCAAGGATGAGCTGGCGGGACGGGACAGACCTACCCTCTTGGAAGAGCTAATATCCTTGGCAACCCGAATTGACCTGCGTTTTCAGGAGCGCTCCATGGAGATCAAGCGGGACAAAAGGTCCTATCACCTGGACTCTAGTTTGTACAAAACAGGTACTTCGCCCTCCGCCTCCAAGGCCATGGAGGTGGACCATGTAAGTTTGGCCACCCGCCGCCGGGAGGTACATCGCAAGGAGGGAAGTTGTTACTACTGCGGTAGTTCTGAACATTTGATCCATTTCTGTCCTAAAAAGTCGGGAAACTCCAGTGCCTAGGTCCGGTAGGAGGGGCCAACCTAGGTAGAGAACAGTCCTCTCCCTCTTTACACATCTCAGTCTCCGTGTCCTATGG
Organism: Oophaga sylvatica; assembly: GCA_033576555.1. Lineage (NCBI taxonomy): Eukaryota > Metazoa > Chordata > Amphibia > Anura > Dendrobatidae > Oophaga > Oophaga sylvatica. The sequence goes on along the minus strand of JARQOD010000002.1, from coordinate 43,364,784 downwards.
AGCAATAAAATTCTCCGAACATTGTCTACTGGATTCTGGAGCTGCAGGGAACTTCATCCAGCAGGCGGTTGTGGATCATTACCGCTTACCAGTCCAGCGTCTTCCTGATCCGTTACAGGTGTCCGCCGTGGATGGCAAACCGTTGACCGAGCCCGTCCAGTTTCAAACCGAGTTGGTGGAACTCCGGGTAGGTCTAATGCATACTGAACGAATGCGATTTTATGTATATCCCGGTTTATCCCATCCCATGCTTTTAGGTTTACCTTGGCTCCAGATGCATGAACCAGTCCTTAATTGGAAAACTGGAGAAGTTCTGCGTTGGGGAGATACCTGCATGAATCGTTGCTTAACCCGGATTCAACCTGTTTTGCCTCCAGTCCAGCCTGATACCCTGCCAGGGTTGCCTTCCGTCTATTGGTCCTTCTCTGACGTCTTTGGGAAAAAGGAGGCTGAGAGACTACCTCCACACAGGTCGTATGACTGTCAGATAGAGCTTCTTCCTGGAGCATCTCCTCCTCGCGGGAGAGTTTATCCCTTTCACAGGCAGAGACTCAGGCCATGTCGGACTACATCCAAGAGAATCTGGCTAGAGGATTTATCCGAAAGTCATCGTCACCGGCAGGAGCTGGATTCTTCTTTGTGAAGAAAAAGGATGGATCCTTGCGGCCCTGCATTGACTATCGGGGTCTAAATCAAATCACGGTAAAAAAAAACAGGTATCCATTACCTCTTATTTCAGAGCTGTTTGATCGTCTCCGAGGGGCCAAGATCTTCACCAAATTGGACCTCAGAGGGGCCTACAACCTGATCCGAGTCAGAGAGGGGGACGAATGGAAAACAGCCTTCAACACCCGTGACGTCCACTATGAATACCTGGTAATGCCATTCGGCCTAAGCAATGCACCTGCGGTTTTTCAGGAATTTGTTAATGACATTTTCAGGGACTTGCTCTATACTTGTGTCGTGGTTTACCTGGACGATATTTTGATTTTTTCTGCTGACTTGACGTCACACCGGAGGCAAGTACGCCTGGTCTTACAAAGACTGAGAGAGAACAGGCTATATGCCAAATATGAGAAATGCCTCTTTGAGCAGTCTTCTTTGCCTTTCCTTGAGTACATTGTATCTTCCACAGGATTAAAGATGGATCCGGAGAAGTTGTCTGCAGTTCTCAACTGGCCTCGTCCGTCTGGGCTAAAAGCCATACAAAGGTTCCTCGGGTTCGCCAATTACTACCGGCAATTTATTCCACACTTTTCCACCCGAGTGGCTCCAATCACAGCCTTAACCCGGAAAGGTGTAAACTCTAAGGAATGGTCCTCCGAGGCAGAAGAGGCCTTTGTTTCTCTCAAAAAAGCCTTCACTTCCGCACCCGTTCTCCATCGTCCTAATTCAAGTGAGCAATTTTTTCTTGAGGTTGACGCTTCTTCCATAGGTGCAGGAGCAGTTCTGACCCAGAAGTCGTCTACCGGGCGGATGATCTCGTGTGGTTTTTTTTCCAAGGTTTTTTCTCCTGCAGAAAGGAACTACTCTGTCGTAGTGTTGAGCGATAGTGCTCGATATCTAAAAATATCGTATCGAAATTGTATCGCCGATAGCACTAAATATCGTCGATATCCGATTTCGATACCGGAAGTCCAATGTAAGTCTATGGGAACAAAATATCGCAACTAAAAAAAACCTTTATTTCCTTGTAAACACTAAATATACACACATAGAATACATATATATATATATATACATGTCATTGTGACATATATATATACATATATGTATAGTTTATACACTTCTACATAGTAAAATATCCTCTGATTCAATTGCCGGGTAAAGCCGGCATCTGTGAAAAGACAGAAGCACCCGACATGAAATGACACTTGGTGTACATAGGGTTAACCATGTCTTTTCATGTCGTTTGCAATCTGATTTGCACAAACAATTACATCAGTCTATGTGTGCAAAATTTCACACCTGTAGGGGTTAATTAAAGGTGTAAATTCGTTGTAAAAAAAACGGACTTTTTTGCTACGAATTTACACCTTTAATTAACCCCTACAGGTGTGAAATTTTGCACACTCAAGGGTATGCCACACTAAACAATATCGCTAACGGGATCGCTAAAAAAGTCACTATTTAGCGATCCCGTTAGCGATGTTGTTCAGTGCGGCAGCTTCCAGCGACGAGCTTCCTGCTGTGATCTCGCTCGTCGCTGGAATCGCTCCGGACCCTATTTTCTCGTCGGCGCTCCCGCTGGGTAAGTATCTAATCGCTGTGTGGCACCTTTTCTTAGCGATTTAGCGGTACTTTTGTACCGCTAAAGTCGTTAAGAAGATCGCTAACGGCGATAGCGTCATTAACTATATCGCATTTAGCGATATAGAAACAATCCCGCTAGCGATCGCATTAGTATGCGTCGTTATTGTGATCGCTTGCGGGATTGTTTAGTGTGGCAGTACCCTTACACTCATGTAATTGTTTGTGCAAATCAGATATCAAACTACATGAAAAGACATGGTTAACTCTATGTAAACCAAGTGTCATTTAATGTCGGGTTCTGCATTTTCACAAAAGCCGGCAATTGAATTAGCGGCTATTATACTATGTAGAAGTGTATGAACTATAAATATAAATATATATATATGTGTCACAAATTCAATGACATGTATATATATATATATGAGGTGTAAAATTGCTGAAAAAAAATGCGTGGGCTCCTGCCCTATTTTCGCAACCAGACAGACAAAGCCAGTGAGTGGGGGCAGATAATAATAGCCCAGAGAGGGACCCATTATCTCTAATTATATTTGCCCTTTCTGGCACTTTGCCCGTCTATTCCCATTGCCCTGTAGCGGTGGCGAATGGGTTAATAAGGGGTTAAAATGACCTTGCAATTGAAAGGTCACTTTAAGCCAGGTTAATAATTGAGAGCTGTCAATCAGACAACTATCAATTATTAATCCTATTGTATGAAAGAAAAATCAAACACACACTTTAATAAAAAAGAAGTTTAATGAAATAATCACACAGTTTTTGACCATATTTTATTTACCTGCTAAAACCATTTCCTGTAATAAAAATAAAATAATAAAGCAAAATTATTCTTACCAATCCGATGTACAGTCAGGTCCCACGGTGTAATCCATCAGAAAGGGTTAATGTTTACTGCAGGGACCGCAGCTAATGCTGCAGCCTCACAGTAAACCCCCAAATGAATGAGTTCCTCTCCTGGCTGACAGGAGAGGAAGTGGAAAGCTTAATTGATTGCTTTCCACTTTCACTTCAGGTCAGCCAGGGACACAATCAGTGACGTCAGAGGGAACTGGTTAACAAAAATAGGGGATCCCCTCGAAAAAAAATGGCGTGGGGTCCCCCCTATTTTTGTTAACCAGCCAGATGAAGCAGACCGCTGAGGCCTGGTTTTTCAGGCTGGTAAGGATCCAATATCCATGGACCTTGCAAGCCTGATAATACCAGGCCACAGCAGTCTGCATATCTTGGCTGATTAACAAAAATAGGGGATCCCCTCGAAAAAAAATTGGCGTGGGGTCCCCCCTATTTTTGTTAACCAGCCAGATGAAGCAGACCGCTGAGGCCTGGTTTTTCAGGCTGGAAAGGATCCAATATCCATGGACCTTGCAAGCCTGATAATACCAGGCCACAGCAGTCTGCATATCTTGGCTGATTAACAAAAATAGGGGATCCCCTCGAAAAAAATTGGCGTGGGTCCCCCCTATTTTTGTTAACCAGCCAGATGAAGCAGACCGCTGAGGCCTGGTTTTTCAGGCTGGTAAGGATCCAATATCCATGGACCTTGCAAGCCTGATAATACCAGGCCACAGCAGTCTGCTTAGCTTGGCTGGTTAACAAAAATAGGGGATCCCCTCGAAAATAAAAACGGCGTAGGGGTCCCCCTATTTTTGTTAACCAGCCAAGTAAAATGCAGACTGCTGCGGCCTGGTATTAAAAGACTGTCAAGGCCCATGGATTTTGGCCCTCAACAGCCTGATAATACCAGGCTACAGCAGCCCCACATTTGGCGCATCAAAAGATGTGCCAATTGTGGCACTTTACCCGGCTCTTCCCACTTGCCCTGTAGCGGTGGCAAGCGGGGTAATAAGGGGTTAATGTCACTGTTGATTGCACGGTGACAATAAGCCGGTTAATAATGGAGAGGCGTCAATAAGACACCGATCCATTATTAATCCCAAAGTTATTAAATGCATAAAAAAAAGACAAAGCAAGAAAAAAGTCTTTTAATGAAATAAAAGAGACAACACAGTTTTCATTTCTTTTATTGTACTCTCATTCATGCGACGCCATCGATCTCCTGTAAAAAAAGAAAAAAAACAAACCAACAGTATACCACCTGTCCGACGCAGTCCATAACGACAGTCCCACGACGATCCAGCTCTGCTACATCGCAATGACAGGCAGAGCCTGTCATCGCGACGCAGCACAGCTGATTACCTGCTTCCCCGGCGGTGACGTCATCGGACTGACTGCTTTACGGCTGGGATTACCCAGCAGTCACTGCAGTTATCGCGAGAAACTGCATGTGACCGCCGGGGAGAAGAGGATGGCGGCCATGAAGCAGTCCAGGACGTGACCGCCGGAGATCTTCTGCCAGGTAAGTGCCACTGACTCCTGACAGACCCGACCGACGGACACTGACAGTGACAGACCCGACCGACGGACACAGACAGTGACAGTGACAAATCCGATTCCGGTATTCGATAAGACGAAAATATCGAAACGAATTATCGAAAGGCCGATAGAGCTAATATCGGCCGATAGCCGATATTTACATTATCGTATCGCTCAACACTACTCTGTCGGTGATCGCGAACTGTTGGCCATCAAATTGGCTCTGCAAGAATGGAGACATCTTCTTGAAGGAGCTCATCACCAGGTAATCATATTCACCGACCATAAAAACCTTGCCTATCTCCAATCTGCTTTAAGACTGAATCCCCGTCAGGCCCGTTGGGCATTATTTTTTGCCCGTTTCAATTTTGTACTTCATTTCCGTCCAGCTGACAAGAACATCAAGACAGACGCACTCTCTAGAGCCTTCTTGCCTCCTGAACTGGAGGAAGAACCTCAGCACATTATTGAACCTTCTAAGTTAGTCTCTGTTGCCTCCACTGATCTGGCCAGGCTTCCTCCTGGGAAGACTTTCGTGTCCGCTTCTGATCGTAGTCGTGTTCTGCGCTGGGGTCATTCTTCTAAATTGGCTGGCCATGCTGGTCAGAGAAAGACGCAGCAACTCATCTCCCGTTATTACTGGTGGCCTACCATGGGCAAGGATATCCAGGAGTTCGTCGCAGCCTGTCCTTCATGTGCCCGTAACAAAACTGTTAAACATCTACCAGCTGGCAGGCTTCTGCCTCTTCCGATTCCGTCCGCTCCCTGGCAGCACATCGCGATGGATTTCATCACGGATCTTCCCATTTCTTCTGGCTGCTCAGTGGTATGGGTTGTGGTGGACCGCTTTTCTAAAATGGCCCACTTCGTTCCGCTATCTGGTCTCCCGTCTGCTCCAGAACTGGCCGCTCACTTCATTCAGCACATCTTCCGTCTACATGGATTTCCTCTCCACATCGTGTCCGACAGGGGCGTCCAGTTCACCTCTAAGTTCTGGAGAGGACTCTGTAAAATGGTAAAAATTGAACTAGATTTTTCTTCTGCATATCATCCCCAGTCTAATGGGCAAGTGAAGAGGATAAATCAAATCCTGGCTGGATACCTGCGTCACTTCGTCAACGCTCATCATAATGACTGGGTAGAATTACTGCCCTGGGCGGAATTCTCCTACAACAACCAAGTAAGTGAATCTTCTGGAAAGTCTCCCTTTCAGATTGTGTTTGGACTGCAACCCGGAATTCCTCTTCCTGTCTCGGGATTGTCTGATGTTCCGGCAGTCGATACCTTGTCTAAGAATTTCTCGGACATTTGGAGAGAGACCAGGTCGGCTTTGAGAAAGCTTCTCAACGTATGAAAACGCATGCGGACAAAAGACGTTTGGAGGCTCCCATCTTTCGTCCAGGAGACAAGGTATGGCTCTCCTCCAAGTACATCCGTCTGAAGTTACCATCGTACAAATTGGGTCCCCGTTTCATTGGTCCCTTTGAAGTCTTGAGACAAATCAACCCGGTCTCTTATAAACTGAAATTGCCTAATTCTCTACGAGTACCTAACTCCTTTCATGTTTCCCTCCTCAAACCAGTAGTGTTGAGCTCCTTCTTTAAGGACCCGGGTACCACTCCTGATCCGGTCTCTGAGGATGATGTTTTTGAGGTAAAACATATCTTGGCCTCTAAGAGAGTAAGAGGTAGGATCTATTACCTGGTGGACTGGAAGGGTTTTGGTCCTGAGGAGAGGTCTTGGGAGCCTAAAGAGAACATCCAGGCCCTCTTCTTCTTAAAAGATTTCACGCAGGCTTGAAAAAGAGGGGGAGTAAAGAGGGGGATACTGTTACACTCGGTCCCCGCGCTGGCTCTGCACTCCGTTCTGCTCACTCACCTGTTCCTCTGGCTGTCCCTCAGCAGCAGTCTGCGCGCAGGCTGGGGTCTCCTGTCCCATCTGCTACTCGGCGTCCTGTGTCCTCCTCCACTTCCTGGCACGCTGCTGGCAGGCCTCCAGATAGACTGCTTAGGACGCGAGGCCGCGCCCACCGTCTCTCTTAAAGGGGCAGCGTGCATTTTTTGAAATAGCTAATTAACCAATGGCTGCGCACTCAGTACTATATCTGGTCACTCCACCATTAGGGGAGTGCCGGAGCAACGTGTTCTATCATTGCTACATCCGGTTCTGTTCCTGATCTGTCTGCGCTGCGTCTGCAGTCTCTGTGCTTCGCTGATACTGTTTGTCTCCTCAGATCATTGCTAACCCGTATCTGGCTAACCTGGACAATCTCGGCTATTACTGGCGCAAGTGTCATCCCGTTCCGCCATCAGCCATCCGTACCAGTGGACCGTGACAAGGTCACTGGAGCCAGCCTACTACCATCCGTTCTGGACCAGGACCTTACCCTTCTCCGTCAAGAACCCTCCACGGACTCTGTAAATACTTGTTACCCTTTTGGTCCCTCTGGGACAGCTGCCACGTGTCCGGGGTCTAACTGGAGGTAGCACCTGTGTCCTCCGGGTATTCCATTCTGGTCCTGTTCGAGGGGCCTTACTACGGGTACCCGGGGCTCACTAGTTACGCCCCCTTCGGAGCCCCCCGGACCACGGTCTCGAGGTTCCACATTAAAAAATAAAAACGAATGTGAACTTCACCACCTCTGCCTCCGCTTCCATTCGTTACACTGGCTAGCACTCATTGTCAGAGTAAGCTTATGCTGCATGGCTGGAGGTTGTTAGTGGTTATCATTGGAGAAGGAATTTGGTGGCTTTATCTGTAACTGTTGCTAGGTTTTGGGTGTGTCCTAATTCCCCGTCTTCTCCTACTTTAATTTTAATCCATCCTCCACTCTCCGGTATATTCCTCTGTTGTTTGTGTGAGTATATTTGTATGATTGGTATTTTACTTTATCCCTGTTAGTATTACCTTCTTAGTCTGGTTGGTGAATACTACCACTCCCCTCTTCCAGGGGTGGGGGAAGGATAGTGACTGAGGGTGCATTCAGGAGCTAAGGCAAGGAACATGGCCCAAGCGTCTTCACCATCAGAAGTAATCCGGGGAACAGGGTGAGCTATGGCGTTAGGGCAGGGAAGGAGCCCCTGGCCCCGGGACACTCGACAACAGAGTCGTGACAGTTGTTTTTTGTTCATTCTTTCTCCCAAAAATTGGAATAGAAAGTTATCAAAAAATGTCATGTGCCCAAAAATGGTACCAGTAAAAACATCAGCTCGTCTTGTACAAAACAAGCCGTCACATGACTCGGCAGAAATATGGAAAAATTGTAGCTCTCAAAATATGACAATGGCAAAATAAAAGCTTCTTTTAGTGTTTGACAGAAGCCAAATATAAAAAAAATATAAATCTGGTATCGCTGTAATCGCAACTGATCCCAAGAACAAAGTCGACTAATCACTTATACCGCAAGAAGAACAGTATAAAAAATAAATAAAATCAGTTCTTCACTTGCTGTTGATTTTTTCATTCTGCCTACCAAAGATTGCATGAGAAAGGGGAGAGGAGAAAATAAAAGACCAAAAAGTCCCATACAATGTAAGAATTATATCAACTTTGTTAAATAATTAAATAAGACAGGAATGGGGAGACATGGACAATTAGCAAATGACTAAAAATGCACTGATCAACTAACGGGACGCACAGAACCAAGGGAGCTAGTATATCCCACAAAACATTTGTATTAGTTGATAAACGCATGTACTAAGAGTCAAAGTAAGTGGGGAAATCCTGCAGTGTATCACCAGGTACAAAGTACATGGATATACAGTACAGACCAAAAGTTTGGACACACCTTCTCATTCAATGATTTTTCTGTATTTTCATGACTATGAAAATTGTAGAATCACACTGAAGGCATCAAAACTATGAATTAACACATGTGGAATTATACATTACACTTTACAAAAAAGTGTGAAACAACTGAAAATATGTCTTATATTCTAGGTTCTTCAAAGTAGCCACCTTTTGCTTTGATTACTGCTTTGCACGCAGAGAAGGTGAACGGATGGACTCTACAAGCCTGGTTCCCACCGTGAAGCATGGAGGAGGTGGTGTGATGGTGTGGGGGTGCTTTGCTGGTGACACTGTTGGGGATTTATTCAAAATTGAAGGCATACTGAACCAGCATGGCTACCACAGCATCTTGCAGCAGCATGCTATTCCATCCGGTTTGCTTTTTGTTGGACCATCATTTATTTTTGAACAGGACAATGACCTCAAGCACACCTCCAGACTGTGTAAGGGCTATTTGACCAAGAAGGAGAGTGATGGGGTGCTACACCAGATGACCTGGCCTCCACAGTCACAATACCTGAACCCAATCGAGATGGTTTGGGGTGAGCTGGACCGCTCACCGCTTCAATTTTGAATAAATCCCCAACAGTGTCACCAGCAAAGCACCCCCACACCATCACACCACCTCCTCCATGCTTCACGGTGGGAACTAGGCATGTAGAGTCCAGCTGTTCACCTTTTCTGCGTGCAAAGCAGTAATCAAAGCAAAAGGTGGCTACTTTACAGAACCTAGAATTTAAGACATATTTTCAGTTGTTTCACACTTTTTTGTAAAGTGTAATGTATAATTCCACATGTGTTAATTCATAGTTTTGATGCTTTCAGTGTGATTCTACAATTTTCATAGTCATGAAAATACAGAAAAATCTTTGAATGAGAAGGTGTGTCCAAACTTTTGGTCTGTACTGTATGTACAGACTGCACTGGTCACATAGTAATGGCTAAAACTAATATGTGGATGATACCAAAGGAGTAATTGTACCTGGAAGGAAACACAAGCAGGGACTCACAGAGTCCGTGCGTCTGCCCCAATATGCGTTGCGGATACTTGCCTTCATCAGGGGGCATTGGGAATAGTGAGAAGAGAAGGGTTTAAAAATGGATGCACCAAAAATTGTAGTTCCACGGGCCAGAAGTGACGCATTCGTCACCATGACAGCTGAGATGCCAGCCGGTGTCTCCGTCATGAGGCGGGTGTAAGGGAATGTAAAGTGTACCCCTTTAAGTGCTATGTATATATGATGTTGCTGATTAATCTATGTATAATATGCTGTTTACTGTAGCATCATGTACATAATATTGAAAGTGTAGTGAATATTAATGGCCTCTAGATGGGGGGCATTCTAGTGTAGCTGTTTATAGTATAAGGGTTTCACATAGAAAATAGTTAAGAGTAGGAGGGGCTGCTGTGTGGTAAGCCAGACACCTTTCCTGTTTTGAGTTAGTTAGGGCTGGGCACCCGCACAGTCCACAAGGGCTATAGGCGCGGACAGCACAGCAGCTCCGTAACATTGCAAGTGTAGCCTAGCCATCAACAGCAGAAGAAGAGAATACAGCAGGCTCGTACAGCAAGGAATCTTAGGAAGCGTCAAGATGTGGCAGCTCTTTGAGTGGGCGAACACTCTGAGGACCGGGGCGAAATGGTTAGGAGACCACACAGAAGCAGTGTGTACAGACAGAAGGAACTTGGAACCTGCACATAGCACAGAACAGAAAGGCAGTTTACTCTCCCAGTGGCAACTGACTCCGGAAATTAATGAACTTGAGTCTAGGGTGAAACAGAACGAGGGATGCTTAACCGTAGCAGAGCTATACAGAGAGTATCCAGGGGAACCATCAGGAATGGTCCGACCCAGGCCCGTGCTATGTAACCGTGAGAGAGGTGCAAGGAAAGACAAGGATCAATCCACCTTGAAGCCTGTTGTAAATGCTGTAAAGACCTCATATGTGCCACGTTCAGTATCTAGTAAAGAAGTTATTGTTGAAGTTGAAACGGACTGTGTCTCAGTTTATGCTGCTCAGCTTGGTGAGGGTCTCCCACAGCATAGGGGAGAACCAGAAGGAGCTGGACCTGAAGGTACAGGTGTGCTGACTAAGAATGGATATGTTCCTGTGAGGGAAGGCAAGGACACAGAAGCTTAGGTGTCCTCGGCCATGACTAAGGTCCTGGCCGACCCTTACATGGGTAATATCAGGATCATGAGGGAGACCACATAACCCGATGTCTGCCACCACCTGAAGACACAGAAGGCGGGCGGGGATGGCGAGGCAGGGTGCGCATACATGCTACCCACGGCAATTCCAAGGTTGTGTTAGAAACCTGTGTGCACAAGGGACATCGGGTGGAGGGTGGAGCAATAGAGGACCAAGCTAATGAATATGTAAGATATGTTAGTATGAAATAAACAATGGGCACAGCACAAGTGCAGTTGCATAGTAATTACATACACCATATAATAGGTATATACAAATACAGATAGCAGCAAATGTTAGATTGAGTCATATAATTAAATCACCATATGCATCGCATTATAGTATATGACACAACAATAATGATTAACCAGCTGCACACCACAAATGAGTTTTGTGGGCAGCCACAAATCAATACAGTATAAAAATAATATTTCTCATCAGTGGTAGGATTATTATAATGTCAAATACAAAGGTTAGAGAACATACATCGCTGAACAGGAATGGAAAATAAAACAGAATCCACAAATATGTGTGTTAGAGGTCGAGCTACTGCTTCTGCACAGGGAGAATCTCGAGCCATTCCCGCTGCGGTCCCCCATCCATCTCCGGCCGCAGAGGAGTCTCCTCAGCAGAGACGTCGGTCCCAGCGTCTTGCTCAGCCTAGTACTGTGCAGAGGTTTACTGGTGCCTCTCCAGGTTCTGCTATTGTGCCCAGTACTGGTCAGCGGCGAGCAGACGTCTTTAGGTCTAAGTCCTGCGTTTCCCCTTCTGAGCATGCCCAGGGTAAGATCTCTCATTGGAGATCAGGGGTCACATGCTCAGGTACTGCGGCAGCTCCTATTGGTCCGCCAGGAAGGTCCTGAAACTACATGTGTTCTGTACAGTTTCTCATTGGTTCTTTTTTTGGCAGGCCCTGTAGTTGCTACTATAAAAGGGTTGTATGGCCATGCGGCCATGCGCTAGTATCAATTGCATTATGTGCTTTGCGCCTGTGTGATCATGCACGCATGTGTTAGGGCTCGGCTGAAATAAGCCCTAGAATACCGGCACCTCCCGTGAGGAGATTTGTGTGCAAGTGCTTATGGCTTGGCTGAAATAAGCCCCTAGAATACCGGCTTCTCTGGTGAGGAGATTGCCTGATTGCGTTGCTGATTGCATGACCACGGACTGCTGTCCGCACAGCAGTTGTCTGTGCATCCCTGTGGAGTTAACAGGACACAGTTCCTATCTCTGCGTCTCTACCTCAGTGACACTGTGGTGTAACAGAGTTCATTTATACAGCCATATAGGGCCACACTATCTATATTTGTGACTCTGTGAAGTAACAGAGTTCACCTATACCGATATCTTACTAGCAGCAGGCTCTGCCTGCACGGTGGACCCCGGTCTGCGAACGCACCCACTATTTATATTTATCTGGTGCGTTCCGCAGACCCTAACAGTATACTAGCGCCAGGGTCTGGCTGGTAAAATGGCGGACGACCAACGTCTGCACCGATATATCCAGCAGCTGGAGGGTAGGTTTTCGACTCTAGAGCGCACAACCTCAGCTGTGGATGTTACCGCAGTCGCTGTTCAGGCTGCTAGTGTGGCTGCAGCCAGTTTGTCCTCTGCTACCCCTGCTCCGACTTTTTCCCGCCTCCCACTTCCAGACAAGTTTACCGGTGATAGTAAACAATGTCGGGGTTTCGTCAGTCAGTGCTCCATACATTTAGAGCTTCTGGCTGTACGTTTTTCCACGGAGCGGGCGAAAGTGGGTTTTATCATATCCCTTTTGTCGGGCAGGGCGTTGGAGTGGACAACGCCGTTGTGGAGCGCGATGATCGTGTGGTGCAGAGTGCTCCTCTCTTCTTGGACACTCTGAGACAGGTCTTTTTAGTACCTCAAACCTGTGACTTGTAATGCTTGCCAACAGTTAGGGCATTATGCTAATAAATGTCCACAACGGTCGGGAAACTACCAAGTCTAGTAACCATTGGAGGGGGTTCACTAGACACAGCAGTACACGCCTCCAAGTTGTCCTTTAAGGGGACAATCAATTTAGGCTCATCCACTATAACAGTCACTCTTTGTGTGGACTCTGGAGCCGAAGGAAATTTCATGTCCTCTACCTTCGCTCTCCGCCACTCTATACCTCTGGTGATGCTCGCATAACCCGTGACTGTTCGAGAAGTGAATGGGTCGACACTGCCTTCACAAATCACACATCAGACCATCCCTTTCACGTTATCTATGTCCCCTTCTCATCAGGAGATTATCTTACTGCTTGTCATCCCCGAGGGAATAGACGAGATATTGCTGGAGATGCCCTGGCCCCGGTTCCATTCCCCACATATTGAGTGGATCTCTGGGAGGATATTGGGTTGGAGTGAATCTTGTAAAGGCAGATGTATGAGGGAATGCATTCAGGTGGCCACTACTGAGATGCCCGCAGATCTTACTTCCCTTCCCAAATACTATTGGGTCTATGCAGACGTGTTCTCCAAGAAGGCTGCGGAGAACCTTCCGCCTCACCATCCCTATGACTGTCCTATTGACCTCTTGCCCGGAGCCAGGGCCGGCTCCAGGTTTTTATGAGCCCCGGGCGAAAGAGTCTCAGTGGGCCCCCTTAAAACAGACCACGATTCATGATGCCAGATACTGCAGAGAAATATGGGTATAGCACAACGCCAAACACTTCTCTTCTTCCATTACATGACTGATATCTATTGTAAATTGTACAATAGCTCAAAAACCGCCAAATCCTAACAGCGCACAGTACAGACTGGACAGTACAGTCCTCCATACAATATTATGGGCACCACATAGTCTCCTGTTGTGAATGGGTTTGAGATGAGTTCTGAGCAGAGGCTCCCTCTGGTGGTTACAAGCGGTACTAGTGAGGATTGTGAGGACTGGGAATCAGGTGTTACTGATTGGTCTTATATAAGGGAGTCATTTTCCCATCAGGGTTGCCGGTGATCAATTGTTCCGGTCTGAATCCTTCTTTCCAGTTTCCCTTGTAGCCTGCTGTGTCGTGTCTGCATCTCCTGCTATCAGATAAGACAATTTCTTATTTTGTGTTTGTGCTATATTTTTGCATTTTGTCCTGCACTTCTGTGGGGGCCTTCAGGGTCCCCTCCGGGGGCTTTTGCCTTCTCAGTTTAGTCCAGCCACTGTGTTTTGTACTTTTGCTTTTTCCAGTTTTTTTTCAGTGGCTGCTGTTTTGTTTTTTGTTACACCAGAGAACTGGTTTGGGTGGTAGAGGTCGTGTGATCTCAGGTGATTTTGAAATTAGTAGAGTTGGTGTTTTTTCAGGGTTTTCTGAGATTGCAGTAAGTACCCTTCCTATCCTTTTCTATTTAGATAGTTTGGGCCCCAGCGTTTGCTCATACTATTTTCTTTCTGTGTCAGTATTTCCTCTTGTCTAACCGCCATTACATGTTTGGGGGCTTTCTAATATCTTTGGGGTTCTGCTCCGGGGCAGATAGCTTTCCTATTTCTATCTTTGGGTGTGGTTAGTTTCTCAGGCTGTGACGAGGCGTCTGGGACCAACGTGGGAACGCTCCACGGCTGCCTCTAGTTGCGGTGGTTAGTCAGGGTACTGCAATCTCATAGATTCCAACTGCTCTGGTGTATCTCCTTTTTTACCTGCACTCCTCAGCTACCGTAACATAACAGTATCACCGGCCATAAAATTGTATGGTACTCACAGAAGGGAAAAAATATTTTGAAGGAAGAAAAGTTGTCAGAGATATTTTTTTGTTTGTTGCATTTTTTTTTTTTTTTCCCTCTGTATCTCTGGGTGCTGGGGAGGATCTTTTCTCCCAATGGAGTTTGCACAGTTGTCTGGCCGTGTGGATCAGCTTGCCACTGAGGTTCAGAGTATTGCTGCATATCTTGCTAGGTTGCCTGTTGTGGAACCTAGGATCCCCATGCCAGATTTGTTTTTAGGGGATCGAGCTAAGTTTCAGAATTTCAAAAATAATTGTAAATTGTTTCTTGCCTTAAAATCTAAGTCCTCAGGAAACGCAGCGCAACAGGTTCAAATTATCATCTCTCTCCTGCGCGGCGATCCTCAGGATTGGGCTTTTTCCCTGATACCTGGGGATCCTGTTTTGAGTGATGTTGATGCATTTTTTCAGGCTTTGGGGTTATTGTGCGATGAGCCTAATGTCACTGATCAAGCTGAAAAAGCCTTGTTGGCATTAAATCAGGGGCTTGATGACGCTGAGTTATACTGTCAGAGATTCCGTAGGTGGGCAGTCCTGACCAAGTGGAATGACGACGCTTTGGCGGCCCTTTTCCGGAAGGGTCTGTCGGATAATGTAAAGGATGTTATGGTGGGATTCCCTGTCCCCTCTGGTCTCAATGATTCTATGTCATTAGCGATTCAAATTGACAGACGTTTGCGTGAACGGAGAAGTATGCATGGAGTGGTGTTGCCTTGTGAGCCAGCTGCTGAGCCCATGCAGTGTGATGGAGTGGTGTCTGGGGCACAGCGTCATGAGTTTCGAAAGCGCAATGGGTTATGTTTCTACTGTGGTGATGCCTCTCATGCTATTTCAGTCTGCCCTAAGCGGGGAAGACATTTTGCACGCTCAGTTGTCTTGGGTAGTGTTCAGACTAAGTTTTTATTAACTGTCACTCTGATATGCTCTCTGTCCTCATTTTCTGCTCAGGCTTTCGTTGATTCTGGAGCAGCTATTAACCTGATGGATTATGATTTTGCTAAACGTTGTGGGTTTCCCTTGATACCCCTACAGAAGTCTATTCCTTTACTGGGGATCGATTCTACCCCTTTGGCTGAGAATAAACCCCAGTTTTCTACTCAGGTGATAATGAGGGTTGAACCTGATCACCAGGAGTGCTGCAAATTTTTGGTTCTATATAATCTGCATGACATTATAGTGCTGGGTTTCCCTTGGTTACAGTCTCATAATCCTGTTTTGGATTGGAAATCTGTGTCTGTAACCAGTTGGGGCTGCCAATGTGTTAATACCAACACTCCTGTTTTTTCTGCCTCCCCCCAGGCTGAGGATGTTCCTGACTTTTTGTTTGATTTTTATGATGTGTTTAGCGAAAGTAAATCTGCATCCTTGCCTCCCCATAGGAGCTATGACTGCGCTATTGAATTAGTGCCAGGTAGTAAATTCCCTAAAGGTCGCCTTTTTAACTTGTCTGTACCTGAACATGACGCTATGCGGTCTTATATCAAGGAATCATTGGAGAAGGGTCATATCAGACCATCCTCTTCACCCTTAGGTGCCGGTTTTTTCTTTGTGGCCAAAAAAGATGGTTCATTAAGGCCGTGTATTGATTATCGTCTCTTGAACAATATTACTGTGAAATATCAATACCCATTATCCTTGATTTCTGACCTGTTTTCCAGGGTGAAAAACGCTACTTGGTTTACCAAGCTTGACCTCAGGGGGGCGTATAACCTTATTCGCATTAAGCACGGGGATGAATGGAAGACGGCATTTAACACCCCTGAAGGGCATTTTGAGTACCTTGTGATGCCTTTTGGGCTCACTAATGCTCCTTCCGTCTTCCAGTCCTTCATGAATGACATTTTCAGGGATTTTGTGGACAAGTTTCTGATTGTTTATTTGGATGATATCTTGATTTTTTCTAATGACTGGGACTCTCATGTGAAACATGTTCGAACTGTATTCCAGATTTTGAGAGAGAATGCTCTGTATGTGAAGGGATCAAAGTGTCTTTTTGGCGTACAGAAGATCTCATTTCTGGGATTCATTTTGTCCCCATCTGTTATTGAAATGGACCCGGTCAAGGTTCAGGCCATCTGTGATTGGGTCCAACCTACTTCATTAAAGGCTCTTCAGAGATTTTTGGGTTTTGCCAATTTTTATCGTAAATTTATTGGTAATTTCTCGGTTATTGTTAAACCATTAACTGATTTGACCAGAAAGGGTTCTGATGTGGTGAATTGGCCTCCTGAGGCAGTCTCTGCGTTTCAGGAACTTAAGCAGAGATTCACTTCTGCTCCTGTTCTACGGCAGCCTGATGTTTCTCTGCCATTTCAGGTGGAGGTTGATGCCTCTGAAATTGGGGCAGGTGCCGTTTTGTCCCAAAAAGATCCAGAGACCTCTAAAAGTAACCCTTGTGCCTTTTTCTCTCGAAAATTTTCTCCTACTGAACGTAATTATGACGTGGGTAATCGGGAGTTATTGGCCATGAAGTGGGCTTTTGAAGAGTGGAGACATTGGCTGGAGGGAGCCAAACATCAGGTGGTGGTCCTTACGAACCATAAGAATCTGGTCTATCTGGAATCTGCCAAGCGACTCAATCCTAGACAGGCCAGGTGGGCCTTGTTTTTCACACGTTTTAATTTTGTGGTTTCCTTTCTTCCTGGCACTAAGAATGTTAAGGCGGATGCCCTCTCGAGGAGTTTCCTTTCGGACTCTCCTGAGCTATCTGATCCTCTGTTTTTTGAAGGAGGGTGTAGTTCTTTCCGCCATCTCGCCCAATTTGAGACTTGCTCTGGAGGGATGTCAGGAGGATAGGCCCGAGCGCTGCCCTGTTGGAAAATTGTTTGTCCCGGACCAATGGAAAAAGAGTGTGATGTCTGAGATTCATTGTTCCGCATTGGCTGGGCATCCCGGAATTTTTGGTACCAGAGACTTGGTTAGTCGGTCCTTTTGGTGGCCTACCTTGTCTCGCGATGTCAGGGAATTTGTGCAGTCCTGCGGGACTTGCTCTCGCTCCAAGCCTTGCTCTCGCTCTAGTGGTTTGTTGATGCCATTGCCTGTGCCCAAGAGACCATGGACCCATATCTCTATGGATTTCATTTCCGATCTTCCTGTTTCTCAGAGAATGACCACCATCTGGGTAATTTGTGATAGGTTTTCCAAAATGATACATCTTGTGCCATTACCTAAGTTGCCTTCCTCCTCTGAATTGGTGCCGTTGTTCCTTCAGCACGTGGTTCGTTTACACGGCATTCCTGAGAACATTGTGTCTGACAGAGGAGTCCAGTTTGTTTCCAGATTTTGGAGGACTTTTTGTTCTAAACTGGGTGTTCAATTGTCTTTCTCCTCGGCATTTCATCCTCAGACCAATGGTCAAACTGAGAGAACAAACCAGACATTGGAGACTTATCTAAGATGCTTTGTGTCTGCTGATCAGGATGACTGGGTCTCTTTTTTGCCTTTGGCTGAGTTTGCTCTTAATAATAGGGCTAGCTCTGCCACTTTGATGTCTCCGTTTTTCTGTAATTCTGGGTTTCACCCTCGATTTTCTTCAGGACAGATGGAGGCTTCTGTCTGTCCAGGTGTTGACTCTGTTGTTGAGCGTATGCAGCAGATTTGGGACCAGGTAGTGGAGAGGTTGTCCCTCTCTCAGGAGAAGGCCCAGCGGTTTGCTAACCGGCATAGGACTGATGGTCCTCGGTTTAGGGTGGGGGACTTGGTCTGGTTGTCCTCAAAGAATATTCCTATGAGAGTAGCATCTCCTAAATTTAAGCCTAGGTTCATTGGACCTTATAAGATCATGGAGATTATTAATCCTGTTTCTTTTCGTTTGCTTCTTCCAGGGACATTTAAGATCCATAACGTGTTCCACAAGTCCTTGTTGAAGAGGTTTGTTGAGCCAGTGGTTCCTGCTGCTGTGCCTCCTGACCCTGTTTTGGTTGAGGGCAATCTGGAGTATGTGGTTGAGAAAATATTGGATTCTCGTTTTTCTAGACGAAGACTCCAGTATTTGGTTAAATGGAGAGGTTATGGTCAGGAAGACAATTCTTGGGTGTTTGCTTTGGACATCCATGCTAGGAGACTTATCCGTGCGTATCATAGAACTCATCCTGACCGACCTGGTTGCTCAAATGAGGGTTCGGTGACCCCTCCTCAAGGGGGGGGTACTGTTGTGAATGGGTTTGAGATGAGTTCTGAGCAGAGGCTCCCTCTGGTGGTTACAAGCGGTACTAGTGAGGATTGTGAGGACTGGGAATCAGGTGTTACTGATTGGTCTTATATAAGGGAGTCATTTTCCCATCAGGGTTGCCGGTGATCAATTGTTCTGGTCTGAATCCTTCTTTCCAGTTTCCCTTGTAGCCTGCTGTGTCGTGTCTGCATCTCCTGCTATCAGATAAGACAATTTCTTATTTTGTGTTTGTGCTATATTTTTGCATTTTGTCCTGCACTTCTGTGGGGGCCTTCAGGGTCCCCTCCGGCTTTTGCCCTCTCAGTTTAGTCCAGCCACTGTGTTTTGTACTTTTGCTTTTTCCAGTTTTTTTTCAGTGGCTGCTGTTTTGTTTTTTGTTACACCAGAGAACTGGTTTGGGTGGTAGAGGTCGTGTGATCTCAGGTGATTTTGAAATTAGTAGAGTTGGTGTTTTTTCAGGGTTTTCTAAGATTGCAGTAAGTACCCTTCCTATCCTTTTCTATTTAGATAGTTTGGGCCCCAGCGTTTGCTCATACTATTTTCTTTCTGTGTCAGTATTTCCTCTTGTCTAACCGCCATTACATGTTTGGGGGCTTTCTAATATCTTTGGGGTTCTGCTCCGGGGCAGATAGCTTTCCTATTTCTATCTTTGGGTGTGGTTAGTTTCTCAGGCTGTGACGAGGCGTCTGGGACCAACGTGGGAACGCTCCACGGCTGCCTCTAGTTGCGGTGGTTAGTCAGGGTACTGCAATCTCATAGATTCCAACTGCTCTGGTGTATCTCCTTTTTTACCTGCACTCCTCAGCTACCGTAACATAACAGTCTCCCCCTCATCACCCATATAATACCCCATGCAGGATGTCACCCCCCACATCCCCCATATAATGCTTCGTACAGAATACTGGACCCAATATAATACTCCATACAGAATACTGGACCACATATAATGCTCCATACAAAATATGGAGCTCTCCTCTACACTGTGCTGCGTTCTGCACTGTTACGGCTCAGGAAAGGGCGCTGTGGAAAGACTCCCCATTATCATCATCATTGCCTGCCCATTATCATCATCATTGCCTCCCCTTATCATCATTGCCTGCCCATCATCATCATCATTGCCTCCCTATCATCATCATTGCCCCCCCATTAATATCATCATCATCATTGCCTTCCCATTATCATTGCCTCCCCATCATTATCATTGCCTCCCATTATCATTGCCTCCCCATTATCATTGCCTCCCCATCATCATCATTATCATTGCCTTCCCATTATCATTGCCTCCCCATCATCATCAGTATCATTGCATTTGCCTCCCCATTAATATCATCACTGATTGCCTTCCCATTATCATTGCCTCCTACCACCATCACACATACAGCACCGCAGGCAGCACTCTCTCACATACACACAGGCACTCTCTCACATACACACAGGCACACACACACACACGATCTCACCTGTCCGGCGTCCTCGCGCTCTCTGCCACAGCCGGCGCTGCTGTGAGAGAGGAAGCGCCAGCGCAGGCGCCCCCTGGAGCTTGGAGCTGTGGCAGCGGAGGCACGGGGAGAGGTGAGTATTGCGCCGGTTGCTGCCGGGGCCCTGAGCAAGCGGGGGGGGGCCCAGTGGCGGCGCTGACACCGCTAACGGGCGCCGGGGTGCCCGACGGCGAGTGGGTCCCCTCGCTGCTCAGGGCCCCAGCACTTGCCCGGGTGTGCCGGGTACTGACGCCGGCCCTGCCCGGAGCAGAACCTCCTCGGGGACGAGTCTATCCCCCTTCTCTCCCGGAGACAGAGGCTATGTCTCAATACATTCAGGAGAATCTGGCAAGAGAATTCATTAGGAAGTCAGTGTCACCTGCAGGGGCGGGGTTCTTCTTCGTTCAGAAGAACGGAGAATTACGTCCATGCATCGATTACAGGGGTCTTAACGCCATTACCGTTAAGAATAAATACCCGTTGCCCCTGATTTCGGAGCTCTTTGATAGGCTACGGGGAGCAAGGATATTTACCAAATTAGATCTGCGGGGTGCTTATAACCTGATTCGCATCCGTGAGGGGGACGAATGGAAGACGGCTTTCAATACCAGAGATGGGCACTATGAATATCTGGTGATGCCCTTCGGGCTCTGTAATGCCCCAGCCGTCTTCCAAGACTTTGTTAACGACATCTTCCGGCATATGCTTTCCACCTCAGTCGTAGTCTATCTGGATGATATTCTCATCTTCTCCCCAGATATTGACTCCCACCGGAAAGATGTCTGCAGAGTCTTCGACCTCTTACGGGCAAATTCTCTCTACGCTAAGTTGGAGAAATTAAACACACAGGGTGATGTTGCCATCACAAGAAAAACGATATTGGGTCCAAGATTGAAAAATATATGTATAAATCTTTATTTGAAAAATCATGTGACAAGAACAAGTAAACAGAGGACAATACACAGCTGTAGGCCAGCGTAGGTGACCGCACAACCTGAGAAAAAAGGAAGACACCCTGATCCCAGTCCTCCTGATAACTAATAGGAAACAGTGTCCTAGAGCCAGCGATGTAAACAGAATGTGTTCACAGACTCTTAACATAGATTGAACAAACCAATGTCCACTGGAGGTAACATAATGTAACCCAATCTCTAAAGGGGATAAAACTAACACTGGAGACTCTGTGTGAGCATGTGAAAATACCTATTGCTGACTAACGAGGAAACCAAGACAGAGATTGTGATCACATGGGGCGAAACCGCCGATTCAAAGTACCGGTAAATTACCTCTCTGCTTCGGATGCACACGGGGGCTGGGATCAGCGCGTCTGCCACGACGTGCATTTCGGAATGGAATCCTTCGTCAGGGGCGTGCATACTACAATGACCGGAAAGTTTAAAAGGCGGTGGACCGGAAGTCGCGTGCCGCGGACCGGAAGTGACGCTTCTGATACCGCAGCAACCCACTATGCCGAGCGGCGCCAGCGTCATGCAGGGGGCAGGCAGACATCCAAGATGTCATGGCAACCAACCGCATAGAGACGCGGGAGACTGCACGGCAAGTGAGGTGCGGCACAGAAGCATGCAGGACCACGTGCTCCCTGATCCGTATTTTGAGTTGACGTGTGGTAAGTCCCACATAGATTAGGGAGCACGGACAGGTAGCATAGTAAATAACTGACTTGGTAATACGGATCAGGGAACATGTACTAGCTATAGAGGCAGCAGTGAATGAAGTGAACACATCTGTGTTGAAGACGATACCCAAACACTTCAAATTACATCATAACTGTGACAGTAAGGGGTTTAGAGTGAGAGGTATTGATTGTCTGGATTTAGGGATACGGGGAGGTAAGGTATCTCAACGCCTGGCGCACTAGAGACACGATGGATTTGGACCCTTAACACGGTCCATCCATTGGGATTAAACGAGAATTTGAGCTTTGTTCCCTTTTTGTGATCGCCGCCCTGTTGTGTGTAGGTCTGTGCGGGTGCCTACACTATCCTGAGTGCGTTTCTTTTAACCGGTTTTAATTATTATTTTTTGCTTCTATTTTTCCATGTTCAATAGGTTTTAATATTTACATTTCTTGAACAAGATTGGTGTTCCTCCTCCCTGGTGGCCCCTAGTACATCCGGAAGAATCTCACACTGAACATCACGACTGTTTATTTTTATTGTTTATTCTTTATTGTTGTTTTTCTGTTGTCTCTATTATTGGTGGTCTGTCATCTATTAGTTGTGTTTTTGTTTATTTTGATCTGTTAGTAATTTCTGTTTGATATTTACCGTATATGTTTATATAATTTTTATTGGTGATTATGCGTTCCGTCCATTTCTTGAGTATCTCGTATGTATTTAAATATTGAGCCGGTTGACCTCTTGAGCAAATAATTTGGCCACTAGGCAAAATATGCTTATTATTTTCTATTGGTCCCTTGTGGTTCTCATTCATTTATATATGCAGGTGCTCTGTTTTGCACGGTCCCCATCGTGACCTACTCTCACTCCCTTTGTGATGATTTACATATGCACTTGTTATTAATATCTGTATTAGTAAATCTTTTGGTTTTCTATTATCAGCTGAATACCACCAAGATATTTGTTCATTAGTATCATTTAATGCATTTAATAGTGTGGTTCTATCCCTTGATGTTAGCACTAGGTTTTCCTTGCGGATGTGTTAATCCATTTGCGGTTCCTCCCCCTGGGGGGTTGCGCAGTCGAGGTCCTGCATGCTTCTGTGCCGCACCTCACTTGCCGTGCAGTCTCCCGCGTCTCTATGCGGTTGGTTGCCATGACATCTTGGATGTCTGCCTGCCCCCTGCATGACGCCGGCGCCGCTCGGCATAGTGGGTTGCTGCGGTAACAGAAGCGTCACTTCCGGTCCGCGGCACGCGACTTCCGGTCCACCGCCTTTTAAACTTTCCGGTCATGGTAGTATGCACGCCCCTGACGAAGGATTCCATTCCGAAACGCGCGTCGGGGCAGACGCGCTGATCCCAGCCCCCGTGTGCATCCCAAGCAGAGAGGTAATTTACCGGTACTTTGAATTTGGCGGTTTCGCCCCATGTGATCACAATCTCTGTCTTGGTTTCCTCGTTAGTCAGCAATAGGTATTTTCACATGCTGACACAGAGTCTCCAGTGTTAGTTTTATCCCCTTTAGAGATTGGGTTACATTATGTTACCTCCAGTGGACATTGGTTTGTTCAATCTATGTTAAGAGTCTGTGGACACATTCTATTTACATCACTAGCTCTAGGACACTGTTTCCTATTAGTTATCAGGAGGACTGGGATCAGGGTGTCTTCCTTTTTTCTCAGGTTGTGCAGTCACCTACGCTGGCCTACAGCTGTGTATTGTCCTCTGTTTACTTGTTCTTGTCATATGATTTTTCAAATAAAGATTTATACATATATTTTTCAATCTTGGACCCAATATCGTTTTTCTTGTGATGGCAACATCACCCTGTGTGTTTATTTTTAATTGACGATGGGTCCACACTAGTAGTCCAGTCTATATGGCTCCCAGTGTGGTTTGGCATTTGGGTAAGCCAGTATTTAGTTTATCTTTCCATTTGCATTTCTTAAGTTGGAGAAATGTATGTTTGAGCAGGAGTCTGTTATGTTTTGGTAGCTGAGGAGAAACTGCAAAAAATAGCCAAAGTAACAATACACCAGAGAGGCTGGAAACTATTGGATTGCAGTAATCTAAACTAACCGCCACACTAGAAGTAGCCGTGGAGCGTACCTACGGTGATCCTAGACACCTCGTCACAGCCGGAGAGATAACTACACCTAAAGGCAGAAAGATGAAAGCTATCTGCCGCGGAGCAGAATCCCCAAAGAAATAGGAAGCCCCCGAACATGTAATGGCGGTTAGACAAGAAGAAAACACGGACACAGACAGAAAATAGAATGAGCAAACGCTGGGGCCCAATCTGTCTAGATAGAAAAGTATAGGAAAGAATTCGAACTGCAACCCAAAAAAACCCTGACAAAAATATCAACACTTCTGATTAACAAAAAAACCTGAGATCAAACGATCTCTACCACCTAAATCAGATCTCTGGTGCAACACACAGCAACACAGCAAACAAAAAGTGACAAAGGAACAAAGCAAACAGAAAATAAGCACAATTGCAGCGCAAGACCCCAAAAGGGGACCAGGCTGCAATCCACTGCAAGCAGCAAACCAGCAGTGAAAATCCAACAGAGGAAAAAAAAGCAAAACACTTATCTGAATGAGAGCAGGAAAGCAAGCTGTGCTCCAAGCAAGAGCAGGAGGAACAATTGATTACCGGCAAGGCTGCTGGGAACTCAGGTCACTTATATCATACCATTCAGAGCCAGCTGAAGGCCATTCAGTAATTAGTTCATTACCCTCAGCAAACACCGGAGGGAGCCCCAGCTCAGAAGTCGCCTCCAAGGTATTCACAACAGGAGTCCTTACCGTTCCTGGGCTATATCATCTCTGCCCAGGAACTGGCTATGGATCCTGCCAAACTTCAGGCGGTGATGGACTGGTAAGAACCCCATTCTCTGAAAGCAGTGCAGCGCTTTATGGGGTTCATTAATTACTATCGTCAGTTTATTCCCCATTTTTCAACTTGGTAGCTCCCTTGATAGCTCACACCAAGAAGGGAGCAAATCCTAAATTGTGGTCAGAAGAGGTCTCCAAGGCCTTCACTTCTATTAAGTCCCATTTTGCTAGTGCTCCCATCCTACATCGCCCCGATGTTGATAAGCCCTTTATTTTGGAGGTGGATGCCTCGTCCGTTGGTGCTGGAGCAGTTCTTTTCCAGAAGGATGCTCAAGGTCGGACGCATCCTTCTTCTTTTCCAAGACCTTCACACCAGCGGAGAAGAATTATTCCATCGGGAACAGGGAGTTGCTTGCAATGAAGTTGGCCTTCTCTGAGTGGAGACATCTGTTGGAGGGGGCCCGCTTTCCCTTCCAAGTTTTTACTGATCACAAAAATCTGGTTTATTTACAAACTGCCCAGCGGCTAAATTCCCATCAGGCCAGATGGTCATTATTTTTCTCCCGCTTTCACTTCACTCTCCATTTTCTTTCGGGAGAGAAGAATATCCGGGCTGACTCTCTCTCTCTCTCTCCGTCGTGTCTTCCGAGGAGGAGGAGGGGGAGCCGTGGCTTATTGTCCCCTCTGAGAGCCTGAGAACTGTAGCTCCGGTGTCGCTAGAGTCTGTGCCGTCCGGCAAGACTTTTGTACTATCTAATTTTCGACCGGAGGTTCTCTCTTGGGCTCATTCGTCCCGGGTTGGTGGAAATTTTGGGAAAAAAAGGACATCCAAGCTTCTGGCGAGGACGCACTGGTGGCCGCATATGGTCAGGGACGTTGGAGACTATATTTGGGCATGTGTCTCCTGTGCCAAAAATAAGTCTCCTCGTCAACGGCCAGCTGGGTTACTTTATCCATTGCCGGTGGCAGACAGGCCCTGGGAGATGGTCGGGATGGACTTTGTGGTAGGCCTACCCAAGTCTCGTGGTTGCACCATCATATGGGTTATCACCGACCACTTCTCTAAAATGGTGCACTTGGTACTGCTACCCCGGTTACCTTCTGCACGGGCATTGGCGGCACTGTTTATTAGACACATCTTCCGCTTACATGGTATGCCGGACAAATTGTCAGTGACCGGGGTCCCCAGTTTGCGTCTCGGTTCTGGAGAGAGCTTTGTCACATTCTCAGTATAGAATTAAATCTCTCTTCTGCCTATCATCCCGAGACAAATGGGTTGGTAGAGAGGGCCAACCAGACCTTGGTCACATATCTGCGTCACTTTGTTTCGGCCAGGCAGGATGACTGGGCATCCTTGCTACCGTGGGCGGAGTTTGCATTAAACAACGCCGTGGCTGATTCCACTGGACAAACTCCATTCCTCCTTAATTACAGTCAGCATCCGTGGGTTCCTGTACCTATGCCCGTGTCTTCCACCGACTCCAGGGTGGCAGACTAGGCTGTGGAGGCACGGGACATTTGGGACCGCACTCAGGATGCCATTCTGGCCTCCAAGAAGAGGATGAGGTCCACCGCCGACGCACATCGGCGCCCCGCTCCGACTTTTGCCCTGGTGACTTAGTGTGGCTCTCCGCCCGTAACATCAGGCTGCATGTAGAGTCCACTAAGTTTGCACCTCGCTTATTGGGTTCCTTCAAGGTCCTCGAACAGGTCAATCCTGTGTTCTACTGTCTAGCCCTTTCGCCACGCCTGGGTATCACCGATAAATTCCATGTCTCCCTCCTGAAACCCGTATACTTGTCCCTTGTTTTCCGAGTCATCTGCCGGGACATCGGGTTCGTCTACGGACAACTATGAGGTGAATGCTATTCTGGGGTGCAAGGTGGTACGTGGCAAAAAGTTTTATTTGGTGGATTGGAGGGGTTATGGGTCTGAGGATAGGTCATGGGAGCCTGCTGAGCGTATTCAGGCTCCGCAGCTCATTGCTGCCTTCGAGCAAAGCGAGGCCCAAGGAGGGAGGGGCCCTGGGGGGGTAATGTTAGAGGTCGAGTTCCCGCTTCTGCACAAGGGGAATCTCGAGCCATTCCCGCTGCGGTCCCCCATCCATCTCCAGCCGCAGTGGAGTCTCCTCAGCAGAGACGTCGGTCCCAGCTTCTTGCTCAGCTTAGTACTGTGCAGAGGTTTACTGCTGCCTCTCCAGGTTCTGCTATTGTGCCCAGTACTGGTCAGCGGCGAGCAGACGTCTTTAGGACTAAGTCCTGCGTTTGCCCTTCTGAGCATGCCCAGGGTAAGATCTCTCATTGGAGATCAGGGGTCACATGCTCAGGTACTGTGGCAGCTCCTTTTGGTCTGCCAGGAAGGTCCTGAAACTACATGTGTTCTGTACAGTTTCTCATTGGTCCTTTTCTGGCAGGCCCTGTAGTTGCTACTATAAAAGGGTTGTATGGCCATGCGCTAGTATCAATTGCATTATGTGCTTTGCGCCAGTGTGATCATGCACGCATGTGGTTAGGGCTCGGCTGAAATAAGCCCCTAGAATACCGGCACCTCCGGTGAGATTTGTGTGCAAGTGGTTAGGGCTTGGCTGAAATAAGCCCCTAGAATACCGGCTTCTCCGGTGAGGAGATTGCCTGATTGCGTTGCTGATTGCATGACCACGGACTGCTGTCCGCACAGCAGTTGTCTGTGCATCCCTGTGGAGTTAACAGGACACAGTTCCTATCTCTGCGTCTCTACCTCAGCGACTCTGTGGTGTAACAGAGTTCGTTTATACCGCCATATAGGGCCACACTATCTATATTTGCGACTCTGTGAAGTAACAGAGTTCCCTATACCGATATCTTACTAGCAGCAGGCTCTGCCTGCACGGTGGACCCCGCTCTGCGAACGCACACACTATTTATATTTATCTGGTGCGTTCCGCAGACCCTAACAATGTGCAGATATACATATGTGGTCAAAATTGTTGGTACCCTTCGTTTAATGACAGAAAAACCAACAATGGTGAAAGAAATAACTTGAATCTGACAAAAGTAATAATAAATCAAAAATCTATGAAAATGAACAAATGAAAGTCATACATTGCTTTTCAACCATGTTTACGCAGAATTTAAAAAAAAATAAAACTCTTGAAATAGGCCTGGACAGAAATGATGGTACCCTGAAAATAATGTGACAAAAGGGACATGTTGAATCAAGGTGTGTCCACTAATTAGCATCACAGGTGTCTACAATCTTGGAATCAGAGATTGGGCCTTTATAGAGGGCTACAGATACTCACTGTGCTGTTTGGTAACATGGTGTGTATCACAATCAACATGGACCAGAGGAAACTAACGAAAGAGTTGTCTCAGGAGATTGGAAAGAAAATTATAGACAAACATGTTAAAGGTAAAAGTTATAAGACCATCTCCAAGCAGCTTGATGTTCCTATGTCTACAGTTGCACATATTATTCAGAAATTTAAGCTCCATGAGACTGTAGCCAACCTCCCTGGACGTGGCCACAGGAGGAAAATTGATGACAAATCAAAGAGACGGATAATATGAATGGTAACAAAAGAGCCCAAAAGAGGTGAACTTCAAGCTCAAGGAACATCAGTGTCAGATCGCACCATCCATCTTTGTATGAGCCAAAGTGGACTTCATGGGAGAAGACCAGGGAGGACACCATTGGTGAAAAAAAATCATAAAAAAGCCAGACTGGAATTTGCCAAACTACATGTTGACAAGCCATAAAGCTTCTGGGAGAATGTCCTATGGACAGATGAGACAAAATGAACTTTTTGTCAAGGCACATCTGCTCTATGTTCACAGACAGAAAAATTAAGCATATCAAGAAGAAAACACTGTCCCTACTGTGAAACATGGAGGAGGCTCTGTTATATTCTGGGGCTGCTTTGCTGCATCTGGCACAGGGTGTCTAGAATCTGTGCAGGGCACAATGAAATATCAAGACTATCAATGGATTCTAGAGAGAAATGTGCTGCCCAGTGTCAGAAAGCTTGGTCTCAGTCGCAGGTCATCGGTCTTGCAACAGGATAATGACCTAAAACACAGAGCTAAAAACACCCAAGAATGGCTAAGCGGAAAACATTGGACTATTCTGAAGTGGCCTTCTGTGAGCCCTGACCTAAATCCTATTGAGCATCTTTGGAAAGAGCTGAAACATGCCATCTGGAAAAGGCAACCTTCAAACACGAGACAACTGGAGCAGTTTGCTCTTGAGGAGTGGCCAAAATACCTGTCGAGAGGTGCAGAAGTCTCATTGACACTTATACGAATTGTTTGATTGCAGTGATTGCCTCAAAAGGTTGTGCAACAAATATTAAGTTAAGGGTAACATCATTTCTGTCCAGGCCTATTTCATGAGTAAAAATTTTTTTTTAAATTCTGTGGAAGCTTGGTTGAAAAGCAATGTCTGACTTTCATTTGTTCATTTTCATAGATGTTTTATTTTTTATTTCTTTTGTCAGATTCAAGTTATTTCTGTGACCATTGTGGCTTTTTCTGTCATTAAACAAGGAGTAACAACAATTTTGACCACATGTGTATGTGGGATACCAAGCATTACAGAGTAAAAAAGGTAATAAGAAGTGGAAGATTCCCTATAATGAGGCAAATGGGAACACTGTGGATGCTGTCTGGCCTATGATCCGGCGGTGTCCGTCTTTTTAGGCGAGCACAAAAGCTCGGTCTGTCACAGTTTGTGCACCTATGAAAAGAAGGACAACGCTGAACAGGGCCAGACTGAGTCCAGAGTAAATATGCAGCCTCATTATAGTAAATAGATCATTGGAAGGTTTCATCTGAATCACGCCACTCGGAGATTAAGATGGAAACCCCGATGTAAGTGCTCACTGTAGAGCGCCGGATAAATGTGATTGCAAATGTTATGTAAAATGTTCCTAACAAAAGCTTCAAATTAATCCACAAAAAAAGCCCCATTCAGGTCCGTCCTCTGTCAATGGAAATATAGGGGGCTTCCACGTTACTGGTAGTACAAAAGCTCTGGAAAAGTGAAATGGCTCCTCTCCCCCCAAAGAAATCCAGTGAATTCTGCGCTCCCAAATCCAAATGCCCCTTCCCTACTGAGCCCCAGTGTGTCTAAACCAGATTACCACATTTAACGTCCACATGTTTGGCATTTCTGTAGTGATGAGATCCCGCCTAATTTATGGGTACGGGTCTCCAGAAGCATGAGCTGGGCACAATGTACAGGCACTAAAACATACTGGTCACTACAACATACTGGTCACTACAACGTACTGGTCACTATTACAGCAGTTTACAATTTACACTCAGTGAAATACACTGCTGCTTGTTTCTAGAAAACACTCATGGATTCAAAAACATCACTACACCTGTAGGTAAATTACCAAAGGGATATAATTTCCAAAAAGGGGTCACTTGCAGGGGGAGTCTGCTCTTCTAGCACTTAGCACTGTATATGTAGTCCGTAAACTAATCTAGAAAAATCTGCACTTCAGGAGTCAAATAGCGCTGTTCCTCCAGAGTCTCACCGTATGGCTAAGCGATACTTTACAGCCACATATGGTGTATTTCTACATTCAGCAGAAATTGTGGGAAAAATGTTGGTGCCATTTTACCATTTCCCAGTGTGAAAATGTAAAATCTGGGACTAAAACAAAATTTTAGTGGTAAAAATATAATAATTTTTTTCTTCCCTGCGAAATGGTATCAAATTCTGTGACCCACCAGTGGGGTCAATATGATTAGTGCACCCCTTCGATGAATTCATTGACAGGCATAGTTTGTAAAATGAGGTCACTTATGATGGTTTCTGCTGTTCTGGCATCTCAGGGACTCTAACATACTCAAACTATTCAAGCAAAATCTGAACTCCAATATGGCACTTTTTCCCTTCTGAGATTTGCACTGTACCTCAAAAGTAGTTTTCAACCACATATGGGGTATCAGCATACTCAGGGGAAATTGCAGAACAAATTTTGAGGTCCATTGTCTCCTGCTATCCTTGTGAAAATGAAAAAAATTGGGGTAGAAAAACATTCCATCAAAGGCTGCGTTCCAAAACGTCACTCCTTTTCTGAGCCCTTCAGTGCGCTCAATCAGTAGTTAAGCGCCATTTATGGGGTATTTGAGTACTCAGGAGAAATTACACAACAAATTTTGTGTTCAATTTTCTCCTGTTACCCTTGTGAAAGTGCAAAATTTGGGGCTAAAAGAATGTTTTTGTGAGAAAAATTTGATTTTTTTTATTGTTACGACTCTATGATATAAACTTTTGTGAAGCACTTGAGGGGTCAAGGTGCTCACCACACATCTAAATACATTCCTTGAGGGGTCAAGTTTCCAAAATGGGGTCACTTGTGGGGGATTTCCACTGTTTAGGCATTCTAGGGGCTCTCCAAACTTGACATGGTGTCCCCTAATTGTTCCAGCAAATTTTACATTCAAAAAGTCAAATAGCACTCCTTTCCTTCAGCGTACGTAGGAGAAATTGCACAATCAATTGTACAGTGCAATTTTTAGTGTTACACTTATGAAAATTCAAAATTTGGGGCTAAAAAATGTTGGAAAAATGTGATGTTTTATTTTCATGGCTCAATGTTATAAACTTCTGTGAAGCGCTCATCACACATCTAAATAAGTTCCCTTAGGGGTGTACTTTTCAAAATGGTGTTACTTGTGTGGAATTTCCACTGTTCAGGGACATCAGGGGCTCTCCAAATGAGACATGTTGTCCGCTAGTTATTCCAGCAAATTTTACATTCATTAAGACAAATGGCACTTCTACCCTTCCGAGCCCTGTCGTGCACCAATACAGTGGTTTTCCCCCACATACTGGGTATTGGTAGGCTAAGGAGAATTTGCACAATAAAATTTGGGGTCCATTTTTTCCTGTTACCCTTGCAAAAATAAAAAAATATGGTGTCTAAAGTAAATTTTTTGTGAAAAAAAGTGAGGTGTTCATTTTTTTCTTACACATTCCAAAAATTCCTGTAAAGCACCTGAAGGGTTAATAAACTTCTTGAATGTAGTTTTGGATCACCTTGTGGGGAGCAGTTTTTAGAATGGGGTCACTTTTGGTTATTTTCTGTCATATAGACCCCTCAAAGTCACTTCAAATGTAATGTGGTCCCTAAAAAAATGGTTTTGTAAATTTTGTTGGAAAAATCAGAAATCACTAGTCAAATTTTAACCCTTATAACTTCCTAACAAAAAAAATATTTTTCAAAAATTGTGCTGATGTAAAGTAGACATGTGGAAAATGATAATTATTAAATATTTTGTATGACATAACTCTTTGATTTAAGGGCATCAAAACTAAAAGTTTGAAGATTGCTAAATTTTCAGCAAATTTCTGCTTTTTTTCACAAATAAACTCAAGTCATATGGAAGAAGTTAACCACTATGATGAAGTACAATATGTCATGAAATAAAAATCTCAGGATCAGCCGGATCAGTTGAAACGTTCCAGAGTTACTACCTCATAAATTGAGACTGGTCAGAATTGTAAAATTTGGCCTGGTCACGAAGGTGCAAACAGGTTTGGGGGGGTGAAGAAGTTAAGATGATAAATAATTTGATGGGAGTGTTTCTTTAAACAACCCTACATCAGTATTATAAGTATGAAAATGCTGACTTGACAGCCACAAAGGTCTACTATTTATTTCTTTTTTTTACTTACTTATATAGCACCATTAACTGCACAGTTTTTTACAGTCATCATCATCACTGTCCCCATTGGGGCTCAATCTATATTCCCGACCAGTATGTCTTTGGAATGTGGAAGGAATCTGGAGAACCCAGAGGAAACCCACTTAAACACGGGGAGAACATACAAACTCAAACTCCTTGCAGATGTTATTCTTGGTGGGATTTATACCCACGACCCCAGCACTGCAACGCAACGGTGCTAAGCCACCATGCTGTCCGGGTCTAACTCTATCACTTCTTTAGAACTAAAGCACACGTGTACAGTCATGGCCAAAAGTTTTGAGAATGACACAAATATTAATTTTTACAAAGTCTACTGCTTCACTTTTTCTAATGGCAATTTGCATATACTCCAGAATGTTATAAAGAGTGATCAGCTTAACAGCAATTACTTGCAAAGTCAATATTTGGCTAAAAAATGAACTTTATCCCCCAAAACACATTTCAACATCATTGCAGCCCTGCCTTAAAAGCTAACCTCTTTTCAGTGATTGCTCCATTAACACAGGTGTGGGTGTTGATGAGGACATGGCTGGAGATCAATCTGTCATGATTAAGTAAGAATGACACCACTGGACACTTTAAAAGGAGGCTGGTGATTGGCATCATTGTTTCTCTTCTGTTAACCATGGTTATCTCTAAAGAAACACGTGCAGTCATCATTGCAAT
The DNA here is from genome assembly GCA_033576555.1 of Oophaga sylvatica. Lineage (NCBI taxonomy): Eukaryota > Metazoa > Chordata > Amphibia > Anura > Dendrobatidae > Oophaga > Oophaga sylvatica. The sequence goes on along the minus strand of JARQOD010000002.1, from coordinate 43,331,947 downwards.
GCACAAAAATGGCCTAACAGGGAAGAGTATTGCAGCTAGAAAGATTGCACCTCAGTCAACAATCTATCGCATCATCAAGGAGAGAGGTTCCATTGTTGCCAAAAAGGCTTCATGGCGCCCAAGAAAGACCAGCAAGCGCCAGCACCGTCTCTTAAAAGTGTTTCAGCTGCGGGATCGGGCTACCAGCAGTGCAGAGCTTGCTCAGGAATGGCAGCAGGCAGGTGTGAGTGCATCTGCACGCACTGTGAGGCAGAGACTCTTGGAGCAAGACCTGGTCTCAAGGAGGGCAGCAAAAAAGCCACTTCTCTCCAGAAAAAACATCATGGACAGACTGATATTCTGCAAAAGGTACAGGCAGTGGACTGCTGAGGACTGGGGTAAAGTTATTTTCTCTGATGAATCCCTTTTCGATTGTTTGGGACATCAGGAAAACGACTCATTCGGAGAAGACAAGGTGAGCGCTACCACCAGTCTTGTCTCATGCCAACTGTTAAGCATCCTGAAAGCATTCATGTGTGGGGTTGCTTCTCAGCCAAGGGAATCGGCTCTCTCACAGTCTTGCCTAAAAACACAGCCATGAATAAAGAATGGTACCAGAATGTCCTCCAAGAGCAACTTCTCCCAACCCTCCAAGAGCAGTTTGGCGATCAACAATGCCTTTTCCAGCATGATGGAGCACCTTGCCATAAAGCAAAGGTGATAACTAAATGGCTCAGGGAACAAAACATAGAGATTTTGGGTCCATGGCCTGGAAACTCCCCAGATCTTAATCCCATTGAGAACTTGTGGTCAATCATCAAGAGACGGGTGGACAAACAAAAACCTAAAAATTCTGACAAAATGAAAGCATTGATTGTGCAAGAATGGACTGCTATCAGTCAGGATTTGGTCCAGAAGTTGATTGAGAGCATGCCAGGGAGAATTGCAGAGGTCCTGAAGAAGAAGGATCAACACTGCAAATATTGACTTGCTGCATTAACTCATTCTAATTGTCAATATAAGCTTTTGTTACTCATATGTTTGCAATTATATTTCTGTCTGTGATAAAAACATCTGTCAAACACACATAAAAACCAGAGGGCAGCAGATCATGTGAAAATATAATATTTGTGTCATTCTCAAAACTTTTGGCCATGACTGTATGTTTTCCCCCTACCAACAGAATTACAATATGGGCTCATACCAGGGCATTGGTGCTATTTTAAGAATTAATATACTGTATCCCAGGACTGTAATATAGCCATGGACATAAGGTCTAAATGTCAAGAGCAAGTGCTTTTTTAACATGATATAAAATAAGGTAAGACATTTTGGGGATTCAAGACCATTTATAGATTTTATCCCAGTATTCCAAATTTTTGCATTGATATGGGTGAATGGGGTCTTATTTTTTTGCAAGACCTTTTGTAATTTACAATATTTTCAATAAATTTTTTGGTAAGTATACAGTTGGGATGATCATTGTTAAGGCCCCATACACGTTAGACTAATGTTGTCTGAACCCACTAATATTGATAGGTTTGGACGATGGTCTAATGTATATGGGGGCACCAGCTAACTGATGGTCAGTAGAGATGTTGATTCTGTATCAATGATTTTAGGCTGCCGATCATCGCATTTTTCTCCCTGAGATAAGCCACTTGCCAACATGTCAGTTGATGACTGTCTCTAAGCGAACACAGGAGCACTTGGCCGAGCGCACTCTCCTGTGTATGGGAAAGTTGGCTGAGATGGTTTCTGGACATACAATCCGTCAAAGCATCGTTCGTCAAACATCCTTCTAATGTGTATGGCCAGCTTTATAGGGAAGCCCATCTCCAGTGCAGTAATCATGTGTATTTGCACCATGGAGAAAACTGACACTGATTTTGCTAGGGCACTGGCAGTACCCACGAGGGCACCATCATGCTAGCAGATGATATTTGGTCATGATGTGTTCAATTCTGTCTTGGCGTGAGAAGTGACTAAATTTAGATGAAATAGTCGTCCTAAGTATGCGTCACCCTTTAATTTTTCTATCATAACTAATGATGAGCGGACCCATGTATGTTGTGGCTCGTCGGGTTTGACCAAACTTTAGTCCAAAGTTCAATTTGGGTACTAGAACTCTACCCGAACTTGAACCCCAATCCAATAGAAGACATTGGGTATCCGAATGGTTCTGTAAAAGGTCTCTCTTTGTCTCTCTCCATCAGAACACTAAAACGGACTTCTGGCAGAAGACACTAGGCATCTGGTACGAGCCCAGAATTTTATAGTTTTGGGTTATTTCACCTCTAATTATAAATGCCCGAACCCCTTGGCAGATACACCATATGGGGTCTGCATGTTCCATTACAGTTCTGTAATTTGGGTTAGAAGAATAGTTCAGCATTAATAGCTATATTCCTGGCAAATTGGCTGAAACTACAGACAGAAAACTTGAACGAAACGTGTGACGGCAAAGTGAACAGAGCCTAAGTGTAAAGATGCACTTTACAATGTAGTGCCATCTGAGGGTACATTGCTGAACGTTACTGGTGTCTTCTATGTATATTGTCACAACCGAGTCTACGAAACCTTTCTCATCTGCAATAAAAATATCCAGTAATATTTAAATATTGGGAGATTTAATTATATAATAATCGTAATTGAAAAAGTTAATGGAAGCTCCCAAGCAGCCCAGGTATTTCAAAATCGAAGTTGCTTACTCATAAAACAGAAACTGTAAGTCAGAAATGATGTAAACCACAGACAGAGAATGCAGCTGTATGGTGCGCATAAAATGTTGCCAAAAAAACTCAGACAACTAGACCCGACTTTACAATGATGCATTCATATATATCCTACAATTGCAATTATGGTGAATACTTCATTTTGGATCTATTGTCTGTCTGTAGACGTTACTGACGCTCATGAATAGTGTCACATTTAAAAGAAAATTAGCCACTGTTCAGCAGAGATGGCATCAGCGCTGTGCGAATGACTAAGACATCGCGCAACAGGAATATCAGAACTTCAGACAGTGGTGTATGTAAACACTCTAGAACAAGCGTGTGATTAGCAAGTGATTTCAAAGGCTGGAGCTGTATGCTTATCCAGGGCTATCGTATGGATGTACTTTACAGACACCAACAGATGTTTACGGCTGATTCACATAGATCATAAAGGAGGGGACACTATACTCACAGCTGTCAACCCAAGGAAGAAGAAACTGCAAATACTTTACTGTTATTTCAAAATTGCTTTGCAAATTCTTCTTAAATTTCATAATTATTTAATTTTTTCCATTATAATATTCTTTATTGTTACTTTTAATTAGTCAATGTCATTTTTTTTAAAATTTGCACTGACCACTTCAAGTACTATGATGCTGCGATGAAGCGTTATGATAAATGCTGATATTTATGTCATTTATGTAGCTGGATTTTATGTTCTATTTAATATAATATTTTTCAGTTATGTATATTTTATATCTCCAACAGAATAGTATTCAAGAGTTATATAAAAAGAAATTGTCATTTAAAGAAGCCCTCCTCCTGCCATCAAGGTTTTTATCCTCTTCATATATTGCATTCATAATGTTACAGTGTACTTACAATTGCTCATATTGGATTCCTACCTATTTAATTCTTCTCTTTTCCATTAGGTCTATGACACCACCTGATTAAGAACAGACTAGCTGAATCCTTCTAAGCTCCATGTGAAAACAGGAAATACCTTCTCCCTGCATGAGTCATCATTATAACAACAATTCTGTGTCACTGCAAAAATCTCTGGCAGGAGGGGAAGCGGAGCAGCTGGCTCAGGAGTTGAAGAGGAGGTGGAACTGGGCTGCCAAGGGACTTTGCAATGACTAGAATTGTAGTTCTACTTAGGACTTAAAGAATTCAGCTACTCAGTTTTTCAGTTTTTAATCACGTGATGTCATAGACTTAATGGACCTAATGGACTATGTGGAGTGCATTATACTGTATGGACCATGGAGAACTATGGACAGAGCATAATACTGTATGGTACTGTATGGAGGACTATGGGGAGCACATTATACTATACTGAGGACTATGGGGAGTGCATTATACTGCATGGAAAACTTTGTGAGTGCATTATACTTTATGGAGAATTATGGGGAGTGCATTATACTGTATGGATGACTATGGGGAGTGCATTATACTATATGGAGAACTATGGGGTACATTATGGTGTATGTAGTACTATAGGGAGTGCATTACACTAAATGGAGGACTATAGGGGTACATTATAAGATATGGAGGACTATAGGGAGTGCATTATACTGTATGGAGGTCTATGGGGAGTTCACTATACTATATGGAGGACTATGGGGTACATTATTATGTATGGAGTACTATGAGGAGTGCATTACACTGAATGGAGGACTTTAGGGGTGCCTTATATGATATGGAGGACTATAGGGAGTGCATTATACTATATGGAGGATTATGCAGAGTGCATTATACTGTATATAGGACTATGGGGAGTGAATTATACTGTATGGAGGAATATAGGGAGGGCATTATATTGTATGAACTATAGAAAACTATGGGGAGTGCATTATGCTATATGGAGGACTATAGGGAGCGCATTATACTGTATTGAGGACTATGGGGAGTGTATTATACTATATGGATGACTATGGTGAGTGCATTTTACTATATGGAGGACAATGCGGGGTGCATTATGCTATATGGAGGACTATGGGTGCGTTATACTATATGGAGGACTATGGGGTATGCATTATACTGTATGGAGGACTATGGGGTATGCTTTACACTGTATGGAGGACTATTGGGTGCATTATACTATATGTAGAACTATAGGGTGCATTGTAATATAAGGAGGACTATGGAGTGCATTATATGGTATGGAGGACTATGTGGAGTGCATTATACTATATGGAGGACTATGGCAGGTGCATTATACTATATGGCCTATGAGGAGTGCATTATACTGCATGGCGGGACTCTGGAGGGTGCATAATACTGTATGGAGGACTATGAGGTTCCATTATGCTGATTGGAGGACTACTGAGAGTGCATTATACTGTATGGAGGACTATGGGGAGTGTATTATACTGTATGGAAGGACTATGAGGGTGCATTATACTATATAGAGGACTATGGGGTGCATTATGCTGTATGGAATACTATGGGGAGTGCATTACACTGAATGGAGGACTATATGGGTGCATTATATGATATGAAGGACTATGGGGAGTACATTATACTATATGGAGGATTATGCAGAGCACATTATACTGTATATAGGACTATGGGGAGTGAATTATACTGTATGGAGGACTATAGGGAGTGCATTATACTGTATGAACTATGGAGGACTATGGGGTATGCATTATAATGTATGGAGGACTATGGGGTGCATTATACTATATGTAGAACTATGGGGTGCATTATACTGTATGGAGGACTATGGGGAGTGCATTATACTATATGGAGGACTATGTGGAGCGCATAATACTATATGGAGGACTATGGAGGGCGCATTATACTATATGGAGAACTATGGGGAGTGCATTACGCTGTATGGTGGGACAATAGAGGGTGCATAATACTGTATGGAGGACTATAGGGTGCACTATACTATATGGAGGAGTATGGGGAGTGCATTAGACTATATGGAGGACTATGGGGTTGCATTATACTGTATGGATGATTACTGAGAGTGCATTATACTATATGGAGTACTATGGAGAGCGCATAATAATGTTTGGAGGACTATAGGGGTGCATTATACTATATGGAGGACTATGGGGAGCGCATTATATTACATGGAGGACTATGGGGAGCGCATTATACTTTATGGAGGACTATGCGGAGTGCATTACACTGTACGGAGGATTATGCAGAGTGCATTACAATATATAAAGGACTATGGGGCATTATACTGTATGGAGGACTCTAGGGTACATTATACTGTATGGAGGACTATGGGGTGTGCGTTATACTATATGGAGGACTATGAGGCGCATTATACTATATGAGGACTATGGGGAGTGCATTATACTATATGGGGAGTATTGGGAGCACATAATACTATATTGAGGACTATGGACAGCTTATTATACTATATGGAGGATTATGAGGTGAATTATATTATATTGGGGAATATGAGGAGTGCATTATACTATACGGAGAACTATGGGAGATTTTTTTTTTTTGGGGGGGGGGACCCAATTAGAACTTCTGCTATTGGGCCCCATGATTTCTATGTATACTACTGCAACTGATCATGAGGAATTATTGAAATTGAACCCAAACAATCTGATGATCAATCCGCTAATACACAGTGGAATTTTATCCATGGCAGTTAATCAGGGCTGGAATCAGGTAGCCCACACTTTGCTTTCTTTTTAATTATGAAAAACAAAATTTGAACAAAATTATGTTTATCAAATACCCTTATTATTATTATTACAACCTCATGCATGTTTTGCAATATATTTTTTATTTTATTTTAGAATATTTGTTTCTTGTTTTTTTGTTTTCTTTTTAATTATGTACATTACCTCTATCCTCCTGTGTTCCCTTGCCATCCACATTCACAGCCCCATCCCCCTCCATCACGACTCATACACATCAGCCCCTCCATACTTCCCTCTCCCATGTACAGTTCCCATGCACTCCTCACCTTCCTGAGAAACCTCAGCCCATCTTGCCCAAACACATCACAGAAAAAACCTACTTACAACTCCAACAACTACCTGCTCTTTATCTTCCTACTCCTACTGATTTCAGGGGACATCTCCCCAACCCTGGTCCAGCATTCCCCAACCTCAATCCCTACCCTACCTCGTATCGAAACCATAATAATCTTATTAATATTACTTGCACTCCCTCATCTCCTTCGTTTAACTGTGCTCTCTGGAATCCACGGTCTGCATGCAACAAGCTAACCTTCCTGCACAACTACTTTCTGAACAACTCTCTTCATCTGTTGGCCCTCACTGAAACCTGGATTCAGGATTCTGACACGGTCTCCCCTGCTGCCATTTCCTATGGTGGCTTACAGTTCTCCCATTCCCCGAGACCCTCAAACAGACATGGTGGTGGAGTTGGCATACTCCTGTCCCCACAATGCACTTTCCAGGTCATCCCCCCAATTCCATCACTCTCATTCCCTTCTTTTGAGGTCCACACCATCAGGCTCTTTCGTCCCCTCTCCCTCAGAGTAGCGGTCATATATCGGCCCCCGGCTCGCCCACCCAGTTCCTTGAACACTTCTCTGCCTGGCTGCCGCACTTCATGTCCTCAGAACTACCAACCCTTATCCTTGGAGACTTCAACATCCCCATTAACAGCCCTACTTCCACACCTGCATCTCAGCTTCTATCACTAACCACTAGAGTTGAGCGATACTTTCCGATATCCAAAAGTATCGGAATCGGAATGGTATCGCCGATACCCAAAAAATATCGGCGATACCCGATACCGATACCGGAAATACAATGTAAGTCTATGGGAACAAAATATCGGAATTAAAAAAAAACCATTCTTGCCTTGTTGGTTAATTGTACATGAAGGAAAACAACAAAGAGTAATGTAGAATTTATTGGGGAGGTTGAGGAGACATTAAAGGCATAGATGTTTAACACAATGCAATGGAATAGCATTAATATTTCTTTTTTTGAAATACGTTTGGATTGACGAAGAAATTGACAATGTTGTTAACCTTTTTTCTATTTTGTCAAATATGTCTGTTTCACAACTTCCATGCTCTTCACCTTTTTAACTTTTCACACACTTTCTCCTTCATAATCTTCAGCAGCATCATCTTTCTCATCAAATTATTCTTCATCTTCACCTTCTTAATCTTCTAAAACTTCTTGCTATTCATCTTTTTGTTAACATTACTTATATTGTTCTTATTAAACAGTTATTATTCTTCATATTCTACTTCTTCATCTTCTTCCTATTCATCCTTTTCATCATATTCTTATTTGTGACAGACATTCCTGTACTTGTAATCTGTAAAACTCTGAATTTTCATCCTTCCGTTCTTGCTGTCACGAAAGATTTTAATTACAACAGTATTTGTCCGCGTTCAGTTTAGCCTGCAGCAGCATCAGGCATTTTCCAGGGGCACCACGAGGAGGAACGGACTCACCCCCATACACTGCTTAGTCTTCTTCTGCTTAGAATTTAAAGCATATATTTTGCTCTTCATTTTGGTCTTATACCTTATGTTCTTCTGCTTTTTGATCTTCTGCTTATTGTTCTTCTGTCTCTTGTTCTTTATCTTGTAGTTTGTCTTAACCTTCTTTGTCCTGTTGGTGATGGTACAAAAGCCAATGGAAGTAACGAGGACCAGCTGACTGTGCTGGAACCCGGAGGGTCAGCAGAAGGAAAAGAGCCAATGGCACAACCGAGGACCAGCTGACGTTACTGGGACACGGTTACTAAGCAGGAGGTACCTGTGCTCCAAAGCACTACCAAGGACCAGCAGACGTTGCTGGAACTCGGATACCGACATGGAGGCACCTAGGCCAAAGGCACTGCGGAGAACCAGCTGACGGTACTGGAACCCGGATGGGTAGCAGAAGGTACCCATGGAAATTAAAGTTGAGGCAGCAGGACTTTTTGCCGTTCACACAGCAGGGGAACAGCTGACATTACTGAACCCCAGTAACACAGGAGCAAGTGTAGACTGTGCTAACAGCACTTCCGAGAAACAACTGGCGGTGTTGTAGCCCAGGGATGAGAAGAGAACATGGTGGAGGCAGCAGGACTTTTTGCCGTTCACACAGCAGGGGAACAGCTGACATTACTGAACCCCAGGAACACAGGAGCAAGTGTAGACTGTGCTAACAGCACTTCCGAGAAACAACTGGCGGTGTTGTAACCCAGGGATGAGAAGAGAACAGGGTGGAGGCAGCAGGACTGTTTGCCGTTCACACAGCAGGGGAACAGCTGACATTACTGAACCCCAGTAACACAGGAGCAAGTGTAGACTGTGCTAACAGCACTTCCGAGAAACAACTGGCGGTGTTGTAGCCCAGGGATGAGAAGAGAATATGGTGGAGGCAGCAGGACTTTTTGCCGTTCACACAGCAGGGGAAACAGCTGACATTACTGAACCCCAGGAACACAGGAGCAAGTGTAGACTGTGCTAACAGCACTTCCGAGAAACAACTGGCGGTGTTGTAACCCAGGGATGAGAAGAGAACAGGGTGGAGGCAGCAGGACTGTTTGCCGTTCACACAGCAGGGGAACAGCTGACATTACTGAACCCCAGTAACACAGGAGCAAGTGTAGACTGTGCTAACAGCACTTCCGAGAAACAACTGGCGGTGTTGTAGCCCAGGGATGAGAAGAGAACATGGTGGAGGCAGCAGGACTTTTTGCCGTTCACACAGCAGGGGAACAGCTGACATTACTGAACCCCAGTAACACGGGAGCAAGTGTTAACTGTGCTAACAGCACTTCCGAGAAACAACTGGCGGTGTTGTAGCCAGGGATGAGAAGAGAACATGGTGGAGGCAGCAGGACTTTTTGCCGTTCACACAGCAGGGGAACAGCTGACATTACTGAACCCAGGAACACAGGAGCAAGTGTAGACTGTGCTAACAGCACTTCCGAGAAACAACTGGCGGTGTTGTAGCCCAGGGATGAGAAGAGAACATGGTGGAGGCAGCAGGACTTTTTGCCGTTCACACAGCAGGGGAACAGCTGACATTACTGAACCCCAGTAACACAGGAGCAAGTGTAGACTGTGCTAACAGCACTTCCGAGAAACAACTGGCAGTGTTGTAGCCCAGGGATGAGAAGAGAACATGGTGGAGGCAGCAGGACTTTTTGCCGTTCACACAGCAGGGGAACAGCTGACATTACTGAACCCCAGTAACACAGGAGCAAGTGTAGACTGTGCTAACAGCACTTCCGAGAAACAACTGGCGGTGTTGTAGCCCAGGGATGAGAAGAGAACATGGTGGAGGCAGCAGGACTTTTTGCCGTTCACACAGCAGGGGAACAGCTGACATTACTGAACCCCAGTAACACAGGAGCAAGTGTAGACTGTGCTAACAGCACTTCCGAGAAACAACTGGCGCTGTTGAAGCCAGGGTCAAGGAGGGTGTAGGCAGAGGCCTAGTATGAGACGTTTGAAGTAGAAGTTGTAGTTAGCAGCAGTAATTTTTGCCAGACACACAGCAGGGGAACAGCAGGCGTTACTGAACCCCAGAAACACATCAGCGATTGTTTTCATCTGTGCATCTAACACTTCTGAGCAGCAACTGGCGCTGTTGAAGCCAGGGTCAAGGAGGGTGTAGGCATAAAATATTGAGTTATTGCCTTGTTACGTGGCCATTGCAAATGTATGTACTTCAAACAAGAATAAATGAAGTTTTACTACGACAATAAAATGATGAATTTCAATTACAAGAATAGAAAAATATTTATACTTGACAGTCCTCTGTGGTTGATAACGTTTAATGGCTAACTGAAAATATGGTAACAAATTCAAAGCTTTCGAGACTACTCAGGTGTCTTCATCAGGCTAAGAGTAAAGCCAAAAATGAAGAATCACATATTTCTACACACAACAGGACACAGGAATAGCTAAGACAAGTGAGGGAGGGACAAGTGAGGGAGACCGGCAACAAAAAGGAGAACAAGGATGAATTATCAGCGCCACACAATCACAGATAAATTAATGAATTTACCTGTGGCAAAAGACTTTTGTATGCCCGGTCATAGCATGATGGATATGGAATTACTGGTATTAAAATATAACTTCAAATATGAGAAACGTACAAAGGTTTCAGAATATAAGCTCATCATGACCTTTGACACTGTTAGTGATGGAATGAATAGATCACATGGATTTATGTCATTCTATATCAATTAAGGAATCTGCGTCTATGCCCTTCCAGGGTCATGAAAACCCAAAAAAAGACGCCAATGAGAGGGCAATCAAACTTTCTATCCTTATCTAGGAACTGTTCCAATATTTATGTTCATCCCTGTGAGATAATGACAGTTCTGATACACGTCACTTACTTGTCTTACCTATTGCACTATTCCTGTGTCCTGTTGTGTATAGAAATATGTGATGCTTAATTTTTTTATTTAGTCTTTGCCTGATGAAGAGACGTGAGTAGCCTTGAAAGCTTGCAATTTGTTTCCATCTTTTCAGTTATCCATTAAAAGGTATCAACCACTGCTGACTCTGAAGTCTAAATATTTTTCTATCTACTGGCTAACACAGTACAAAGATACACATGTTTTCTAATTTCAAGAAGGAAAAATAAAGAAAATACAAATATAAACTCATATATGCACATGCCAAAAATAAATGGAACAACACAACACCCAAAAAATTGGTAACAAAATATAGTGTTGTAAATTTAAGAATAAAAGTCCATTTTTTTTTTTATGAATAATGCTTAAGGAACGCTATGTTAAACCATAACATAGTGAAGACAATGGATTTTGTAATAGTCACTCATCATCATCATCGCAAATTTTATGTGACAGTCACAGACATTTCAATTATTTAAGTTCATAAAATCGTAACTTTCTATAGCATGTATGACATGTCCAGCATGGACTCATCAATGTGATGATTGATGACACAATAATGTACGATAAAAAATAACCATTTAAAAAAACATTAGGCATTGTTTGTCACAATTTAAGTGTGTGCCTGCAAGTGTAGGTGAAACAAAGGCTACGGATAGCAAAGGTATATTCTATGTCTGTATCAGACAGTGGACAGCCTCTGATGGGTAATGCCGATGTTATACTGTACGTCAATAAAGTCTGCGGCTGAAATCATGCATTTTTTGCTTGTAGAGTGTTGAAGAGGGTAAAAGAATGTCTGGTTGCGCAAAGCTTTATCCGTCAACACTACCTTCCTACTGTCACGCGTAGGGTAGGGTAGCGTGTGGCAATTAGCTGACTATAAATGTGAGGTTAGGCTGCGTTATTGCGCACTAGGGACGCAAAAAAAAATACAGCAGTAATAATTTAATGTGTAATACTCCACCTATGACAAACAAAAAAATTACGTTCCCTCTTTAACAATGTACAAGACTAACAAGCCTAATGGTTGACGCTGACTTAATTGAGATACAGTATTACATCAACATTGTCCATGAGTAACTATGCACTGTGATACCTATATACCAGTATTAATTTATATCTCTTGTGGTTGTTTCAACAGCACTTGCAGGTATAACTACCTATTGTCAGTATGCATGATGTCACTTTCTAGATGTAATAATTTATTATTGGACATTATTACCATGTTTACATGCTGGCCATTTCATATATGGTGTTTGAAGTTACAGTTGGCATCAGTATGTGTATTTTATAATGTCTGTCATAAATAAAACTCGTGATGATGATGATGAGGATTTAATGATTCGTACATCCATTGACTGCATTATCTTACAGGTACAGATAAAGTTCCTTAAAAAGCATTAATTCATAAGTATGAAATGTACTTTTATGCATTAATTTCAAAATGTGAAGAGTAGACTATGTTTTATTTTTTGTTACCATTTCTAATAGACATGTGCAGATATGCGCTGTGATGACAAATTATTATTTGTCCATATTTGTCATAAAAATTTATCATTCTAGGCCTGCAAAACTTCACAATTTCATGTTTTCAGCATAACAAGCAGGGTGACGGCTCTTCCCTATTTGGAGCATGTTGGTCATGTGTTTTTCTGTCCATGTGTCGGGAACAGGAGACTTCTTGCCGTTCACACAGCAGGGGAACAGCTGGCGTTACTGAACACCACTAACAGTAGAGCTTGTGTTTTGTTCTGTGGACACGACACTTCTGAGCAGCAACTGGCAGTGTTGGAGCCCAGGGAGTAGAGTTCAGGTGGTAGAAAGATGAACATAACAGGAGACATGGATAACGTTGCGAACCAGTTATTTAATCTGAAAACGGACAGACAAATTCTGGCGAGATCCATGCCTTGTTCATTTTCAGAAAAGTAAGCCGGTCTACATTATCGGAGGATAGTCGCATGCGACGGTCTGTTAGTACACCACCTGCAGCACTAAAGACGCGCTCCGATAATACACTGGCAGCAGGGCAAGCCAGCACCTCCAATGCATACTGGCTAAGCTCTGGCCATGTATCCAGCTTAGAGACCCAAAACTTGAATGGGGAAAAGCCATCTGGGAGTACACTGAGAGGCAAAGCCAAGTAGTCTGTCACCATCTGACGGATACGTTGCCTCCCGCTGACTGGAGCCCTCTCGGATGGTGTAGACATTTGTGGCGCTGCCACAAAACTTTGCCACATTTTTAACATACTGGTCTTTCCCTGTACAGAGGCACTGCGTGTGCTCCCTCTTGTTGCAGAGCTCTCTACACTGCCTCGACGCACAGAGCTGCTTTGTAAAGCAGTAGCAGCAGCAGTGCTCTCGGCAGTAAGGTAGAACATTAGGGATTGCACCAGTGTGTCTTGGTACTCCCGCATTTTACGCTCCCGGTTCAACGGTGTGATGAGGCTTTTGACGTTGTCCCGGTAGCGAGGGTCTAGGAGGGTGTACACCCAATAATCAGACGTCGTGAGAATGTGGGCGATGCGGCGGTCGTTTCTTAGGCACTGCAGCATGAAATCAACCATGTGCTGCAGACTCCCAACTGGCAAAGAAACGCTGTCCTCTGCAAGAGGCGTCATCTCTGCCTGCTCTGCATCACCCCACCCTCGCTCTACATACTGACTAGAGCGTTGTGTACCTCCCTCTGGAGCGATGTCTTCCTCCTCCATTGACTCCTCCTCCTCATCCTCCTCACAAAGTGAGCCCTGCCCAGCCCTTTGTGAGGAACCACGTTGCGCTGACTTTCCAGAAGGTGATGGAATTTGTGACTCCTCATCCTCCACCTCTTCCAAAACCTCATCCCTTATTGCTTGCAGTGTTTTTTGAAGCAGGCAGATAAGGGGGACAGTCAGGCTGACTAGTGCATCATCTGCACTCGCCATCCGCGTTGACTCATCAAACGCACGCAAAACGTGGCACATGTCCTTCATAGTGGCCCACTCATTAATGGTGAAGTGTGGACGGCGCAAATTGCGTGTTGATTGCGCCTGATGCAGCTGATACTCCATTACTGCTGGCTGCTGCTCACACAACCGCTCCAACATATGTAACGTTGAATTCCACCTGGTGGATACGTCACATATGATGCGATGTTCAGGAAGGCGCAATCTGCGTTGCAGAGCTGCAATGCGCGATCTGGCCATGCTGGAACGTCGCAAGTGAGCGCACTCTAGGCGGACCTTGTGCAGCAGTGCATCAAGATCCGGATAGTCCCTCAAAAAACTCTGCACGACCAAGTTGAGCACATGTGCCAGACATGGTATGTGAGTGAGTTTGCCAAGGCCCAGAGCTGCCACCAGATTTCGGCCATTGTCACACACTACCAAGCCTGGCTGGAGATTCGCTGGCAAAAACCACACGTCGCTCTCCTGCTTGATGGCATTCCAGACCTCCTGCGCTGTGTGGCTTCGATTCCCCATGGGAATTAATTTCAGAACGGCCTGTTGCCGTTTGGCCACGGCTGTGCTCATATCGGTCGCATCAGGTAAGCGTCCACGGGTCCATGTGGAGGTAGACCGTGACGGCTCCTGCAGCGATGATTCTGAGGAACTGGAGTAGGAGGAGGAGTCAATGTGGACAGACTTGATTCCGGCAATCCTTGGAGTTGGCAGAACACGTACAGCGCCACTCGCAAGATCTGTACCCGGCTCCACAACATTCACCCAATGGGCAGTGAGTGAAAGGTATCGTCCCTGGCCATGGGTACTGGTCCACGCATCGGTGGTCAGGTGGACCTTGCTACTGACGGCATTTAGTAGCGCATGTTTAATTTTTGCCTCAACATGCTTTTGCAGACTAGGGACGGCTTGCCTGCTGAAATAAAATCGGCTGGGCACATTGTATTGTGGGACTGCCAATGCCATTAATTCACGGAAACTGTCAGTCTCCACCAGCCTGAATGACAGCATTTCAAGGGACAGGAGTTTTGCAATGCCAGCATTCAGAGCCTGTGCTCGTGGATGGTTTGCCGAGTATGGCCGTCTTTTATCCCATGCCTGTGCTACCGATGGCTGTTTTGTGGCCTGGGTGTGTGAGGATGACAGGGAACTTGCAGCTGTGGGTGGAATAACACTGTGTCTCTGGACAACAGTGACAGAGGTTCTTCCATGGCGATCCTGTGAGGAAGCCGAACCAGCTGTGTGTGAACTGGAGGAAGAGGCTCCAACACGAGCTGAAGATGTAGGTGCTGCTGTAGGTTGGCCTACATCTCCAGTGTGTCTTTGTAACTCAACAAAGTGCTTTGACCGCACATGTTTCCACATATTTGTTGTATTAAGGTTACTGACACTTTTACCTCTTTTAATTTTTTGATTACACAGCTTGCATTTGACATAGCAAATATCATCTGCAACTGTATCAAAAAAGGACCACGCAGAGCAAGTCCTGGGAGCGCCCGGTTTGGCTGTTGGAAGAGAACTGCTCCGAACGGGTGCCAAACTGGAGGCTACAGGCAAGCGAGTCTGCAGCCTACCTCTCCCTACTGTTTGGACCGTTGGGGCAATCTCTTCCTCAGAGCTGCTCCCACCACCTTCCTGTTCCTCACGCCATGTTGGGTCTTGGACCTCATCATCTCCACCACTACCCTCTTCCAACACCTGCTGTTTTTGGGTGGTCTGGCCAGCACCATGCTCAACAGAAACTGGCAACTGAGTCTCATCATCATCAGATGCGTTCTGCGGTGTGCTGACCATCGGCACTGGCTCACCCGCCTCTTCAGATTCAGAGAGACACAGCTGTTGCGCATCACTGCATACTGCCTCTTCTTCACATTCCAGAATGCTGCTTGGCTGGGCCCCTGTTTGCAAGCCAACAGATTCTGAGAACAGAAGCAGAGACTCAGCTGGCTCCTGTACAGAGCTCTCTGACTGCCTGGGCAATTTGGCAGGCGGTGAAGAGACTGATGGTTGTTCAACAGTGCTGTGGTCCTGAGAGGAGGTGGAAGCTATTGAAGTCGATGCATTGGCTGCCATCCAACCAACAACGGCTTCAATTTGTTCTTCACGCAGCAGGGGGGTACGCTGAGCTCCTACAAAAGTGCGCATAAAGGAACGCTCACGGGGAAAACTGGTGGATGCTGTGTCACTGGGTGCGGCAGCAGCCACAGAATCCCCACGTCCTCTCCCTGCTGCAAATCCACGGCCACGACCACGACCACGTGCCTTACTCACTGACTTCTTCATCTTGGTAGATTGATAAAGAAAGTCAGAAAAGTTATAAGGCCTAAGTGTGGTTATTCCTCACAGACTACAGTGAACCCTGCAGACAACTGTTCAGTATCTGTGAAAGGCCCCTTTGTGTACTTCTATAGTGTTTGCAACCAATGTATTGTATACGGATGGAAGCGCGTCACACTAATAGATTAGATTTTTTTCCACTAAAATGGAGCAGCACCAATTAGAGAAAAATGTGAAGGATGAGGCAGTGACACACGCTCAGCAGACTACAACCGGCAGTGGTTGAAGAACAAACTGGAGCGTAATCTGCACTCAAAAAATGAAAAGCTCACAGACTACAGTGAACACTGAAACACAACTGTTCAGTAGCTGTTAAAGGCCCCTTTGTCTACTTCTATAGTGTTTGCAACCAATGTATTGTATACGGATGGAAGCGCGTCACACTAATAGATTAGATTTTTTTCCACTAAAATGGAGCAGCACCAATTAGAGAAAAATGTGAAGGATGAGGCAGTGACACACGCTCAGCAGACTACAACCGGCAGTGGTTGAAGAACAAACTGGAGCGTAATCTGCACTCAAAAAATGAAAAGCTCACAGACTACAGTGAACACTGAAACACAACTGTTCAGTAGCTGTTAAAGGCCCCTTTGTCTACTTCTATAGTGTTTGCAACCAATGTATTGTATACGGATGGAAGCGCGTCACACTAATAGATTAGATTTTTTTCCACTAAAATGGAGCAGCACCAATTAGAGAAAAATGTGAAGGATGAGGCAGTGACACACGCTCAGCAGACTACAACCGGCAGTGGTTGAAGAACAAACTGGAGCGTAATCTGCACTCAAAAAATGAAAAGCTCACAGACTACAGTGAACACTGAAACACAACTGTTCAGTAGCTGTTAAAGGCCCCTTTGTCTACTTCTATAGTGTTTGCAACCAATGTATTGTATACGGATGGAAGCGCGTCACACTAATAGATTAGATTTTTTTCCACTAAAATGGAGCAGCACCAATTAGAGAAAAATGTGAAGGATGAGGCAGTGACACACGCTCAGCAGACTACAACCGGCAGTGGTTGAAGAACAAACTGGAGCGTAATCTGCACTCAAAAAATGAAAAGCTCACAGACTACAGTGAACACTGAAACACAACTGTTCAGTAGCTGTTAAAGGCCCTTTGTCTACTTCTATAGTGTTTGCAACCAATGTATTGTATACGGATGGAAGCGCGTCACACTAATAGATTAGATTTTTTTCCACTAAAATGGAGCAGCACTAGAGTTGAGCGATACTTTCCGATATCCAAAAGTATCGGAATCGGAATGGTATCGCCGATACCCAAAAAATATCGGCGATACCCGATACCGATACCGGAAGTCCAATGTAAGTCTATGGGAACAAAATATCGAAATTAAAAAAACCCCATTCTAGCCTTGTAGGTTAATTGTACATGAAGGAAAACAACAAAGAGTAATGTAGAATGTATTGGGGGAGGTTGAGGAGACATTAAAGGCATAGATGTTTAACCCAATCCAATGGAATAGCATTAATTTTTTTTTTTTTAGAAAATACGTTCGGATTGACGAAGAAATTGACAATGTTGTTAACCTTTTTTCTATTTTGGCAAATATGTATGTTTCACAACTTCCATGCTCTTCACCTTTTTAACTTTTGACACACTTTCTCCTTCATAATCTTCAGCAGCATCATCTTTGTCATCAAATTATTCTTCATTTTCACCTTCTTTATCTTCTTCTAAACTTCTTGCTTTTCATGTTTTTGTTAACATTACTCATATTGTTCTTTTTAAACTATTATTCTTCTTCATATTATAGTCCTTCATCTTCTTCATCATATTCTTATTTGTGACATAGATTCCTGTACTTGTAATCTGTAAAAGTATGATTTTTTCATCGTTCCGTTCTTGCTGCCACAAAAGATTTAAATTACAACAGTATTTGTCCGTGTTCAGTTTAGCCTGCAGCATCAGGCATTTACCAGGGGCACCACGAGGAGGAACGGACTCACCCCCATACACTGCTTAGTCTTCTTCTGCTTATAATTTAGAGCATATATTTTGCTCTTCATTTTGGTCTTATACTTCATGTTCTTCTGCCTTTAGATCTTCTGCTTATTGTTCTTGTGTCTCTTGTTCTGTATCTTGTTTTTGTAGCACAACCTTGTACCAGCTGATGTTACTGGGACACGGTTACTAAGCAGGAGGTACCTGTGCTCCAAAGCACTACCAAGGACCAGCAGACGTTGCTGGAACTCGGATACCGAGATGGAGGCACCTAGGCCAAAGGCACTGCGGAGAACCAGTTGACGGTACTGGAACCCGGACGGGTAGCAGAAGGTACAAGAGCCAATGCAAGTAACGAGGACCAGCTGACTGTGCTGGAACCCGGAGGGGCAGCAGAAGGAAAAGAGCCAATGGCACAACCGAGGACCAGCTGACGTTACTGGGACACGGTTACTAAGCAGGAGGTACCTGTGCTCCAAAGCACTACCAAGGACAAGCAGACATTGCAGGAACTCGGATACCGAGATGGAGGCACCTAGGCCAAAGGCACTGCGGAGAACCAGTTGACGGCACTGGAACCCCGACGGGTAGCAGAAGGTACAAGAGCCAATGCAAGTAACGAGGACCAGCTGACTGTGCTGGAACCCGGAGGGGCAGCAGAAGGAAAAGAGCCAATGGCACAACCGAGGACCAGCTGACGTTACTGGGACACGGTTACTAAGCAGGAGGTACCTGTGCTCCAAAGCACTACCAAGGACAAGCAGACATTGCAGGAACTCGGATACCGAGATGGAGGCACCTAGGCCAAAGGCACTGTGGAGAACCAGCTGACGGTACTGGAACTCGGACGGGTACCATAAGGCACCCATGAAAATGTAAGTTGACAGGCCGCAAGCCGTCTGCAGTTACCAAATCACACAGTCCTACAGTGGGTGCTTGTCCTATTTTCACAACGGAAAGAGCCTTTATTTACATATCCCACAGCACACATAGGAATCACCTAAACTGCAGGCACCATAGAGTCGGATAACCGGAATGCAACATGACAGGACAACTTATTTGAGGCTAATTTACGTTGACACTGCCAGGAAACAGCTGTGGTGCTGTAACCAGGGTGGGCATGAGTCAGTACCCGTGCCAATTACTTCCGAGCAACAACTGGCGGTGTTGGAGCCCAGGGATGAGAGGAGGACAGGGTGGAGGCAGCATGACTTTTTGTCGTACACACAGCAGGGGAACAGCTGCCATTACTCAACCCCAGTAACACAGGAGCAAGTGTTGACTGTGCTAACAGCACTTACAGGCAACAACTGGCGGTGTTGGAGCCCAGGGTCCAATGCATCGACTTCAATTGTTTCCACCTCCTCTCAGGAACACAGCACTGTTGATCAACCATCTGTCTCTTCACCGCCTGCCAAATTGCCCAGTCAGTCAGAGAGTTCTGTACAGGAGCCAGCTGAGTCTCTGCTTCTGTTCTCAGAATCTGTTGGTTTGCAAACAGGGGCACAGCCAAGCAGCATTCTGGAATGTGAAGAAGAGGGAGTATGCAGTGATGCGCAACAGCTGTGTCTCTCTGAATCTGAAGAGGCGGGTGAGACAGTGCCGATGGTCAGCACACCGCAGAACGCATCTGATGATGATGAGACTCAGGTGCCAGTTTCTGTTGAGCATGGTGGTGGCCAGACCACCCAACAGCAGCAGGTGTTGGAAGAGGTTAGTGGAGATGATGAGGTCCAAGACCCAACATGGCGTGAGGAACAGGAAGGTGGTGGTAGCAGCTCTGAGGAAGCGATTGCCCCAACGGTACAAACAGGAGGGAGAGTTAGGCTGCATACTCTGTTGCCTGTAGCCTCCATTTTGGCACCTGTTCGGATTTCTCTTACAAAAGTCTAAACGGACGCTCCCAGGACTTGCACTGCGTGGTCCTTTTTTCACACACTTGCAGATGATATTTGCTATGTCAAATGCAAGCTGTGTAATCAAAAAGTAAAAAGAGGTAAAGTGTCAGTAACCTCAATACCACAAATATGTGTAAACATGTGCGGAGAAAACACGTAGTTGAGTTACAAAGACACACTGAAGATGTACAGTCTATAGAGAATCACTGCACAAGTTTAACTGCATATGTCATGGTTAAATTTGAAATTTTTATTGCACACTTGATGTGAAAAAAGAAAATAGCTATGAGACTACTGACTGACGTTTTGGGCAACGCAGTGGCCTTTATCAAATAGTCGCTGGAAGAGATAGAAAAATTTACAGTCAATGACAATGTATAATATATACAATATATACAATAAATACATAGGGTGAAGAATATATATACATAGGAATTAGGCAACATGTTAAACATTTGGGTGATACTGTAGAACACGGAGAATTATCCCTCTAGGGTATGCGGGTGGATAATGTAGTTTTTTGTTGATTTTTGGGAGTGTGTAGAAAACAGGGGTGATGGGGTATTGAATATTAAGGAATGTCATAGTCTTACAGTCTATGGTGATCAATTAAAGATGTTTTGTCAGGATACGATCAATTTTTTGACAGATGTAAAATGTAGGGTCACAATTGAGTTGTCTGTAGGTTAGGTTAACTGACAGTTGTCTATGAATTTCGGCAATAGATTGGGTCTTATTCATAATAACGATAGCACCCCCCTTATCTGCTGGTTTAATAATAATGTTGGGGTTATCTTTCAGAGATTTTATGGCTTGTTTATCTGTGGGTGTCAGGTTGTGGCGTATCGGGTGTAGGCCCAATCTCGGCAAACCATCCACGAGCACAGGCTCTGAATGCTGGCATTGCAAAACTCCTGTCCCTTGAAATGCTGTCATTCAGGCTGGTGGAGACTGACAGTTTACGGAACTTAATGGCATTGGCAGTCCCACAATACAATGTGCCAAGCTGATTTTATTTCAGCAGGCAAGCCGTCCCTGGTCTGCAAAAGCATGTTGTTGAGGTTAAAATTAAACATGCGCTACTAAACTCCGTCAGTAGCAATGTCCACCTGACCACCGCTGCGTGGACCAGTACCATGGCCAGGGACGATACCTTTCCCTTACTGCCCATTGGGTCAATGTTGTGGAGCCGGGTACAGATCTTGCGAGTGGCGCTGTACGTGTTCAGGCAACTACAAGGATTGCGGGAATCAAGTCTGTACACATTGACTCCTCCTTCTCCATTTCCTCAGAAACATCGTTGCAGGAGCCGTCACGGTCTACCTCCACATGGACCCGTGAACGCTTAATAAGAATCTTTAGTTATATAGCGCCAACAGATTACGCAGCGCTTTACAGTTTAACAGTTTCAGAACACAAGTCATAAGTAACAACGTTACCAATACAATAATGAAAGCAATATAATCCGCACATGCTCGTGAGAGCTTACAATTTACAAATATGTGGGGGAGATACAAAGTACAGGTGTTTATATACAATGGTGTATTTAGAATGATGGCCCAGCCATTTTGAGGGAGTGAGGGATGGATGGAGATAGTGAATGGGCTACACACACACACTTACACATAGAATGACTTTGATTAGTGAATGTGATAGGCCGCTATGAAGAAATGTGTTTAGAGTGAGCGCCCCAAAACATGCAAATTGTGGATAGTTCTAATTTCTTGGGGTACAGCATTCCACAGTATTGGCGCAGCGCGGGAGAAGTCTTGGATTCGGGAGAGATGTTCTTTAGGTGTAGGTGGCAATAGCGGGCAACAGATTGTATATGGGAGGTGAAGGAGAGATTGGTGTCAAACATAACACCCAGACAGCGAGCCTGTTGACCGATATGAGCACAGACGTGGCCAAACGTCAACAGGCCGTCCTGAAATTAATTTCCATGGGGAATCAAAGCCACACAGCGCTGGAGCTCTGGAATGCCATAAAGCAAGAGAGCGACATGTGTATTTTGCCAGCGAATCTCCAGCCAGGCTTGGTAGTGTGTGACAATGGCCGAAATCTGGTGGCAGGTCTGGGCCTAGGCAACGTCACTCACATACCATGTCTGGCACATGTGCTAAACTTGGTCGTCCAGAGTTTTTTGAGGGACTATCCGGATCTTGATGCACTGCTGCACAAGGTCCGCCTACAGTGCGCTAACTTGCGACGTTCCACCATGGCCAGATCGCGCATTGCAGCTCTGCAACGCAGATTTTGCCTTCCTGAACATCGCATCATATGTGACGTACCCACCAGGTGGAATTCCACGTTACATATGTTGGAGCGGTTGTGTGAGCAGCAGCCAGCAGTAATGGAGTATCAGCTGCATCAGTTGCAATCAACTCGCAATTTGCGCCGTTCACTTCACCACTACTGAGTGGGCCTCTATAATAATAATCTTTATTTATATAGCGCCAACAGATTCCGCAGCGCTGTACAGTTTAACAGTTTCATAACACAAGTCATAAGTGACAACGTTAACAATACAATAATTAAAGCAATATAAGCGCCCCTGCTCGTGAGACCTTACAATCTACAATGAGGAGGGGGAGCTACAAAGTACAGTTGTTTATATACAATGGTTTATTTACAATGATGGTCCAGCCATTTTCAGGGAGTGAGGGATGGATGGAGATAGTGAATGGGCTACACACACACACAGTTACACGTAGAATGACTTTGATTAGTGAATGTGATAGGCCGCTCTGAACAAATGTGTTTTGAGTGTGGAAGTAGGGCTGTTAATGGGGATGTTGAAGTCTCCAAGGATAAGGGTTGGTACTTCTGAGGACATGAAAGTGCGGCAGCCAGGCAGAGAAGTGGTCAAGGAACTGTGTGGGCGAGCCTGGGGTCCGATATATTACCGCTACTCTAAGGGAGAGGGGACGAAAGAGCCTGATGGTGTGTACCTAATAATTTGCAAAATCTTAATATAAAATTTACATGTTACATATTTACATCTAGTATAAAACATTTAACCATTAAGCCTACTTACAGAACAAGGAAGTGTAAAAAAACTTGTGCTTAAAAAAAAAGTGCAAATTAAATGTGAGAAGGGCAGTGTAACAAATAATTTAGGAAAAAGATAAACTAACATCAAGTGCTGTGTGCTGTGTAAGAGCCAGACACATTAACATGAAATCAGTCTGGAATAGCGGTGATTTTCTCCCCATAACCCGAGTAACATTCTGGGGAGAGGGGTGTAGAGTCAACGATCAGCAACTAGCTACGGTAGATCAAATACCTGAAAAAAAAAAAAAATGGTTATTTAACATTCATAAGATACATTTTATTTTATAAAAAAAAAAAAATATTTAACATTCATAAGATACATTGTATTTAAAAAAAAAAAGAAAAATTTATTTAACATTCCTAAGATAAAAATTTTTTTTAAACATAAAAACTATAATACACAGCAGGATCTTTAGTAAAAACCAGACTTACCACTGTAACCTCTTAATCCTTGCAAGCTTCAACACAACGTTGACAAGGTACACAGCAGGGGTGGTCGGTCTCCTAGACAACGAGCAAACTCCTTCATGTTGAGAGAGGCCACCATATCCTTAGCTTTCTGGTACTTTTCTGTGGGAATGAGCTTGTCTCCAACCAGCCAGGAATATCCATTGAATGGCACACCATGGTTTGGTATTAGCACCAGTACCAAAAGTGAAGCCAACCACAGTTCCCATTTCTCATGAACTTTATTTGATATACTGGCTGGCCAAACATTAGTTTCTCACAAAGGAGCTGAAGACCCTGAGTGGCAGTAGGTGCAAGTCTCTCCAGCATGACCTGTTTGTTAGATATTTGCCGTGTACACCTAAAGAACATCTCTAGAATCCGCCCTTTTCTCACCATGGAAACAACAAAAACCCTCACTGTAGCATTGATCCACTCCCGCCTGGACTACTGCAATGCTCTATTACTTGGCCTCCCCATTACTCGACTATCCCCTCTCCAGTCCATCCTTAATGCAGCAGCCAGGGTCATCCATCTGGCTAATCGGTACTCGGACGCGTCCGCTCTTCGCCAGTCCTTACACTGGCTGCCCATTCATTATAGGATCCAATTCAAAGTACTGGTTCTCACCCACAAAGCTCTCCACAGTGCAGCACCCCCTACATCTCCTCCCTCATTTCTATCTATCGGCCTAACCGACTGCTGCGCTCTGCAAATGACTTTCGACTAACCTCTGCAGTAATCCGTACCTCCCACTCCCGACTCCAAGACTTCTCCCGCGCTGCGCAAATCCTCTGGAATGCTCTACCACAAGAAATTAGGACTATCCACAATTTGCCTGGTTTCAGGCGCTCCCTCAAAACACATTTGTTCAGAGTGGCCTATCACATTCAATAACCAAAGTCGTTCTATGTTTAAGTGTGTATGTGGAGCCCATTCACTACCTCCATCCATGCCTCACTCCCTCAAGATGGCTGGACCATCATTGGAAATGCACCATTATATATACACACCTGTACTTTGTATCTCCCCCACCTCATTGTAGATTGTAAGCTCTCACGAGCAGGGTCGGCTTATTTTGCTTTAATTATTGTATTGTTAACGTTGTTACCTATGACTTGTGTTTTGAAACTGTTAAAGTGTAAAGCGCTGCGGAATATGTTGGCGCTATATAAATAAAGATTATTATTATTATTATATCAGAGGGAGAAGAGGATTGGGCCTTGACAAGGTGCCCGATTGCATCTTAAGTCTTATTGAATGTTGGAGCCAGTCCACCGTACAAAAGCAGCCATAGAGTGTCCGGGTACCTGCTTGGATTTCGATCAAAATGAAGACTACTTTGATGTACATGTACACCAATTCGAGAAAACTGACAAGGATGAGGCAGTAAGACACGCTCAGCAGAGGACAAGCAGCATTGCTTGAAGAAGTAACTTGAGCGTGATCAAAATTGAATAAATTAAAATCTCAGACTACAGTGAACACAACTCTTAGCTGTGAAAGGGCTTTTTGTGTCCTTCTACAGTGTTTTCAACCAATGTATTGGATACGGATGGAAGCACGTCACACTATAATTTCAATTGAATGGAGCAGCAAGAATTACACTAAAGAAAAAAAAAAAAAAAGAGTGTGAGAGTGACATGTGCAGATGCCTACATACAGCGTTGTATGCCGAGCAAACTGCAGCGCGTCACCTGCACTCACACACACACCTTGCAGAGCTGTGAAAAAAACACTGCAAGGCAAAAGGAAGATGTACACAGCGGTTGGTAAAGTAGCCTGCCTAAAGCACAGTACACAAAATCGCAATCTCTAACTGTCCCTCAGAGTCAGCAGAGCAGCGTTCTGTCCCAAACTGAATTAACAGCACAGTGACGCTAAAATGGCGGCTTTATCCCACAACAATACCTTCCTTGTGTCACGGTTAGGGTAGCGTGTGTCTATTATATGAGTGTCTGTAAAATGTAACGTTACGCAGACTTATTCTGCCCTTGGGACGCAAAAATAAGACAGCAGTAATCATTTACTGTATAAAACTCCACCTATGCGCAACAAAACAAGCACGTTCCCTCTTACGGTTCCTGCGCTGACATGTGAGTAGGGAGTTTGGAGACGTTCCTGAATTTATCCCAGGTATCCAAGCATATCAGGCCGATAGGAGAGCATTAAAACCACCCACGGTGGTGACTTAAATATGGTGAATCGAACCAGTGAAGAACTGTAGGTCGATGCGAATGAATGTGCGATCACATGACACACGTTTATAATAACCCTTGCTAGACACGAGTAACTTTGTAGACATTTGGACACACCTGAACCCAGATGGCAGTGAATATTCATTCTATTCGGCGCCACATGACTCTTGGTCCAGAATAGATTATATATTGCTAGCACAGGAGCTATTAAGGGGAGTGGAAGAGGCAGATGTGCACAGCGTAGCTATATATGACCACGCGCCCGTATCAGTGACCCTGCCAGATATGGTGCAGATGGGGCCAAACCAAACTTGGCGCTTCCCGACCTATTTGTTAATGGATGAGAAGTTTCGACATCATGTGAAGCAATGGTGTTTTTAATATGTAAGGGATAATGGAGATACTAGGGATAGGCCGGAACTTTTATGGGCAGCAGGGAAGGGAGTAATGCGCGGGAAACTAATAGGTTATCAGACAACGCTAAAAAAGAAGATGGCGACAAACTACTCGCAGGCTAGCAGGATATTACGCGATAGGTACACGGCAAACAAGACAAGTTCATCAACACAGGTTAAAAATAGATGTAAGCAGGCTAAGGTTGACTTACACGTATGGGTATATCGACGAGAGAGAAGCAGTAATAACAATTATAGAGCCGATGTATATCGTTATGGTAGCAAATGAGGGAGACTATTAGCACGACTAGCGAAAGGAAATCACATTCGTCATCAACATATTACAGCGTTAACGAATAAACATGGGATCATGAACACAGACCCTCGAACCATAAACACCATTCTACAAGAATACTACTCAGACTTATATAAGGTGGAACATACGGATAGTGAGGAGGGTAACACCTTTGTAGATGGAATACGGTTACCATCCATCACAAACTATCAGCTTCTCCTTTTAAAAAAACAAATTGAGGTGACGGAAGTGACAGCGGCGATAAGTTACTTTAAATACGGGAAAGCTCCAGGATCTGACGGGTTTACAGCCAAATTATTAAAATTATTGAGTGAGGATATCCCGTCCACATTGGTACGCACCTTCAATCATATATTGGAGACAGGAGGGTTGCCCAGCCATTCAAACATGTCACACATGAAGTTGCTACTAAAACCAAACAAACCTTCACATCTGCCTGGATCCTATCGTACATTCTCACTCATTGACCATTATATCAAGATTTTGTCCAGGATCATGGCAGATCTTTTGAGTAGCATTGTTCCTACGCTGATAGGGCGATCACAAGTGGCCTTTGTTAGCTACTTTGTTGGCTACTATCAGTCTCACTATGCATAACACATGTGTGCAGTGGGCAGTATTACCTTTGCCTTCGGTGGAGTAGGAAAACCCCTCTCCTATCGAAGTGTTAGTTGGGGAGATGGAAGATTTGACACCGGGACCTGAATTGTAATACTTAAATGTGACAGGTGACAAATTTGTTAAGGCGCAACTACGCGGCCCCTACGTTGAGTCTAGCCCGTGAAAATTTACTGGTTGTCAATGGGGAACCCCAACACCCCGGGGCAGCTACAGTATTTAAACAATTAGAGCTGAACCAAGATTTGCTGTATCAGGTTTATAAAATACATGTTGAAATTTTTTAGCAATTGCTGCTACCGCAGTCATATCGGAGGTTGGTAATGGACTTAGCGCATGCGCATGTACTAGGGTGACATTTGTGCCAAAAGAAAACCCTACACAGAATTATACAACGGTTTTACTGGCTGGGGGTCTATCAAGAAGTTAAACGGTATTGTAACTCTTGTCGCATGCGCCAGATACACAGTCCTCAGCCTCATTTAGTAAGTCCCTTGGTGCCATTAAAAATTTTAGAGGTCCAGTTTGAGAGAATACCCATGGATCTGGTGGAGCCGGTTAATAAATCAGCAAGGGGTCATCAACAGGGGCAATAAAAGGGGCACTGTGTGGGTCACCAGTTTTGAGCACACCCGAGTTCAAAAGAGAATTCATTGTCCAGACTGATGCGTCAGAGGTAGGTCTGGGTGCCGTGTTGTCTCAGGACTGGAGCTTAACGGGGAGGAGCATCCCATTAGTTTCCTGAGTCGAAAACTTACTCCATCAAAAAACAGAGACAGCATTGTAGAGAGAGAGTGCCTGGCGATAAAGTGGGCACTGGAGTCGTTGCGCTACTATTTGTTGGGGATAACATTTTGTTTTGTAAATGATCATTCCCCTGTGACTGGCAGTGTTGTAGCCCAGGGAGTAGAGTTCAGGTGGTAGAAAGATGAACATAACAGGAGACTTGGAAAACGTTGGCAAACAGTTATTTAATCTGAAAACGGACAGGCAAATTCAGGTGAGATCCATGCCTTGTTCATTTTCAGAAAAATAAGTCGGTCTACATTGTCTGAGGATAGTCGCATGCGATGGTCTGTTAGTACACCACCTGCAGCACTAAAGACGCGCTCAGATAATACACTGGCAGCAGGGCAAGCCAGCACCTCCAAAGCATACCACACATCAAATACAAATATAACAGTAATAATAATATTATCAATAAAAAATGAAATTGCACACACAGTACACAGACACAGCTCATATGTGTGTATTAGAGAGTGTTTCTGTGTGTAGTTCATGCCTCTAGCCTAGAAGATCAGTCTTGCTAAAATCTTTAACACTGACCCCTGTTCTGTTCTTAAAATGGTGGATGCTGAACTGCTTCTCAGCCCCCTCATACACAATCATTATGTGGCACTGCTGGGCTCAGTCAGAGGCATCAGATTGAACTAGGCTGTCCTGAGTCATTCTCAATAGAACATTTTGTTCAGCAGTTCATCTAGTTCATTTAGTTCAGAGGTCACATGATGCATTTCCTATCAACTCCTCACAGGATAGGGTGGAGAAAAACTGAACTAAATGAACTAATCTTTTGAACTAATCTTTTCAGTGAACTAGTTCATGGTGAACTAATCACCAAAATTAACTAGATTTCCCATCACTATGGTGTACACCTTGGTGGCGCTGTCACAAAACTTTGCCACATTTGTAACATACAGCTCTTGCCCTGTGCAGAGGCGCTGCTTGTGCTCTCTCTTGTTGCAGAGGTGTCTACAATGCCTCGACGCACAGAGCTGCTTTGTAAAGCAGTAGCAGCAGCAGCGCTCTCGGCTGGAATGGAGAACATTATGGATTTCAACAGTGTGTCTTGGTCCTCCAACATTTTACGGTCCCGGTTCAACGGTGTGATGAGGCTTTGTAAGTTGTCCCAGTAGCGAGGGTCTAGGAGGGTGTACACCCAATAATCTGACGTGGTGAGAATGTGGCCGATGCAGCGGTCGTTTCTCAGGCAGTGCAGCATGAAATCAACCATGTGCTGCAGACTCACAAATGGCCAACAAACGCTGTCCTCTGGAAGAGCGTTACACTAATATATTTTTGTAAATTTAAAATAGAATAAAGCAGCAGCAATTTTTGAAAAATTACAAGGATGAGCCAGTGACAGACACTCAGCAGAGTACACGCTGCGGTGGTTGAAGTGGAGCGGGATCTACACTCCTACAAAAAAATGAAACCTCAGACTACAGTGAACACTGAAACACAACTGTTCACTTGCTGTGAAAGGCCTTTTTGTGGACTTCTATTAAGTTTGCAAGCAATGTATTGTATTTTGATGGAAGAGCGTCACACTAATATATTTTTGTAAATTTAAAATAGAATAAAGCAGCAGCAATTTTTGAAAAATTACAAGGATGAGCCAGTGACAGACACTCAGCAGAGTACACGCTGCGGTGGTTGAAGTGGAGCGGGATCTACACTCCTACAAAAAAATGAAACCTCAGACTACAGTGAACACTGAAACACAACTGTTCACTTGCTGTGAAAGGCCTTTTTGTGGACTTCTATTAAGTTTGCAAGCAATGTATTGTATTTTGATGGAAGAGCGTCACACTAATATATTTTTGTAAATTTAAAATAGAATAAAGCAGCAGCAATTTTTGAAAAATTACAAGGATGAGCCAGTGACAGACACTCAGCAGAGTACACGCTGCGGTGGTTGAAGTGGAGCGGGATCTACACTCCTACAAAAAATGAAACCTCAGACTACAGTGAACACTGAAACACAACTGTTCACTTGCTGTGAAAGGCCTTTTTGTGGACTTCTATTAAGTTTGCAAGCAATGTATTGTATTTTGATGGAAGAGCGTCACACTAATATATTTTTGTAAATTTAAAATAGAATAAAGCAGCAGCAATTTTTGAAAAATTACAAGGATGAGCCAGTGACAGACACTCAGCAGAGTACACGCTGCGGTGGTTGAAGTGGAGCGGGATCTACACTCCTACAAAAAAATGAAACCTCAGACTACAGTGAACACTGAAACACAACTGTTCACTTGCTGTGAAAGGCCTTTTTGTGGACTTCTATTAAGTTTGCAAGCAATGTATTGTATTTTGATGGAAGAGCGTCACACTAATATATTTTTGTAAATTTAAAATAGAATAAAGCAGCAGCAATTTTTGAAAAATTACAAGGATGAGCCAGTGACAGACACTCAGCAGAGTACACGCTGCGGTGGTTGAAGTGGAGCGGGATCTACACTCCTACAAAAAAATGAAACCTCAGACTACAGTGAACACTGAAACACAACTGTTCACTTGCTGTGAAAGGCCTTTTTGTGGACTTCTATTAAGTTTGCAAGCAATGTATTGTATTTTGATGGAAGAGCGTCACACTAATATATTTTTGTAAATTTAAAATAGAATAAAGCAGCAGCAATTTTTGAAAAATTACAAGGATGAGCCAGTGACAGACACTCAGCAGAGTACACGCTGCGGTGGTTGAAGTGGAGCGGGATCTACACTCCTACAAAAAATGAAACCTCAGACTACAGTGAACACTGAAACACAACTGTTCACTTGCTATGAAAGGCCTTTTTGTGGACTTCTATTAAGTTTGCAAGCAATGTATTGTATTTTGATGGAAGAGCGTCACACTAATATATTTTTGTAAATTTAAAATAGAATAAAGCAGCAGCAATTTTTGAAAAATTACAAGGATGAGCCAGTGACAGACACTCAGCAGAGTACACGCTGCGGTGGTTGAAGTGGAGCGGGATCTACACTCCTACAAAAAATGAAACCTCAGACTACAGTGAACACTGAAACACAACTGTTCACTTGCTGTGAAAGGCCTTTTTGTGGACTTCTATTAAGTTTGCAAGCAATGTATTGTATTTTGATGGAAGAGCGTCACACTAATATATTTTTGTAAATTTAAAATAGAATAAAGCAGCAGCAATTTTGAAAAATTACAAGGATGAGCCAGTGACAGACACTCAGCAGAGTACACGCAGCATTAGTTGAAGTAACTGGAGCGTGATCTGCACTCAAAAAAAAAAAAAAAAATCACAGACTGCAGTGAACACTGAAACACAACTGTTCACTTGCTGTGAAAGGCTCCATTGTGGACTTCTATAGTGTTTGCAACCAAGGTATTGTATACGGCTGGAAGCGCGTCACACTATTATTTCAATTACATGGAGCAGCAAGAATTACACTGAAGAAAAAAAAAAGAGTCTGTGAGTGACACGTGCAGATGCCTACAGACAGCGTTGCATACAGAGCAAACTGCAGCGTCACCTGCACTCACACACACCTTGCAGAGCTGTTAAAACAACACTGCAGGCAAAAGGAAGCTTTACACAGCGGTTGGTGCTAGCCTGCCTACAGCACAGTACACTAAATCGCAATCTCTAACTGTCCCTCAGAGTCAGCACAGCAGCGTTCTGTCCCTTACTGAATTCACAGCACAGTGACGCTAAAATGGCGGCGGCGCCTTTTATACACTGAAGAACAAAAAAAAAGAGTCTGTGAGTGACACGTGCAGATGCCTACAGACAGCGTTGCATACAGAGCAAACTGCAGCGTCACCTGCACTCACACACACCTTGCAGAGCTGTTAAAACAACACTGCAGGCAAAAGGAAGCTTTACACAGCCGGTGGTAAACTAGCCTGCCTAAAGCACAGTACACTAAATCGCAATCTCTAACTGTCCCTCAGAGTCAGCAGAGCAGCGTTCTTTCCCTAACTGAGTTCACAGCACAGTGACGCTAAAATGGCGGCGGCGCCTTTTATAGTGCATTCTGACATCATTTCAGCATCCAATCACAGCCATGCCATTAGTTAACATGACCGCAGCAGTACAGGATGTGCCCACACTTCTTAGGATTCCTCATTGGCTGACTAAAATCACATTGTCTCTCAAAGAATTATGGGAACTTCCGATTCCGGTATACGATATATGGAAAATATCGGAACTAAGTATCGGAATTCCGATTCAGCGAATATCGGCCGATACCCGATACTTGCGGTATCGGAATGCTCAACACTAAGCAGCACCAATTAGAGAAAAATGTGAAGGATGAGGCAGTGACACACGCTCAGCAGACTACAACCGGCAGTGGTTGAAGAACAAACTGGAGCGTAATCTGCACTCAAAAAATGAAAAGCTCACAGACTACAGTGAACACTGAAACAAACTGTTCAGTAGCTGTTAAAGGCCCTTTGTCTACTTCTATAGTGTTTGCAACCAATGTATTGTATAGGATGGAAGCGCGTCACACTAATAGATTAGATTTTTTTCCACTAAAATGGTAAGCAGCACCAATTAGAGAAAAATGTGAAGGATGAGGCAGTGACACACGCTCAGCAGACTACAACCGGCAGTGGTTGAAGAACAAACTGGAGCGTAATCTGCACTCAAAAAATGAAAAGCTCACAGACTACAGTGAACACTGAAACACAACTGTTCAGTAGCTGTTAAAGGCCCCTTTGTCTACTTCTATAGTGTTTGCAACCAATGTATTGTATACGGATGGAAGCGCGTCACACTAATAGATTAGATTTTTTTCCACTAAAATGGAGCAGCACCAATTAGAGAAAAATGTGAAGGATGAGGCAGTGACACACGCTCAGCAGACTACAACCGGCAGTGGTTGAAGAACAAACTGGAGCGTAATCTGCACTCAAAAAATGAAAAGCTCACAGACTACAGTGAACACTGAAACACAACTGTTCAGTAGCTGTTAAAGGCCCCTTTGTCTACTTCTATAGTGTTTGCAACCAATGTATTGTATACGGATGGAAGCGCGTCACACTAATAGATTAGATTTTTTTTCCACTAAAATGGAGCAGCACCAATTAGAGAAAAATGTGAAGGATGAGGCAGTGACACACGCTCAGCAGACTACAACCGGCAGTGATTGAAGAACTAACTGGAGCGTAATCTGCACTCACAAAATTAAAAGCTCACAGACTACAGTAAACCCTGCAGACAACTGTTCAGTAGCTGTGAAAGGCTCCTTTCTGTACTTCTATAGTGTTTGCAACCAATGTATTGTATACGGATGGAAGCACGTCACACTAATAGATTTGATTTTTTTCTAATATAATGGAGCTGCACCAATTCCACAAAATAAAATAAAAAAAAAAAAGAGTCAGTGACACGTGCAGATGCCTACAAACAGCGGTGGATGCAGAGCAAACTGCAGCGTCACCTGCACTGTCACACACACACCTTGCACAGAGCTGTTAAAACAACACTGGCAAAATGAAGCTTTACACAGCGGTTGGTAAACTAGCCTGCCTCAAGCACAGTAGTACACAAAATCGCAATATCTAACTGTCCCTCAGAGTGAGCAGAGTAGCGTTCTGTCCCTAACTGAGTTCACAGCACAGTGACGCTAAAATGGCTGCGGCGCCTTTTATAGTGCATTCTGACATCATTTCAGCAGCCAATACACAGCCATGCCATTAGTTAAGATGACCGCAGCATTACAGGATGTGCCCACACTTCATAAGATTCATCATTGGCTGACTAACATCACATTGCCTCTCAAAGAATTATGGGAACTTCCGATTCCGGTATACGATATTGAAAAAGTATCGGAATTAAGTATCGGAATTCCGATAACGCGAATATCGGCCGATACCCGATACTTGCGGTATCGGAATGCTCAACACTACTAACCACTTCTCTAGGCCTCTCACAGCTTTCAACCTCTGAGACACACAAGGATGGTAACACCCTTGACCTGGTCTTTGTCCGCCTCTGTTCAATCTCCCACCTAAATAACTCACCGCTTCCACTGTCTGACCACAACATTTTCTCCTTCACGCTCACAAATCCTCCACCACCCAGCGCACACCTACCTACCACACATTCAGAAATCTACAAGCCATTAACCCTCAGACACTTTCATACTCCCTACACTCATCGCTGTCCCCAGTCTCCTCTTTTTCTTGTCCTAATCTGGCTGTTCATCACTACAATGACACTCTTAGAAGCACCCTTGACCAAGTAGCACCGCTCACCCTCAGAACTTCCAAACACACAGTAAAACAGCCCTGGCTCACATTACAAACTCAACTTCTTCAGCGATGCTCTAGGAGTGCTGAACGCCTTTGGAGAAAAACCCGCACACCAGAAGACTTCATCCACTTTAAATTCATGTTAAGAACTTATAATGCTGCCCTTCACCTCGCCAAACAGACCTACTTCACCACCCTGATCTCCTCACTAGCCAACAACCCCAAGAAACTTTTTGACACTTTTCACTCCCTCCTCAGGCCAAAAGCACAAGCCCCTATCACAGACATTTGTGCTGACGACCTGGCCTCCCATTTTATAGAAAAAATAGATACTATCCGTCAGGAAATCTGCTCTCAACCACCAAGGGCTGTGACTCCCATCCCACCCTGCTGTTCCCCTGGCTCACTTTCCACATTTGATCCCATCACAGAAGAAGAAGTCTCCAGACTCCTCTCTTCCTCTCGTCCGACTACATGCACTACCGACCCCATTCCCTCACATCTCCTCCAGTCTCTCTCTCCAGTTATCACAACTCACCTAACTAAAATCTTTAATCTCTCACTCTCCTCTGGCATTTTCCCATCCTCCTTCAAACACTCCATCATTACTCCACTACTAAAGAAACCCGCTCTCGACCCTTCCTGCACAAACAACTACAGACCGGTCTCCAATCTCCCCTTCACCTCTAAACTCTTGGAGCGCCTAGTCTACTCCTGCCTCACCCGTTACCTCTCCACTTACTCCCTTCTAGACCCTTCACAGTCCGGCTTCCGCCCCCTACACTCGACTGAAACTGCACTCATCAAAGTGACCAATGACCTTCTTACAGCAAAACGTAACGGTGACCACTCTCTGCTCATTCTTCTCGACCTTTCTGCAGCTTTTGACACGGTTGACCACCGTCTCCTACTGTCTAGGCTCCACTCACTAGGTATTAAGGACACTGTTCTCTTCTGGTTCTCCTCCTATCTTTCTAACCGCTCCTTCAGTGTTTCGTTCTCTGGCTCCACATCATCTCCTCTTCCTCTCACTGTCGGTGTACCCCAGGGCTCAGTCCTTGGCCCCCTTCTCTTCTCTCTCTACACCGCCCCAATTGGACAGACCATCAGCAGATTTGGCTTTCAGTACCATCTTTATGCTAATGACACACAACTATACACGTCATCCCCCGACCTTACCCCGCTGTACTACAGAAAGCCACCGACTGTCTGTCCGCAGTCTCCAACATCATCCGCTCTCTTTCTGAAACTTAACCTCTCCAAAACTGAACTTCTTCTGCTCCCGCCGTCTACTAACCTCCCTAAATTTGACATATCCCTCTCGGTGGGCGGCACCATAATAACACCCCGGCAGCAGGCTCGCTGTCTGGGGGTTATGTTTGACACCAATCTCTCCTTCACCTCCCATATACAATCTCTTGCCCGCTCTTGCCGCCTACACCTAAAGAACATCTCTAGAATCCGCCCTTTTCTCACCATGGAAACAACAAAAACCCTCACTGTAGCATTGATCCACTCCCGCCTGGACTACTGCAACGCTCTATCACTTGGCCTCCCCATTACTCGACTATCCACTCTCCAGTCCATCCTTAATGCAGCAGCCAGGGTAATCCATCTGGCTAATCGGTACTCGGACGCGTCCGCTCTTCGCCAGTCCTTACACTGGCTGCCCATTAATTATAGGATCCAATACAAAGTACTGGTTCTCACCCACAAAGCTCTCCACAGTGCAGCACCCCCCTACATCTCCTCCCTCATTTCTATCTATCGGCCTAACCGACTGCTGCGCTCTGCAAACGACCTTCGACTAACCTCTGCACTAATCTGTACCTCCCACTCCCGACTCCAAGACTTCTCCCGGGCTGCGCCAATCCTCTGGAATGCTCTACCCCAAGAAATTAGGACTATCCACAATTTGCATGGTTTCAGGCGCTCCCTCAAAACACATTTGTTCAGAGCGGCCTATCACATTCACTAATCAAAGTCATTCTATGTGTAAGTCTGTGTGTGTAGCCCATTCACTATCTCCATCCATCCTCACTCCCTCAAGATGGCTGGACCATCATTGTAAATGCACCATTGTATACACACACCTGTACTTTGTATCTCCCCCACCTCATTGTAGATTGTAAGCTCTCACGTGCAGGGGCGGCTTATTTGCTTTAATTATTGTATTGTTAACGTTGTTACTTATGACTTGTGTTCTGAAACTGTTAAACTGTAAAGCGCTGCGGAATATGTTGGCGCTATATAAATAAAGATTATTATTATGCCTGGAATTTGAGGCTAAAAATCATAGTGTACTGTAGTACTGGCATTGTGGAGAAAATCCACAAAGGAAATTGACCAGCACGGTGGATCTGAAATCTGCAGCTTGTAAATTTAATTCTGCACATGTTCTCCACAATAGATCGACAGCATTTCTGCAGTGAGAACGACAAAAAAATAGAATTTTGCAGCTTGGACATCATGTCTGGGAAAAATCTGCAGTGTTTCAGTCACATATGGATGAACCCGAAAGGTGATCATACCCTTAAAATGAATGTTAGCTAAACCTCTTGGAACAGTTGACCATCTAATGTTTATGGTATTATCCAAACTTTGCCCTGATCTTAGGGATTATAATGATCAGGCATGTTAGATTTTAACATGCCTGATCCTTTTTGTGTCTCTCTTCTATTTTCTTCCAGCCATTGAGAACAGATACATGTTCCGCCGAGTATTCAACCGACAGCTCTCTGAAGTGTATGCAGCAATTACTGCATGTCAAGCTGACAGTTTGTTCTCCTTGTGTAATCTGCTACTGAACTTTCAAGTGTCCGGTTGACAACTCACCTCACACTCCAGCTCTATGCGGATACTTTCATGGACTTATATGATTAGACATTGACCCTAGCTATCATTATCTAATGTTTGGCACAGTATGACTTGTAGAGCGTTCCTCATCTCTCCTTATTTAAACCAAAGACTTATCCGGTCATCTTCTGGTTTATGTAAGAAAACACTTCATAATGTCAATTTTCTTTAGGTCTAAATATGATATAAATTAAGACTTGGATAAAAGAGCTGTTTGATTTGGTTCCGTTTATTGGCTTAATGGAAATCTGTGATAGAGACGCACATTCCTAACGTTCAGAAAAGCTTTAAAGCAATAAGAGTGAAGATCTTATGTCATTTATAAAGCCGGCCTAGGTAATATGTAGCAGTTGAAAATCTAATGGTTTCGAGCTAAGAAGAGGTCAAGAACATTAATTCTGACATTTACAAATATTCACTTTAAGTTATGGGAAGATAGCGGTATTAAGTAAAGGCATGTTCATACTATTTACCCAGCAGTGAATGTGTAATATTGTGTAACATGAATAATTGTCAGAGATATAGGATTTATTTCCAGTTACAGTGCATCATATTTCCCAGTACTGAACAGAGATTATCACCATTCACAATGTGCCTTGTCCCCAGTGGGGATGCCAGTCTAATTTCCAAATCTCATACATACAACTTTGGCTAAAAGTTTCAAGACTGAAACAAATTTGGGATTTTCATAAAGTTGGCTGCTTCAGTTTTCATTGTGACAATTTGCATTATCTCTAGATTTGATATGAAATGGGATCAGATGAATTGGAAAAAAAATGCAAAGTAGACATCAATGGATCGGGCAAAATTCGAATTTGTCTGATCGCGTAATTTTCCCAGGAAATGTGAAATGCAGAGAAATTATTCTCTCTAAATTTAACCCCTTCACCACCTTGGATTTTTCCATTTTTGAGTTTCCGTTTTTTGCTCCCCTTCTTCCCAGAGCCATAACTTTTTTTTATTTTTCGGTCAATATGGCCATGTGACAGTTTTTTTTATGCGGGAAGAGTTGCACTTTTGAACAACTTCATTCCGTTTTGTTATATAGTGTACTGGAAAATAGGAAAAAAGTTCAAAGTGTGGTGAAATTGTAAAAAAGTGCCATTCTAGAATTGTTTTTTGTTTTGCTATTTTACCATGTTCACTTAATGCTAAAACTGACCTGCCATTATAATTCCCCAGATCGTTATGAGTTCATAGACACCAAACATGTCTAGGTTCTTTTTATTTCAGTGGTGAAAAAAACTCCAAAGTTTAAAAAAAAAAAAAAAAAAAGCCATTTTCTGAGACCATTTTTCATGATCAGGGGCTGGGTGAAGGCTTATTTTTTTCGCGCTGAGCTGATGCTTTTATTGATTCCATTTTGGTGCAATGTTGTGGTGACCAAAAAATAATAATTCTGACGTTTTGACTTTTTTCTCGTTACGCTGTTTACTGATCGGTTAATTCTTTTTATATATTGATAGATGGGTGATTCTGAACTCGGCGATATCAACTTTTTTTATTGTTTTATTTTGAATAAAGTGAATGGGGGGTGATTTGAACTTTTATAATTTTTTAATATTTTTAAAAACATTATTTCTTTTACTTTTCACTTGCTTCAATAGTGTCCATGGGAGACTAGAAGCTGCGATCATCCAATCGCTTGTGCTACATAGAGCAGGGCTTCAGGGCTGATAGCTATTCGGCAATGACAACCACAGGGGTCTGCTGCAGACCCCAGGTTGTCATGGAAACCCATCGGCGAGCCGCTGTCATGTGATACGGGTGCCGATGGGCGGGATTAGTGACGTGCTTCCAGCGCGAGGATGTTAAATGCCACTGTAACATTTAACATGTTAACAACCACGGGTGGACTGCGATGCCACACACGGCTGTTAGGGGCACATGTCAGCTGTTCAAATCAGCTGACATGTGCCGGAAAAGTTGTGAGTTCACCACCAGAGCCCGCTGCAAACAGGGGGAATCAACCTTAGACATAATTATACGTCTAAGGTGGGAAAGGGGTTAATGTTTCTAATTATCTCTCCAGACCTCAGATCATAACAAACACAAGATGTAAAAAGTAAAAAGAAATCCTTATATTCACCAGCGCTGGCATGCCTCCTTCCCTGCCTGTCAGATCCTGATCTGATATTCTGCAGTGCATAGTGTCAGATCAGCGATTTAATGTTACTGGGACAATGTAAAAAAGTTTAAAAAAAATATTACAAAGTGTAAAAATATTTTTTTAAAAATCTCTAAATAAAAAAAAAAATACATTTATTTATGTAAATAAAAAAACATTAAAAGTACACATTTAGTATCGCCGCGTGCGTAACATCCCGATCTATAAAACTGTCCCTTCAGTGAACAACGTAAAAAAAAAAAAACGAGGCAAAAAACAATGTTTTATCATCATACCGCCGAGCAAAAAGTGCAATAAAATGCCATAAAAAGACAGATGTAAATAAAAATGGACCGCTAAAAACGTCATCTTGTCCTTCAAAAAAACAAGCCGCCATACAACTCCATCAGCAGAAAAATAAAAAAGTTATAGCTCTTAGAATAAAGCGATGCAAAAATAATTTTTTCTATAAAATAGTTTTTATTGTGTAAAAGCGCCAAAACATAAAAAAGATATGAATGAGGTATCGCTGTAATCGTACTGACGCGAAGAATAAAGCCGCCTTACCAGATTTACTACATGCGGAATGGTATAAAAAAAGCAAATCCCGAATCGCTGGTTTTAGTTCATTCTGTCTCCCAAAAATCAGAATAGAAAACTATCAAAAAATGTAATCTGCCGAAAATGGTACCAATAGAAACATCCAGCTCGTCCCGCACAAAACAAGCCCTCGCATGACTCTGTCGGCCGAAATATGAAAAAATAATAGCTCTCAAAATATGGTGATGCAAAAACTAGTTTTCGCAATAAATAGCATCTCTTAGTGTGTGACAGAAGCCAGCCATAAAAACTCAATATAAATCTGGTATCGCTGTAATCGCACCGACCCGAAGAATAAATTCTCCTTATCACTTATACCGCACGAGGAACGGCATAAAAATAAATAAAACCAATTCTTCACATGCTGTTGATTTTTTCATTCTGCCTCCCAAAGATCACAGTTAGGCTCAGTGCACATTTATTCTGTGCTCTAAACTGAGCGCTTACACCGCGGTTTCCGTGTAAATCTCTGAAATACGTGTTTCAGACAGAACCCCCTGCTGAAAATTTCCTATAATGAGGCAGATGGAGGCACTGTGGACGCCGTTTGACCTGTGGTCCAGTGGTGTCCGTCTTTTTAGGATTTCATAAAAGTGCCGTCGGTCAGTTTTGCATACTTCTGAATAGAATGACACCCTGGCCAGACGGAGTCCAGAATAACTCTATTGCCTCACTATAGGGAATGGATCCATCAGGGGTTTCATCTGAATCATGTCACTCAGAGATTTAGATGGAAACCCCAAAGAAAGTGGTCAGCGTAGAGCTCCAGATAAATGTGATCCCAAACATTATGTAAAATGTTCCCAATAAAAGCTTCCACTCAATCCACAAAATAAGCAAGTCCCCACTCAGATCTGTCATCGGTTAGCGGAAATATAAGGGGCTTCCATGTTACAGGTAGCACAAAGTGTCTGGAAAGTGAAATGGCTCCATAACCCTCTAAGGCCTCTTTCACACATCCGTCTTTTTGTATCAGGCATGATCCGTCGAACACCTGAAGGGACGGATCCGGCACTGAAATAAAAAAACTGATGCAATGGATCCGTTTTTTTGCTGGATCCGACCTGAACTTTTGAACCCAGAAAAAGAGGGTTTCTGATGCCCGGAGACACTGGAAAATGTAGTAGTAGTAGTAGTAGTAGTAGTAGTAGTAGTAGTAGACCTTGATTTCCAGAAAGCGGATCAGACTTTTGACGGATTGCACAAAAGTCTGATCCGGTTCCATTGACTTCTATTGTTTCCGGCCGCCTGATGCGCCGCTTCAGGCACATCAGGCGGCTCCGGCAAAAAAAAAAACGTTACATGCTCCGTTTTGTCCAGCCGCCGGAATGTACATTTCCACCGGATCCGGACAAAAACAGATACAACGCAATGATATCAGGCACGATCCGGCGCTAATGAAAGTCAATGGTAAAAAAAAACGCATCCGGTACCGGATCCGTTTTTTTACCAACACGCCGGATCATGCCTGATACAAAAAGACGGATGTGTGAAAGAGGCCTAAAAGAAATTCAGGAAATTCTCCGCTCCCAAATCCAAATGTCCCCCTCCCTTTTGAACCCTAGTGTGCCTAAACAAAATTTGAGGGGGGATTCTGTTTTTCTATCTCTTAGAGACCCTTTATATGGAACCCACAAACTAGTCTAGGAAAATCTGCACTCCAGGAGGCAAATAGCGCTCCATCACTTCCGAGTCACTCCGTATGGCAATGTAATATTGTACATCCACATATGGGATATTTCTATATTCAGCAGAAATTGTGGGACAAATTCTGGTGCCATTTTTACCTATTTCCCAGTGTGAAAATGTAAAACTTGGGACTAACACACAGTCTTGGTGGTAAAAATGTAAATTATTTTTTCTTCACTGCCCAATGGTATAAAAGTTTGTGACACACCTGTGGTGTTAATATGATCACTGCACCCCTAGATGAATTCATTGAGAGGTTTAATTGGTAAAATGGGGTCACTTATGAGGGATCTGCTGTTCTGGCACCTCAGGAGCTCTGTCAATGTAACATGGCACCCTCAAACAAGTGCAGCAAAATCTGCGCTATTTACCTTCTGAGCTTTGCACTGTGCCTCAAAAGTAGTTTTTGACCACATATTTGACCACATATGGGGTATCTATGAAATCAGGAGAAATTGCACAACAAACTCTGGGGTTCATTTTCTGCTTTTGCCCTTGTAAAAATACAAAATTTGCAGCGAAAAAGATTTTTGTGGTAAAAAATTTATTTTTTTTATTTTCACGGCTTAACTTCTGTGAAGCACCTAGGGGTTCAAAGTGCTCAATACACATCTAGATAAGGTGCCAAGGGATCTAGTTTCCAAAATGGTGACACTTGTGGGGGGTTTCCACTGTTTAGGCACATCAGGGGCTCTTCAAACACAACATGGCGTCCGCTTATTATTCCATCAAATTTTACATTCAAAAAGTCAAATGGCGCTCCTTCCCTTCCAAGCCCTGCCGTGCGCCCAAACAATAGTATTCCTCTACATATTAGGTATCGGCATACTCAGGAGAAATTTCACAACAAATTTTGTGGTCCATTTTCTCCTGATACCCTTGTGAAAACAAAAAAGTTTGGTTCCAAAGTAAATTTTTTGTGAAAAAAGTAAAATGTTCATTTTTTCTTTCCACATTGCTTTAGTTCTCGTGAAGCACCTGAAGGGTTAATAAACTTCTTGAATGTGGTTTTGCACGCCTTGAGGGATGCAGTTTTTAGAATGGTGTCACTTTTGGGTGTTTTCTGTTATATTGACCTCCCAAACTCACTTCAAATGTGAGGTGGTCCCTAAAATTGAAAAAGCTATAGAGCTAAAAAGATTTATTTGGGAAAAATGTGTTTTTTTTATTTCCATGGCTCTACGTTATTAACTTCTGTGAAGCACCTGTGGGAACAAAGTGCTCAGCAGACATCTAGATAAGTTCCCTAAGGGGTCTAGTTTCCAAAATGGTGTCACTTGATGGGGGGTTTCCACTGTTTAGGCACATCAGGGGCTCTTCAAGCGCGACATGGCAACCGCTAATTATTCCAGCATATTTTACATTCAAAAAGTCAAATGGCGCTCCTTTCATTCCGAGCCCTGCCGTGCGCCCA
Organism: Oophaga sylvatica; assembly: GCA_033576555.1. Classification (NCBI taxonomy): domain Eukaryota; kingdom Metazoa; phylum Chordata; class Amphibia; order Anura; family Dendrobatidae; genus Oophaga; species Oophaga sylvatica. The sequence continues at coordinate 43,289,059 of JARQOD010000002.1, read as the reverse complement.
AACAGTAGATTTCTCCCACATATCGGATATCGGCATGCTCAGAAGAAATTGCACAACAAAATGTATGGTCCATTTTCTCCTGTTACCCTTGTGAAAGTAAAAAAAAATTAGGTCTGAATGAAAATTTTTGTCAAAGAAAGGTAAATATTTATTTTTTTCTTCCACATTCCAAAAATTCCTTTGAAGCACCTGAATGGTTAATAAACTTCTTGAATGTGGTTTTGAGTACCTTGAGGGGAGCAGTTTTTAGAATGGTGTCATTCTGGGGTATTTTCTGTCATATAGGCCCCTCAAAGTCACTTCAAGTGTGAGTTGGTCCCTAAAAAATGGTTTTTCAAATTTTGTTGTAAAAATGAAATCGCTGGTCAACTTTTAACCCTTATAACTTCCTAACAAAAACACTTATGTTTCCAAAATTGTGCTGATGTAAAGTAAACATGTGGTAAATGTAAATTTTTCAACTATTTTGTGGGATCTGACTCTTTTGTTTAAGGGCATAAAATTTTAAAGTTTGAAAACTGTGAAATTTTCAAAATTTTCACCGAGTACAATAATAAATTATATTGTGGTACCGTGTTAGCCAGAAAAATCGATGTGAATACTTTTCCATCCAATTATGACAAGAGCATTCTTAAGGTGATACCTTTATTGGCTAACCAGAAAATTATATGTTCGCAAGCTTTCAGAGCGCAGAGGCTCCTTCTTCAGGCAAGATTACATTTGGAATAATAAGAAAGACACATTAGATGCTTACTATAGTAGGAAATTTGTTCAAGACCTGGAAGGTGTGATGCCTTCAAAAGATAAGCAAAGGAAATCAAATTAGCATTTTCTTACAAATGGAGAGCTAGTGGGAATGTGTTCTTAGCTATCTGGAGTCCTTCTGGTGAAGGTGTGAACTGTGTCTATGTAATGAGTCATAAATCCGGGTGTTAAGTTGAGTCCTAGTGTCAAAGTATTGAACATCCTAATAAGTTTGAATTCCCATATTTTTCTCTCCCTGTCATCCTTAAAATGACCTTTTAGTATTAAGACTTTTAAGTCTGTCATACAATGTCCAGTTCCAGAGAAATGTTTTCCCACAGGCGTGTCCATTTCATTCCTGATCGTATGTCTGTGTAGATTCATCCTTGTTTGTAGTTTTTGCATGGTTTCCCCAATATAGATAGCTCCAGGGCACCTTGTACATTGTATCATGTACACCACATTGGAGGATGTACATGAAAAGGAACCCATGACCTTATAGTCCTGATTTGTGTTTGGTACACGGACTGTATTTGTTGGTAATATGTGGGTACAAGTTTTGCATTTTTTGTTGTTACATGGGAATGTGCCAGTCACTGATGGTGACAAAAGGACACTTCTGACAAGGAGATTCCTTAAGTTAGGGGGCTGTTTGTAGGAGAGGAGTGGTAGTTCTGGGAATATGTCTTTCAATTTGTGGTCCCTGTGGAATATGGGTTGGAGATCAGCACCAATTTTCCTTAGGATGCTCATGTGGGGGTTTTATGTGACCACAAGAGGTACCCTGTTGTTGTCCTCTCTCAGTTTGTAATCCAGGAGGTTGCTTCTTGGGATTCTTGTAGCCCTGTGGATCTGTTCATCTATTACCAGTGGATGGTATCCTTGTTGTAGGAATGTATTCCTCAGAGATAGCAGCTGTAGTTCCTGTCTTTACTGTCTGAACAGATCCGAATATATCTCAGAGCTTGACTGTAGATGATGGATTTTTTTGTGTGTCCTGGATGAAAGCTGTTCCATCTAAGGTATGCTGGACGTCCTGTGGGCTTATGGTAAATTGATGTTTGTATGGCGTTGTCCTTGATGTATATGGTCAAGTCCAGAAAATGTATTTGAGACTTTGAAAAGTTGAGGGTGAGCTTGATGGTTGGGTGGTATTTGTTGAAGTTATTGTGGAAGGTGAGCAGATCATCTTTTGAGCCTGTCCAGATTATTAGCAGATCATCAATGTAGCGGAAGTATGCAAGAGGTTTAATAGGGCAAGATGACAAAAACTCCTCCTCCAGTTTCGCCATAAATAGGTTGGCATATTGTGGGGACATTTTGCTTCCCATGGCGCTGCCCATGCACTGTTGGTATAAATTGTTCCCAAAAGAAAAATAGTTGTGATGAAGCACAAACCTGATGAATTGCAGTGTTGGTTCTGTGGCCAAATTGTGCTTTTGAAGGAAATATTTACATGCTGTGATTCCATCCTCATGAGGAATGTTGGAATAGAGAGACTCTACGTCCATGGTGGCTAGTATCGTGTCCCTTGGAAGTGGGCCCAGCGCTGACAATTTGCAAAGAATATCCGTGGTGTCCTGGATATAGCTGGGTGTGCTCCTCACCAAACAGACAACTCTTGGATATAAAATACTACACTCCACTTCAGGAAGATCCTACCAAACAATACACTGAGGAACTAACACGTATCATCAATGGATTTGATTCTACTTCATCCTCACTACTGGAACTAGTACCAGGCAATCCCAAAACAGGTACCTTCTACATGTTGCCTAAAATACACAAAGAAGGTAATCCTGGGAGGCCCATCATCTCTGGTATTGGGACTTTAACTGAGAATATCTCCGGCTGGGTGGAGAACATTCTAAAACCCTTGGTGAGGAGCACACCCAGCTATATCCAGGACACCACGGATATTCTTTGCAAATTGTCAGCGCTGGGCCCACTTCCAAGGGACACTATACTAGCCACCATGGACGTAGAGTCTCTCTATTCCAACATTCCTCATGAGGATGGAATCACAGCATGTAAATATTTCCTTCAAAAGCACAATCTGGCCACAGAACCAACACTGCAATTCATCAGGTTTGTGCTTCATCACAACTATTTTTCTTTTGGGAACAATTTATACCAACAGTGCATGGGCAGCGCCATGGGAAGCAAAATGTCCCCACAATATGCCAACCTATTTATGGCGAAACTGGAGGAGGAGTTTTTGTCATCTTGCCCTATTAAACCTCTTGCATACTTCCGCTACATTGATGATCTGCTAATAATCTGGACAGGCTCAAAAGATGATCTGCTCACCTTCCACAATAACTTCAACAAATACCACCCAACCATCAAGCTCACCCTCAACTTTTCAAAGTCTCAAATACATTTTCTGGACTTGACCATATACATCAAGGACAACGCCATACAAACATCAATTTACCATAAGCCCACAGGACGTCCAGCATACCTTAGATGGAACAGCTTTCATCCAGGACACACAAAAAAATCCATCATCTACAGTCAAGCTCTGAGATATATTCGGATCTGTTCAGACAGTAAAGACAGGGAACTACAGCTGCTATCTCTGAGGAATACATTCCTACAACAAGGATACCATCCACTGGTAATAGATGAACAGATCCACAGGGCTACAAGAATCCCAAGAAGCAACCTCCTGGATTACAAACTGAGAGAGGACAACAACAGGGTACCTCTTGTGGTCACATAAAAACCCCCACATGAGCATCCTAAGGAAAATTGGTGCTGATCTCCAACCCATATTCCACAGGGACCACAAATTGAAAGACATATTCCCAGAACTACCACTCCTCTCCTACAAACAGCCCCTAACTTAAGGAATCTCCTTGTCAGAAGTGTCCTTTCGTCACCATCAGTGACTGGCACATTCCCATGTAACAACAAAAAATGCAAAACTTGTACCCACATATTACCAACAAATACAGTCCGTGTACCAAACACAAATCAGGACTATAAGGTCATGGGTTCCTTTTCATGTACATCCTCCAATGTGGTGTACATGATACAATGTACAAGGTGCCCTGGAGCTATCTATATTGGGGAAACCATGCAAAAACTACAAACAAGGATGAATCTACACAGACATACGATCAGGAATGAAATGGACACGCCTGTGGGAAAACATTTCTCTGGAACTGGACATTGTATGACAGACTTAAAAGTCTTAATACTAAAAGGTCATTTTAAGGATGACAGGGAGAGAAAAATATGGGAATTCAAACTTATTAGGATGTTCAATACTTTGACACTAGGACTCAACTTAACACCCGGTTTTATGACTCATTACATAGACACAGTTCACACCTTCACCAGAAGGACTCCAGATAGCTAATAACACATCCCCACTAGCTCTCCATTTGTAAGAAAATGCTAATTTGATTTCCTTTGCTTATCTTTTGAAGGCATCACACCTCCCAGGTCTTGAACAAATTTCCTACTATAGTAAGCATCTAATGTGTCTTTCTTATTATTCCAAATGTAATCTTGCCTGAAGAAGGAGCCTCTGCGCTCTGAAAGTTTGCGAACATATAATTTTCTGGTTAGCCAATAAAGGTATCACCTTAAGAATGCTCTTGTCATAATTGGATGGAAAAGTATTCACATCAAAATTTTCACCAAATTTCCATTTTTTTCACAAATAAACACAAGTCATATCAAAGAAATTTTACCATAAGCATAAAGTACAATATGTCACGAAAAAACATTCTCAGAATCACCGGGATCTGTTGAAGTGTTCCAGAGTTATGACCTCATAAATTGACAGTAGTCAGAATTGTAAAAATTGGCCTGGTCATGAAAGTGAAAACAGGCTTTGGGGTGAAGGGGTTAACCTCTTCTGACCTGAAAGGGAAAAAGCTACGTTTAAATCATAGTGGAACCAGAGCCGCCACGCATCCAAAAATGGATTGTGACAGTACCCCCCTTTCAATGATGGGCCCCTAGACCTTTAACACCGGACCTCACCGGAAGCAACGTACGATGAGGACGCCTCCATCCACTAGGATTCACGTCCACAGTCACCTGACCCTCAGGTTTATGGCAACCACAGCCCAATGGAGATGGCAATAATGTAGGCTCCGGAGGCGCAACAAAATCTCCAGAGCACCGACCTGTGTAATACGTTGTGTTCATGCATTATTGGGGGTAGCTCCAGCTGGAATGCTCCCGGGCTGAGAATGGCCGACATCAGATACTGCCTGATCACCCTAGAACTCCAGGCCCCAGATGCGTACTTCCACCTGATGTTTTTGGTGGACACCCACACGTACTCATTCACACACAGGTCTGGACCTGAACATTTATTTCCATGCACGCATTTGCCAATAGATGGTGAACTCTTTGAGGAACAGACAACAGAGGCATCCCCCTGTGTCATCAAATTCATACCCTCGCTATACACAGAGGGAACCACCACCCTCCCCTGACCCCTTCTCCTAAGAGGACTCCGAGACTCAAGCTTTACTTATGAGGGTTGAGTCTTGCCCCTACTCCCTGGCAGAACCTCATCTGCCCCCACTGGATAAGAAGGGGTAGGTTGCAGAAGGACAGCAGATATCGTAGATCCCAGGCAGCAGTCCTTCATACGACTGGTCCAACTAACTACTTCCCTGGACCGCCAATTTATGACCGGGTTATGTCTCTTCAACCAAGGAAGACATAGCATGACAGGGACTCCTCATGAAGAGTCACTATATGCAGGTTAATATTATCTACGACTTGGGTCACCCTGCCCTGGCTCAGGGGGACAGAGTCAATTGACTGAACACTAAAGGGTCTCGCCAGCATCCTAACAATCAGGCCATGGGTCTGGACAAAGCGAGAATCCACAAAATTGACACCAGCTCCACAATCCACAAGTACTGGTATAGTCTCAGTAACCCCGCCAACAACGACTTCAGCAGAAATAGTACACTGAGACGAAAAATGGAGGAAATATACATATCCTGACTTTTGTGATGGAGTACATACTTTAGTGCAAGCTGGGCAGACACTGATGTAATGATCAGTCAGACCACAGTAGAAACATGCCCCCGTCCCACGGCGAACCGCAGGCAACCTAGTTTGAGAGGCTTCTCCCACCTGCATGGGTTCGTCCATCTGCACCAGTGTGTCCTCCTTCCTAGAAAGAACAACAGGGGTAGATTTGATGTATGTCTCTTCCTGAGGTTTCTATCCACCTGGATTGCAAGGGCCATGGCGGTCTCTAAAAACCCAGGGGTAGCATACTGCACCAGAGTATCCTGAAGCCTAGCTGACAGACCCTGACAGAAATGGCTCCTAAGAGCATGGTCATTCTGCTGTGTGTCAGTAGCCCATCTCCTAAGCTCTGAGCAGTAGTCTTCAGCCGGCCAGCCCCCCTGCTTGATCTTATGGAGTCTAGACTCAGCCAAGGAGACACCATCAAGATTCCCATACACCAGTGCCAATACATCGAAAAACTCATCCACCAACCGCAAAGATGGTGAATCACTCAGCAGGGAAAAGACCTAGAATTGCAGCTCACCCTTGAGAAGGGAGACAATAATCCAAACACGCTGTTCCTCACTCCCTGAAGAACGAGGGCGAAGCCTGAAATACAGTTTACAAGCTTCTTTGAAGACCATAAATTTATCTCTCCCTCCAGAAAAATCTGTCTGGGAGAGATACTTTAGGCTCCAGCAGATTCACCACTGCAACCAGTAAGCTCCTTACTTCAGGCTTGGTCAACATAGATTTCTCTATCTCTGACAGTCAGATGATGCATCAGGTGACTATTTAAAGGATGATGGGAGTGGTCACCACCCACATCAGCTGACCTAGCAACTCTGCAGTTGCAGCAAGCTGCCAGCATAGGAAACTGACATCAATCCCTGCTGGCCTGAAAGGAAAAAAGCTACATTTAAATCATAGTGGAACCAGAGCTGCCATGTATCCAAAAATGGATCGTGACACTCAAGTGAGGTGGGTCCTCTAAGCCCAGATCTGGTTGGGTACACGAATATCGGGCGTGGATGCAGCAGCAAAAAGGTATGTATGGAGAAAGGAGCGAGCACTGGAAGCTGCAAGCAGACAGGACATCGGTAAGCAGGTATGGAGCATGGGAGGAAACGGAGCACCCAGATAACCCATGCAAATGCAGGGATAAAAACAAAAAAACATTGTTTCACTATTTTATCCTATTTGGACTTTTTTCCTTATTTTTCAGTAGACTGAATTTGAAAAGAAATACAACTCAACCTGCAAAAAGAAGAACTCATACAGCTATGTACATAGAAAAATAAAAAAGTTATGGCTCTAAGAAGAAAAGGAGGGAAAATGGAAATATAAAAATGAAAATTGGCTGCTGAGGGATGGGGTTAATTTATAGTAAAGTGTATTGCTATGGAACAAAGTCTTATTTTTTCTTAATTTTGGGGGGCACTTTATTTTTCTATTTTATTTACAATTTTCCACATTGTGTTTTGAGATTGCTGTGTGTATGCCGCAAAGTAAAAAGTCTATAAAATTAGAAGTGTTAATAGTTTATTGTTAACAAGAGAGGAACTGAAATCTAACCAATATTTGGTGTGATCACTCTTTGTCTTAAAACATCATCAAAGCATCAATGTTTTAGGTACGCTTGCACATAGTTTTTGAAGGATCTGTTGATGTAGGCTTGCAGAAATCCTTCTGTTTCATTATGTAACCAAATGATGATAAGATCGGGGCTCTGTGGGGCCATATCATCACTTTCAGGACTCCTTGTTCTTCTTTAAACTGAAGATAGTTCTTAATAACGTTGGCTGTATGTTTGGGTCATTGTCCTGCTGCATCTTCCCCATAGTACACACGTGGTCAAGATCGTTGGTTCCCCTCATTTAATGACAGAAAAACCCACAATGGTGACAGAAATAACTTGAATCTGACAAAAGTAATAATAACTAAAAAATCTATGAAAATGAACAAATGAAAGTCAGACATTGCTTTTCAACCATGCTTCCACAGAATTTAAAAAAATAAAACTCATGAAATACGCCTGGACAGAAATGATGGTACCCATGAATATAATGTGACAAAAAGAACATGTTAAATTGTGGTAGGTCCACTAATTAGCATCACAGGTGTCTACAATCTTGGAATCAGTGAGTGGCCTGTATAGAGGGCTACAGATACTCACTGTGCTGTTTGGTGACATGGTGTGTATCACACTCAACATGGACCAGAAGAAGCGAAGGAAAGAATTGTCTCAGGAGATTAGAAAGAAAATTATAGACAAACATGTCAAAGGTAAAAGTTATAAGACAAACTCCAAGCAGCTTAAAGTTCCTGTGACTACAGTTGCACACATTATTCAGAAATTTAAGCTCCATAGGACTGTAGCCAACCTCCCTGGACATGGCCGCAGGAGGAAAATTGATGACAAATCAAAGAGACAAATAACACGAATGGTAACAAAAGAGCCCAGAATAACTTTTAAACAGATTAAAGGTGAACTTCAAGCTCAAGGAACATCAGTGTCAGATCGCACCATCCGTCATTGTATGAGCCAAAGTGGACTTCATGGGAGACAACCTAGGACACCATTATTGAAAAAAAATCATAAAAAAGCCAGACTGGAAGTTGCCAAACTACCTGTTGACAAGCCACAAAGCTTCTGGGAGAATGTCCTATGGACAGATGAGACAAAAATGGAACTTTTTGGCAAGGCACATCAGCTATATGTTCACAGATGGAAAAATGAAGCATATCAAGAAAAGAACACTGTCCCTACTGTGAAACATGGAGGAGGCTCTGTTATGTTCTGCGGCTGCCTTTCTGCATCTGGCACAGGGTGTCTAGAATCTGTGCAGGGTACAATGAAATCTCAAGACTATCAAGGGATTCTAGAGAGAAATGTGCTGCCCAGTGTCAGAAAGCTTGGTATCAGTCACAGGTCATGGGTCTTGCAACAGGATAATGACCCAAAACACACATCTAAAAACACCCAAGAATGGCTTAGAGGAAAACATTGGACTATTCTGAAGTGGCCTTCTATGAGCCCTGACCTAAATCCTATTGAGCATCTTTGGAAAGAGCTGAAACATGCCGTCTGGAAAAAGTCAACCTTCAAACACGAGACAACTGGAGCAGTTTGCTCTTGAGGAGTGGGCCAAAATACCTGTCGAGAGGTGCAGAAGTCTCATTGACAGTTACAGGAATCGTTTGATTGCAGTGATTGCCTCAAAAGGTTGAGCAACAAAATATTAAGTTAAGGGTACCATCATTTCTGTCCAGGCCTATTTCATGAGTTTTATTTTTTTTAAATTCTGTGGAAGCATGGTTGAAAAGCAATGTCTGATTTTCATTTGTTAATTTTCATACATTTTTGATTTATTATTACTTTTGTCAGATTCAAGTTATTTCTGTCACCATTGTGGGTTTTTCTGTCATTAAACGAGGGGTACCAACAATTTTGACCACGTGTGTATTACATGAAGGATTAGAAATCTTTCTATTCTCACTTTGCAGCATTTTTTTTCCCATGCCTGCCTAAAAGTTTTGTGTATATATATATCACGCAAGTGTATATGTATCAATTTCAAAAATCACTTTGGAGAATTGTTAAAAAATAGTAGAATATAAATGTCCCATATATGAGTATACAGTGTAAAAAGGCACTGCATATCACCCCAAAAACACCATACCAACACTGAAGTTTGTAGGTGGGAACATTATGGCGTGGGTCTGTTTTTCAGCATACGATACTGGCAAACTTCATATGATTGAATGAAGCTTTCTATCAGTTTTAGAGATCACAGAATTGTTCACAGATCATGTAACGCTGTATGGTTGAGAAATGGAAGCCTACATCACAGAAATTTACTCCACACTAAACGACAGTGTATGGCTGAGAAATGTAGCCCAGAAAAATGTTTGAAAGATTTTTGGGTGTGTTATACAAAAAAAAGACCTCAAAACACGCAATACTTGATGGATCTAAATATATTAAATTTTTTCAGCACCAACAAATAAACTGCAGCTTTATGTTTGCCAATGGAGTACACAGGCCTAAACCTTATCTACATACTGGATTCTGTCACTGTCCCTGCTCCTGCGACTCTCTCTCCCTCCCTAGGCTAAATGCAGATTGCATGTGCTGCAACGTTTAGCACTCAGAAGGGCTGTTGGTATGATGGCTCAGCTTCAGCATCAGCATCTACACTACAGGCCTCTGATTTGTTGTACTGTGCACACAGGCCTAGACAAGCACTTTCTCCAATACAAAGTGTTACAGAGCTGTGCAATGGCGTCAGTGTTGCGAACCAGGCGGCACTAGTCCTTTTATGATCTCTGCTGATGTCAGATGGCCAGCCAATCACAGTAATGCCACAACCAAGATGGCTATGGCATTAGTTACTCACATGTAATTCCCGCATGCTTATTGGCTGCATAATAGGCGACAAAGATGCGGGGCGGGGATTACTCGCCAAGTAACAAGCACATCCAAGCACTGTGATACTCGAGTGATACCTGAGCACGTTTGCTCACCCCTATGAATGAACAAATGTACCGAGACATTGTTGATAAAAATCTGCTGCCATCTACCAGGATGAAGATGAAGTGAGGGTGGACATTTCAGAAAGACAATGATCCCAAACAGACAATCAAGGAAACTCTCAATTGGTTTCAGAGAAAGAAAATAAAGCTGCTAGAATGGTCCAGCCAGTCACCGGACCTGAATCCAATAGAAAATTAACGAAAGGAGCTAAAGATCAAAGTTCATAGAAGGAGCCAAAGGAAGATTCAGGATTTGAAGAGTGTGGAAGAATGGTCCAAAATCACACCTGAGGGATAATATTTGCGACTATTTTCTCCATACAAGAGACATATTGAAGATGTCATCACTAGAGATGAGAAAACTTGTTTGAAAACGTTCACCAATCTAAAATTCGGCATGAACGTTGCACATTCGGATTAGTGTTCGGATTCCAAAGCTTTTCTCCTAAAATCGGCAAAAGTTGGCCAAAGTTCACAAAAGGTCTTTCAGACGTTAATGTTTATGGGAGCAGCACGGGCCGCAGAACTTCCCACACACTTGCACACTGACACACGGATGACATCCCTGTTTCATCAGTGTGACAAGTACCGGCACTTGGGAATCAGCGGTACTGTTCACGCTGCTCCCTGGCACCGTAAAGACAGCTCACATCACTATCCCCTGCTCATGCTGCGATCAGCGCCAGCAGGGGACAATGTTGAGAGTTGTATTCAACTGTTAACAGCGAGAGCAGACGGTGGCTGATGGGAGTGTTCATCAAAATCTGTGTCACTAAAACACTAAAATGCAAAATTAATGATTGATGTTGCATGTCAAGCATGTATGTTTTACATCAGTTCCTGTATCTAATGTCCGTATACCCTCCAGTAACAATCAGTATGTTTTTTTGGAGAGTGGGAAGAAACCTAAACTAAATGGGAAACACAAACTCAAAGCTAATCTAGTTTTAGGTCAGATTTGATACCAGGATCTGAGTGGTGCAATTGTTTACTTACCATAAAATACATTTCAATAAACCAATAAATGAAATAGGGAAAAAAAAGAAAGACAATTCAATTGAAATAATTCATGCATAGTTTACTTGAATTACTACTTTCCACAGCTGAGATCTAAAGGTTAAAAAAATCAGGAAGCGAGGCTGTGAAGTAAGGGTTTCAAAAAGAAACATTTAGATTCCTTAATACTACCATCAAGGGTTTTACACTGAGAACGCCTTTGAAGTATGATGTTGTTGAAACTAAATTACTGTTAAGGGAAAAAATGCTATAAATCAAGCTGTCCACTTAGGAAGCGATCATCCTACAGCCATGCTTCCTGGCACTGCGAGGTGAGTGATTGGATGATGTCAACACCATCTATAATGAACTCTAATTTTCATGGTCTTTCATTCTCGACTGACAACAGTTGCACATAAAATCTCAAAAACACATTTATAAAAGTATTTGATGTTACATACCTACCCTGAACCATACCTTTAATTGAGAAAAGATATATTAGCCACTACAAGGATTAAAAAGTACTTATTGCCATGTGCAACCCTACACAAAGAATGATCCAGGTAATGGTACTATATCTAATATCACAAAATCCTGATTTAGCAAAATATCAATTTTTATCAGATTTAGGGCTAGTTCACGCGACCATATTTTTGATCCAGGTGCTGTCCGTGAAAAAATGGACTGTACTCAGACCAATGGGGCAGTAGAGATGAGCAGTTTTTTTCTCTAGCCGAAAAAAAAAATCACAGCGTGCACTAGTTTCTGCCGTAAATCGGATGACACTCACCTATTCAAGTCTATGGGTGCGTAAAATAAAATCAGATGGCACACAGATCTGATTTTTACAGATACTTTGCAATTCTGTAACGTGGGAAACTGTAAATGATCCTGTAAATGATTAATTGCTGCAACTATTAGGAAAAAACGGATTGTACACGGCCTGCACACAGATTACATGTGGATGACAAGTGAGAAAACAAATCATCTGAGTTTTGTGAATGAAACTTTTTTATACGCTTGTGTGAACATACTCTTATTGTGACCTTCATTATCTCGGTATATCTTGATTTGAAGGTTGGTTCTCCGTTGCAGCTGCAGTAATGCGATGTAACTCAGCGGCATGGTAAGCAAACAATGTAGTCGCTCTACAAAATTGCCATTACTTTTAGGAATATGTGATAACAGCCTGTTTAATAGGGATTTTCAAAAGGTGTTACCATTAATAAGCAGATCTCTTAGACTTGATGAGGCTGTTGTATTTACTTTGAAAATGCATATCAGAGTGGCTGCAAAATCCATTTTTAATGATTTCCTGCCTAAGATAAAGATGAGCCTTTAGAATTATAAAGACATTGCTGACACAGATTTTCAAAGTAAATACAACAGTCTTATCTGTTCTAAGAGATCTGTTTAATAAAATACGCAGTTTGAATTTTGAAATCTGGTGGTGACACGTCTACTTTGGCATACATGTTCCTTTGTATCATATCCAGTGTACTATGTTAAGATAAGCTTTGGAATTAAATGAATTAACAGATTCCCTCCATGCTCAAGATGTCTCCTGTTTCTTATATACTTTGGAACTCACTACCCCAATCGATCAGACCCTTTCACATATGTGATGACACAGCTTTTAATCTTAATTATCCAGACATCTATATTCAGTAATCCAGGAGGCATATACTGTTATCTTTATGTTGACTTTTGAATGTATGTGTTTGTTTTTTGGTTGTTTAAGAAAACACAGGTTTTGGTTTGTATAAGCCTGTAATATTGACTTTTAAGTTGACTTTTGTTGTAATATATTGTGTTGTTATCCTGGATGACAGACACGCAGAGTAATTGAGCAATACATGTTTGTTAATATGCTGATTACACATTATCCAGGCCAGCTAGCTCATTGACCTGCAAAACAGAGAAGGACAAACTATGCAAATTGATTAAATACGCAAACAATGCAAATTAATTTATTATTATTATTTATTTCTATAGCACCATTGATTCCATGGTGCTCTACATTACAATGGGTTACATGCAAATTACAGGTATCACTTACAGTAAACAAACTAACAATGACAGACTGATACAGAGGGAGAGGACCCTGCCCTTTTGGGATTACATTCTACAGGATGGTGGGGAAGGAGACAGCAGGTTGGTGGGTTGCAGCAGTTCCGGTGTTCGTTGAGACGATATCTCCGGTAGTGGTGAGGAGGTAGCTGGGTCATTGCAGGCTGTAAGCTTTCCTGAAGAGATGGGTTTTCAGGTTCCGTCTGAAGGATCCGAATGTGGTTGATAGTCGGACGTGTTGGGGCAAAGAATACCAGCGGATGGGGGATATTTGGGAGAAGTCTTGGAGGCGGTTGGGTGAGGAGCGAATAAGTGTGGAGGAGAGAAAGAGGTCTTGGGAGGATCAGAGATTACGTGAGGGAAGATATCGGGAGATTAGTTCAGAGATATATGGAGGAGACAGATTATAGATGGCCTTGTAGGTCAGTATTAGTAATTTGAACTGGATACGCTGAGTAAATGGGAGCCAGTGAAGAGATTTGCAGAGGAAATAAGCGAAGGAGTAGTGAGGAGAGAGATGAATTAGTCGGGTAGCATAGTTAAGGATGGACTGGACAGGTGCGAGGGTGTTAGCAGGGAGGCCAGAGAAAAGGGTGTTGAAGTAGTCGAGGCGGGAGATGATGAGGGCGTGCACAATTATTTTAGTAGATTGAGGGTTGAGGAAAGGACGGATTCTTGAAATATTTTTGAGCTGAAGGCGACAGGAGGTAGAAACAGCTTGGATGTGCGGTTTGAAGGACAGGGCAGAGTCAAGGGTTACTCCGAATCAGCGGACTTCTGGTATGGGGCAAAGCGTGATGTTGTTAATTGTGATAGATAGGTCAGGTAAGGAAGATCTGTGGGATGGGGGAAAGATGATGAGTTCAGATTTGTCCACATTGAGTTTGAGGAAGCGGGAGGAGAAGAAGGAGGATATGGCTGATAGACACTCAGGGATTTTGGACAGCAGAGAGGTGACGTCTGGGCCAGAGAGGTAGATCTGAGTGTCATCAGCATAAAGGTGGTACTGGAATCCGTGGGACTTTATGAGTTGCCCCAGGCCAAGTGTATAGATTGAAAAGAGTAGGGGTCCTAGAACAGAGCCTTGGGGGACTCCAACAGAGAGAGGGTGGGAAGAGGAGGTAGTGTGGGAGTGGGAGACGCTGAATGTGCGGTTAGAAAGGTATGAGGAGATCCAGGATAGGGTGAGGTCCTTGACGCCAAAGGAGGAGAGAATCTGTAGTAGAAGGCAGTGGTCAACTGTGTCAAAAACAGAGGACAGGTCAAGAAGCAGGAGTATAGAGTATTGTCCGATCGCTTTGGCTGTAAGTAGGCATTAGTAATTTTGGTCAGGGCTGTCTCAGTGGAGTGATGGGGGTGGAAACCAGAATGTAGAATGTCAAAGAGCAAGTTAGATGACAGGTGGTAGGAAAGTTCAGCATGGACGTGCAGCTCCAGGAGTTTGGAAGCGAATGGGAGCAGCGATATTGGGCGATAGCTGGACATAGCGGTTGGGTCGAGGGTTGGCTTTTTAAGGATTGGCGTGAATGTGGCATGCTTGAAAGCAGAAGGGAAGGTACCGAAAGTTAGTGATAGGTTGAAGAGGTGGGTTAGGGATGGGATAATAGTGGTGGTGAGGTTGGGGAGGAGGTGGGTTGGGATGGAGTCAAGTGCACAGGTTGTGAGGTGCGATTTGGAGAGGAGACAATTAAGCTCCCCTTTGGTTATGTTGGAGAGGGAAGTTAAGGGGTTAGGGCATTGGTCTGGTATGCAAAGGGGTTGTGGTGGTTGAACAATGAAGACTTGCTTTGTATGGTCGATCTTATTTTTGAAGTGTGTGGCAAAGTCCTCAGCAGAGATGAGGGAGGTAGGAGTGGGCAGTGGTGGGCAGAGGAGGGAGTTAAAAGTTTTGAATAACTGTTTGGGGTTGTAGGATAGGGAAGATACGAGGGTTGTGAAGTAGGCCTGTTTAGCAGAGGTGAGAGCAGATTTGAAAGAGAGTGTTGCTTTCATCACACATTCCTCTTGACCTCTGGATGATGGCTTGTAGGACAACAGTTGTGAACTATATAAGTGGGATATGCATCTGTAACAGGTTATCCAAGAGATACAGAGATCAAAAGAACCAGAGACTCTTTACAAAACCACAGCCAGGACAGCAGCCAAGACATAATAGCTCCATCACGAGGGATACAGATTTGACATTCTACAGGATGTCAGCTTAGGGGACCACGGACCGACTGAAAGAATACAGATCTGCTTCATTGACCATCACTGAACCCATGTATACATTTCCGGAAGTCAGGATTTGGACCAACCAGTCACCTGAGACCCATGGATATGTTTGGGGAAGACAGGATTGGGACCCATCGGTTACTTGGCTCCATGGAGATATTCAGAGAAGTCAGGATGTGGCCCTCTGGCTTTGTACCTCAATGGACTGTCAGCTTCCTAAACTTGTCATTACCTCCTCTCTGTGTGTGCCACAGGTGTGGGTAGTCGGCCCTGGAAGCTCTGAAGCAACAGTTGCTCTTATCCCGGCGAGTCAGTGGAACTGTGAAACTCTATAATTTTGTACCATCTTGGGTATTTTGCTGGGACTGTACTATGTGTTATTTACCTGTTTTGTGGTTCAATAAAGTATTGCCACACTGTTTACCCTCACCCTGTATTGTCTGAGTAGCATTATGCTCACGGCAAAAGAAGTGCGGAAGTTCGGTGGGATGAATCCTTTTTTCAGGCTAGCTGACTACAGCACCCAATGACTCCCAGATGTCTCCACAACATCTTTGAAGCATTTAGATGCAACCCGAAATCCCAAGTCTTCGGGAACACTTAAAACTTACAATAACCTGGCTACCAAAACACTGATATATCATCATCTTCTTCCTCACCTACTAATAATCTTTATTTTAATAATCTTTAATCTTTATTTTTATATAGCGCTAACATATTCCGCAGCGCTTTACAGTTTGCACACATTATCTAATTACCTAATATTGTTTCCTTCCCCCTTCCATTAACTGGAGGCCCTCAGGGGGGAGGATCCTGACTCCTGTTGTACTTGGCTGTCACTTACTTAGTTGTGTTAATTTGTACTTGTTTTGCACTTTGTTATGTACTGATAATTGATTGTTAAGCATGGTAAATCCTGTTTGTAAGGACAGAACCATCGAATATAGGGCATCTTATAATAAATAGTAATAAGAAAATTCCCCAATTAATTGTCACAGCACGGGATCAAATGTGCAGTACATCTCAGATGCCTGTAGCCAAAGGTTGTCTGTTGCCTCAGACTACAAGTAGGCGAACACTTAAAGAAGACCATTCAGCTCTTTTGCATCTTTTCTTAGAATTGTGCTATACCTCTGTTAGTCCCCCTGGAAATGTAAGAATGAAGTGACGCATTGGTATTATTATTCACCCTGACTGGATAGTGTGTGAAGGAAAACACCCAGTTGACAAAGTAATTTGTATTATTGTTGCTAATTTATTCATACTTTTTAGGAGGAGAATGAAAAGATGCTCCACTCATAGTGACATAAATGTGCTCACTTAATTTACATGTTAAAAACATCACTTACATATATAATTTTTCTTTGTAGGCCAAAGAGTAATCTGCTCTCCTGTATGTAAAAGGAACTCCATATTTTGCAGCACCTCTTCTGCACTCCACATTCTGCAGCACCTCTTCTGCATTCCACATTCTGCAGCACCACTTCTGCACTCCACATTCTGCAGCACTTCTTCTGCACATTCTGCAGCACCTCTTCTGCACTCCACATTCTGCAGCACTTCTTCAGCACCCACATTCTGCAGCACTCCTTCAGCACCCACATTCTGCAGCACTCCTTCTGCACTCCACATTCTGCAGCACCTCCTCTGCACTTCACATTCTGCAGCACCTCTTCTGCACTCCTCACTGTGCAGAACCACTTCTATACTCCGAATTATGCACCACCACTTCTAATCACCCAATAAGCAGTGATACTCAGAGTCTGAGACGTGGGCTCTGATAGTGCTAAGGCCTCCTTCACATGTCTGTGTTTAAATACATATGTGAAAAAATGGTATTGGTGCCATCAGTGTGTCATCAGTATGCCACCAGTGTATCAGTATTTGCCATCAGTGTGTCATCAGTATTTTTAGTGTATGGTTAAATAAAGAATTAAATTACAAAGCTTCTCTTATACTTTGAAATGTTAAACACGGACAGCACATGGATGGAAAAAAGATGCCAGATTTTCATGGACCCATAGCCTTGTATTGGTCCTTGTCATTCGTGCTGCCGAAAAAAAACGGACATGTGCATAGCAGCATAGATTATAATGGGTGCAAGTGGTATCCATGAAAAAAATGGAAAAACACATAGTGGAAATATGTACATGTGAAGAAGGGCTCAGAGACCATTTGCTAACACAAATTAACTGTTCCAAATTAGTAGAGCCACTCGGTGCACACTCGCTGTGGCCACACATTTCAGTGCACCTTCCTACCTACTGTCATGATCCAGACCGGGTTTTTGTCTTGTCTCTCCTTTCCCAGTCTGGTCATGTCAGGGGTTAACTTTCTCTGCCTCTTTCCTGTGTCGGGTCTGCTATATCTCTGCGCTGCATCCTGCAGGCAGTGTCAGTTCTATTTCCTGCCTACGCCGTGTGTAGCAGGAGGCTCTGGTGAACTCTTGATTTATCCTGCTGCGTTTAGCTGACCTTGCCCGTGTCTGTGCACCCCTTTCCTATCTGTCCCAACTCTGTGTGTCCCTGTGTGTTTGGATTCCCTGGTACTCGACTCTGCTTTGGCTATGACCTGATTCTGTCTCTTCCTTCTGATACCTCTGCTATGGACCTGCACTGACCTTTTGGCGCTCTTCTGACTCTGTGTTTGGAATTTTCCCTTAGTACTACGCAACTCTCTGGTATCAACCCGGCTCTCTGACTATTCTGCTGCCACCTAGTGGTAGCCTCGCTGCAGTTCTGCTGGTCTGCTCTTAGCAGGATTTTAGCTCACTCTCCACTCTGCTGCCATCTAGTGTAGTTTGCATTACCCTGCATTTACCTGCAGTGTTGCAGCGTGACACCTACTTGTTTTCCTGCTCTCCTCTTCTCTGCTCTTTTTTTAATTCATTGACACCTGTAGCTTTACAGGAGCTAGAGATTGCTGAAGATAGATGGAAAACAAGTAGGTGGGAAGGTGCACCAAAACTGGTGCATCGAGTGCTTGTGTTTGGTTTCAAAATTCATTTTTTACTGACAAACTGTCACGGGTGTGTCGCTGCGAAGATCGTCGCGATTGCACACCCTGACTTCTCACAGCTGAGTTTCTGGTGCTGGGTGTTTTTCAGCAGTGAGGGAGTTAATTCTACCTCTCTCTGTGCTGGACAAGACCAGCCTCGCTCAGCTGCAATTAATGTTGCTGTAATTGGATTCCTTCAAATACCTGCCTGTCTGCTAGGGAAGTGTCGGTGAAAGCATTCATGCAGACCAGCAGAGCGGATCGTTGTATTGTGAAGGCTGAAGTGAAAGAGTACCTGGTGTGGTCGTTTTCCCCTCCGCGCTTTATCATTTATCTCCGTACCCGTTGGTGTCTCCTCTGTTTCCTGTGGTATGACTTTTGTATGCAAGGTGGATTTTAGTTTACCCCTTGTACTGTCTCGTTCGTCTGTTACTGTGTCTAGGCATATACCTACCAGTCCCCGGTGTTGTGATCAGGGTCCTTCTCAGGACTAGATCACTGAGGTTCCGGGATCCTCAGGAGGTAGGGATTATGCTGGCGGCCTGGACCTCTGTACCATCAACAGTACCTCCAGGTAGAGGGATTAGTCAGGACCCCAGCTTAGGGTCAGCATAGACCCCAGACCTCCTGTATGCAGTAACAGCGTGACACTTTCACCGACCACTAAAGATTTTCTCCAGTCACCATGGATCCAGTAGTCAGTCTAGCTCGGCAGTTGCAGAGTTTGTCCATGGAGCTGGCGGACGTTAAGTCCAAGGTTTTGTACCCCCCGGAGCAGGCCGAACCTGAACCTAAAGTAGCTCTCCCTGACAGATTCACTGGGGGGCGGGACAAGTTTTTTGCTTTCCGGGAGGCATGTAAATTGTACTTTCGGATGCGACCTCGGTCATCTGGAAGTGAAGAACAGAGGGTGGGGATTGTCATCTCGCTCCTACAAGGAGACCCCCAATCCTGGGCGTTCGCTCTCCCCCCGGGCTCCCCAGCTCTCCAGTCAGTGGATAGGTTTTTTGCAGCTCTGGGTCTTGTGTATGATGACCCGGATCGGGTCTCCCTTGCTGAATCTAAGTTACGTAGGATCCAGCAGGGAGATCGTCCGGCGGAGGAATTCTGTTCGGAGTTCCGTAGGTGGGCCACGGACACCCAGTGGAATGACCCGGCTCTTAGGAGCCAGTTTTGTCAAGGTTTATCTGACAAATTAAAGGATGTGCTGGCACAGTATGACCCTCCCACGTCACTGGAAGCCGCTATGGCCCTTGTTATTCGTATTGACAGACGTCTTCGGGAGAGGTTCGGGGTAACTTCGCCCCCTGTGATGACTCCACCTTCCTCAAGGGTCCCTTATACGGAGGTTCCCCTGGTCAGTCCAGAGGAGCCTATGCAATTAGGAGGGACATCATTCCGGGGGAGGGGATCGGTGGGGCGCCACAAAACAGGAAGTTGTTTCTTCTGTGGAAAAAAAGGACATTTTATTAGGGGGTGTCCATCCCGTCCTTTGCAGAGTGAGAAGTCGCCGGAAAACTATTGATCCCAGATTGTGTGGTGGACGGCAATCTGGGAGTAAGTATTTCGTCCCTAAGTTCGTCTCAGTTTCTCGTACCGGCGGAGGTGGTGGTGGGTGCGAAAACTGAGAGGATATCTTTTCTTCTGGATAGTGGGGCCGGGGCTAATCTGGTGGATGCTCGCTTTGCCCGGGTTCAAGGTATGCGATTGAGTGTGTTGGCTAAACCCGTCCCCATATTCTCGATCGACGCCAGACCTCTCGGTCAGGGAAGTTTTTTGCAAGCAGTGCATAACATAGATCTTCAAGTGGGGGCGTTACATAAAGAACTGTTGTCTTGTTATGTGTTGGAGGGTCTTCCCACTCCTATAGTGCTGGGCCTTCCTTGGTTAACTAAGCATAACCCGGTTATTAATTGGCAATCCAGAGAGATAAGCAAATGGAGTGAATTCTGTAAGAAAAACTGCATAAATACGGTCATTGGTGCGGTCGCTCCTAGGGCCTTACCTCCATTTCTGGTGGACTTTGAGGATGTATTCTCGGAGAAAGGGTGTCAAGAACTACCTCCTCATCGCGAGTATGACTGTTCTGTTAACTTGCTCCCTGGGGCCAAGTTACCGAAATCTAGGTTGTATAACCTTTCTGGTCCTGAGAGACAGGCCATGAAGGATTATATTTCAGAGAGTCTGGCTAAGGGGCATATTAGACCTTCATCTTCCCCGGTGGCCGCGGGGTTCTTCTTTGTGAAGAAAAAAGATGGAGGCCTACGCCCTTGCCTGGATTTCCGTGAGCTTAATCAGATTACGGTCCGAGATCCGTATCCGCTCCCACTTATTCCCGATCTCTTCAATCAGATCGTGGGTGCCAAATGGTTCTCTAAGTTGGATCTCAGGGGGCGTACAATCTGATTAGGATGAAGGAGGGGGATGAGTGGAAGACGGCGTTTAACACTCCGGAGGGGCATTACGAGAACCTTGTCATGCCATTTGGTCTGAGTATTGCCCCGGCGGTGTTTCAACACTTTGTAAATGACATCTTTCGCCACCTAATGGGACAGTTTGTGGTCATATATCTGGATGATATCTTAATTTACTCGCCGGATCTTGTGTCTCATCAGGAGCATGTTAGGCAGGTGTTACAGATCTTACGGGATAATAAACGTACACCAAATGGGAGAAGTGTGTGTTCGCCGTACAGGAACTTCAGTTTTTAGGATACCTGGTGTCAGCGTCCGGTTTTCGTATGGACCCTGGGAAAGTGCGGGCAGTTCTTGAGTGGGATCTGCCAGAGGATCTTAAGGCATTACAACGTTTCCTGGGGTTTGCTAACTACTACCGGAAATTCATTCGTAATTTTTCGTCCATAGTTAAACCTCTCACAGACATGACTAAAAAAGGGACGGATTTTTCAAGGTGGTCTGACAAGGCTTGTCAAGCGTTTTCTTCCTTGAAAAAATGTTTTGCTTCAGCACCCATACTTATTCAGCCTGATGCGTCACAGCCGTTCATTGTTGAGGTGGACGCTTCCGAGGTAGGGGTGGGAGCAGTATTGTCACAAGGTTCGCCCCCTGGTAAATGGCATCCGTGCGCCTTCTTCTCTAAAAAGTTGTCGTCCGCTGAGAGGAATTATGATGTCGGCAATAGGGAACTCTTGGCCATTAAGTTAGCTTTTGAGGAGTGGCGTCATTTTTTGGAGGGGGCAGTCCACCCGGTCACCGTCATTACCGATCACAAGAACCTGCTATATTTAGAGTCCGCTAAACGTCTGAATCCCAGACAAGCTAGGTGGTCGTTGTTTTTTACCAGGTTTAATTTTGTCGTCACATATCGTCCTGGGTCAAAAAATGTTAAGGCGGATGCCTTATCTCGCTGTTTCCCAGGGGCTGGGAATATGGAGGACCCGGTTCCGGTCCTTCAGGAGGGGGTGGTGGTGTCGGCAGTATGCTCTGAGCTTGAGGAGGAGGTATTGGAG
This sequence comes from Oophaga sylvatica, assembly GCA_033576555.1. Lineage (NCBI taxonomy): Eukaryota > Metazoa > Chordata > Amphibia > Anura > Dendrobatidae > Oophaga > Oophaga sylvatica. The sequence goes on along the minus strand of JARQOD010000002.1, from coordinate 43,267,038 downwards.
GCTCAGGGGGACGCCCCTGTAGGACCTCCAGGGAGACTGTTTGTTCCAAATCAGTTGCGACAAAAGGTGATCGAGGCACACCATAATTCAGCTTTGGCAGGACACCCAGGGAGTAAAGCAACTGAGGATCTCCTCTCGCGCCGGTTTTGGTGGCCTAACTTACATAGGGAGGTGGTAACTTTTGTCGCGTCCTGCGAGGTTTGTGCGCGCTCTAAGACCCCACATACCCGTCCGTCTGGGGTCCTCTTACCTTTGAAGATCCCGGAGCGTCCGTGGACTCATCTGTCTATGGACTTCATTACGGACCTCCCGTCATCTTCGGGTAAAACAGTCATACTCGTTGTAGTGGACAGGTTCAGCAAGATGGCACATTTTATCGCTCTTCCTGCTCTTCCTAATGCTAAAACTCTTGCGCAGGTGTTTATTGGGGAGATTGTAAGGCTTCACGGGGTACCCTCCGATGTGGTGTCGGATCGGGGCTCTCAGTTTGTGTCCAAATTCTGGAAACCATTTTGTACACGGCGGGGGATGCAGTTGTCATTTTCATCGGCTTTTCACCCGCAGACCAATGGTCAGACAGAGCGTCTGAACCAGAGCTTGGAGACATATCTCCGGTGTTTTGTGTCAGAGAACCAGGAGGACTGGGCTTCTTTCTTGCCTCTGGCGGAGTTTGCTCTAAATAATAGGCGGAGCGAGTCCACTGGTAAGTCCCCGTTTTTTGGGGCATATGGTTTTCACCCCCAGTTTTGTACTTTCAATAGGGGGGGCTCTTCTGGGGTTCCTGAGGAGGAACGATTTTCGTCGTCACTTGCTTCAGTGTGGAGAGGAGTGCTGAATAATCTGAGTACTATGGGGAACCGATACAAACGTATGGCTGATAGGAGGAGAGTGTCTGATCCGGACTTAAGTGTGAACGATCTGGTATGGTTGTCTACCAAGAATATAAAACTTAAGGTTCCCTCCTGGAAACTGGGTCCCAGGTTCATCGGGCCATACAAGATCAGTGCTATAATTAATCCGGTTGCATTCCGTCTTGACCTCCCTCCCACATTTAAAATTCATAATGTGTTCCACAGATCGTTGCTTAAGAGGTATGTGGCGCCGGTGATACCTTCACCTTTACCTCCTCCTCCTGTGGTGGTCAATGGTAACTTGGAGTTCCAGGTGTCGAGAGTCATAGATTCACGTCTGAATCGCCGGTCCCTTCAGTACCTTGTTCATTGGAGGGGGTATGGTCCTGAGGAGAGGACGTGGGTTCCGGCGTCGGATATTAACGCAGACCGATTAATTCGGGCCTTAAACACTACTCACCCAGATAAACCCGGCCCTGAGGGTCCGGAGGCCCCTCGTAGAAGAGGGGGTACTGTCACGGGTGTGTCGCTGTGAAGATCGTCGCGATTGCACACCCTGACTTCTCACAGCTGAGTTTCTGGTGCTGGGTGTTTTTCGGCAGTGAGGGAGTTAATTCTACCTCTCTCTGTGCTGGACAAGACCAGCCTCGCTCAGCTGCAATTAATGTTGCTGTAATTGGATTCCTTCAAATACCTGCCTGTCTGCTAGGGAAGTGTCGGTGAAAGCATTCATGCAGACCAGCAGAGCGGATCGTTGTATTGTGAAGGCTGAAGTGAAAGAGTACCTGGTGTGGTCGTTTTCCCCTCCTCGCTTTATCATTTATCTCCGTACCCGTTGGTGTCTCCTCTGTTTCCTGTGGTATGACTTTTGTATGCAAGGTGGATTTTAGTTTACCCTTTGTACTGTCTCGTTCGTCTGTTACTGTGTCTAGGCATATACCTACCAGTCCCCGGTGTTGTGATCAGGGTCCTTCTCAGGACTAGATCACTGAGGTTCAGGGATCCTCAGGAGGTAGGGATTACGCTGGCGGCCTGGACCTCTGTACCATCAACAGTACCTCCAGGTAGAGGGATTAGTCAGGACCCCAGCTTAGGGTCAGCATAGACCCCAGACCTCCTGTATGCAGTAACAGCGTGACACAAACTCCCTTAAAGGCTAGTGAATTCTAGAATGATATAGTGTGTCATTTTAGTGCGCTGGAAGGATTCACCAATGTCTGCACCGGGAACAGCAGACAGGTATGTGATATGCATACTCAATGGGCAGAAACCTAACTAGACCGGTCTGCTAGGGAGTATGCATATTGCATACTTGAAGACCATTCCCAGTGCATCCATTGGGAAGATTCACAAGTCTGCAGTCACACAGAGTGACTGAAGACTTTTTGTTTAGACTGTATAACCCCTTTAAGGGTGACCAAAGGTGTTTTGAGTTTTGTCATCTGTATTCCATCCATGCACCATCTGTGTGTCATCCGTAGGTCATCCATTTGATTTGTATGAGATTAATTTTTTTTGTGCACTCATAGACTTGAATAGGCGAGTCTCATCTGAAAAATGGAATAAACTAGTGCATGCTGCAATTTCTTTCACATGGACACGT
>JARQOD010000002.1:43227500-43264484 GCA_033576555.1 Oophaga sylvatica | reverse complement strand
GGGACGCAGGTGCTACCTCCAGTTAGACCCCGGACATGTGGAAGCTGCCCTGCGGAACAGGTGAACAGGCAGGGACAACAGGTAGTGTTGAACTTGACAGGCGGGAAGTGGCAGCACGGGACGGAGCTGGCACAGGCAGTACAGACGTCGTCCAGGGAAACGGAGTGGCGGACGTCTGAGCGGAATGAAACTTGCACAGGCAGCACTGGTATCGTCCCGAGTACAGAGTAGAGAGCCGCTGGTAGTCTGAGAAGACAAACATAATTAGCTGGGTACTGGCAGGAGACTAGCTGTGCACAAAAGAATAAAGGTACTACCGAACACTAATCGGGAAACTAGCAACAGGAAACACTTGGCGCTCCGGCGCCTCCCCTATGGCAGAGGAGCCAGAAATAGTACTCACTATTACACCATTGGTTAGGAGCATATTTAAAAAATATGCGCTGTCTCTTTAGGAGACCAGGAGCGCATGGGCGTAACCTCAGCATCATACCCAGAGATCTGCTGGCTGTGCGCCAGGAAGCAGGAGCAGGAAAGGGACCAGGGACCGAAGCTGGGCAGCGGGGAGCAGACTGAGAGCGCGGACCCCGACAGGGACGCCATGAAGGTACGGATGTTACAGTATTCCCCCTTTACGCCCCCTCTTTTTCAAGCCTGCGTAAAATCTCTCAAATAGGAGAGGGGCCTGGATATTCTCTTTAGGCTCCCACGACCTCTCCTCAGGACCGAAGCCCTTCCAATCCACCAAAAAATAGGTCTTTCCCCTGACCTTCTTTGTGGCCAAAATATTTTCTACTTCAAAGACATCCTCCTCGCTGACGGGATCAGGAGTGGTACACGGGACTTTAAAGAAGTAACTTATGACTACTGGCTTGAGGAGGGAAACATGAAAAGAATTAGGCACACGTAATGAAGCAGGCAGTTTCAATTTGTACAAGACTGCATTGATTTGTTTCAAGACCTCAAAGGGACCAATGAAGCGGGGACCTAATTTGTAGGAGGGCATCTTCAGACGGATGTACTTGGAGGAGAGCCACACCTTATCTCCAGGCTGAAAGATTGGAGCATCCAGGCATCTTTTGTTCGTATGTTCCTTCATATGTTGTGATACTTTTTCCAAAGCTGACTTGCTATCACTCCACACTTTAGAGAGTTCTTCCACAAAAATGTCTGCTGCAGGAATGCCCAAGGTCTCAGAGATGGGAAGAGGGATTCCGGGTTGAAGTCCAAACACAATCTGGAAGGGAGACCTTCCAGAGGTTTCATTTATATGATTAGTCCCTGTCGTACTAAGTCTTGGAGGGTATTCCAACTCCCATTATCTTAGGCCTTCTCTGGCTGAAGAGACACAACCTGGTGCTTGATTGGTGGTCCAGGGAAGTAGTTAGTTTGGACGAGTCTTGTTAAGACATGGGAGCTACTGTCTCTGCTGTCCTTCTTCCAACCTGCCCATTCTTCGCTGGTGGAGGCAGCTAAGGTGCTACCAGAGAGTAAGGACAAGATTCAACCATCACAACAAGTATACCCTGTGTCTCGGGATCCTCTCAGGAGGAGGTATCAGGGGAGGGTGGTGGTTCCCCCTGAATGTAGTGAGGGTATGAGTCTGGTGACACGGGGGGATGCCTCTGTTGTCTGTTCCTCAGGCAAAGTACCATCTGTTGGCAAACGTACGGGTGGAAATAAACATTCAGATCTGGACATTTGTGTGAATGAGTACGTGAGGGTGTCCACCAAAAACATCAGGTGAAAGTACGTATCTGGGACCGGGAGTTCGAGGGTGATTGGGCCATATCCATTTTTGGATGCATGGCCGCTCTGGTTCCACTATGGTTCCACTATGATTTAAATGTATCTTTTTTCCCTTCAGGCCAGCAGGGGTTAATGTCAGTTTCCTTTGCTGCAACTGCAGAGTTACTAGGTCAGCTGATGTGGGTGGTGACCACTCTCACCATCCTTTAAGTAGTCACGTGATGCATCATCTGACTGTCAGTGATAGCGCAATCTATGTTGACCAAGCCTGGAGTAAGGAGCTCTCTGGTTGCATTGGTAAATCTGCTGGTTTTGTGGAGTTCGTGGTCCTGGTGCCTTTCTTCTGCTGTGTGGTGCTTTGCAGTAGGGAAAGTTGTTAAGCCAAGTTTTGTGTTTTTTACCTCATCTGTCTTGTGCTTGTCACCCCCACCGTGTTGCACCATCTGCAGTGGTGAGGCTAGTGCCCTTGTCGGCCAGTACACTAGCCAGGGCAGTTTGAGGTGACAGTGAGGGACGAGGTTTGTGATGGCGGCGGGGGAAAGAACCTGCTTAGGGTGTTAGGGAGTGCAGGGACAGGCTTAAGTTCGAGCTCAGGAGGTGTCCATCCCTCATTCCCTATCGTCAGGGCCTTCCTCTCCCTATTTCCATCCCATTGTGTGTGTGTTGTGCCATCCGCTGACCAACCCCCTGTTGAGTCATGGCATATCGTGACACCGCCATGTTTGACAACCGGCCTTGCTAAAGCTCACAGCTGAGGGCTGGTATTCTCAGGCTGGTAAGGGGCCATGGATATTGCCCCCCCCAGTCTAAAAGTAGCAGCCAACAGCTGTCCAGAAAAGGCACATATAAGACACCTCTCCATTACTAATCCTATAGTTGTAAATAACGACACAGCCAGAAAAAAAGTCTGTTCCTTGCAGTAGCTCCAAATCTGTTAGATTGCGAGGCCATCTCATGTGTACAGCAACATCTTCAGGTCAACACAGATTTTTAATTGTATTCAGATCTGGGCTGTGGCTGGGCCATTCCAATACTTTGATCATCTTCTGATTTATAGGTTGCTTAGGGTCGTTGTTGTTGTGAACTTTAAAATACTTCATCTTCAGCTTTATAGCATAGGCTTGAATGTTTTGCTGCAAAATTAACTGATATTTGGAACTGTTCATAATTCCCCCCACCTTGAAGCCTGAATATCAACTGCCAAAAAAACAGATGCAAACATTATGCTACCTACCTCATGCTTCACTGTGGGTGTTGAGTCCTTTTGATGATGCCCAATGTTGGCTTTGTGCCATACGTACGCCTTTGAAATATGTCCAAAAAGTTCAAACTTGGTGTCATCAGACCATTTTCAAACATGCTTTAGGCAGACTTGATGAAGGTTTTAGAAAAACATATCCAGGCTTGGATGTTTTTCTTTGTAATAAAAGGCTTCCATCTTGCCACTCAACCTGAGAGGCCAGACATATGAAGAATACGGGAGATTGTTGTGATATCCAGTACAAAACCAGTACAGAAATTATTGCACCCCCTTTAATGTTGCTATAACCCTCTTGGCAGACCTCTGGACCAATTTTCTTTTTGCCTTTTCAATTTTTGAAGGATATCCAGTCCTAGGTAATATCACTGTTGTGCATGGCCATCTTCGCAGTGTTCCATGGTATATCTAATGCCTTGTAAAAGAAATTGTACTCCTCTCCTGAATGATAATTTTCAACAATGAGATCCCTTTGCTGTATCATAATTAGAGTTGAGCGATACTTTCCGATATCCAAAAGTATCGTACACAAGAAATATCGGCGATACCCGATACCGATACCGGAAATCCAATGTAAGTCTATGGGAAAAAAATATCGGAATTAAAAAAAGCCCATTCTTGCCTTGTTGGTTAATTGTACATGAAGGAAAACAACAAAGAGTAATGTAGAATGTATTGGGGGAGGTTGAGGAGACATTAAAGGCATAGATATTTAACCCAATCAAATGGAATAGCATTAATATTTTTTTTTGTAAAGATGTTCGCATTGACTAACAAATTGACAATGTTGTTAACCTTTTTTCTATTTTGGCAAATATGTATGTTTCACAACTTCCATGCTCTTCACCTTTTTAACTTTTGCCACACTTTCTCCTTCATAATCTTCAGCAGCATCATCTTCTTCATCAAATTATTCTTCATCTTCACCTTCTTTATCTTCTTCTTAAACTTATTGCTATTCATCTTTTTGTTAACATTACTCATATTGTTCTTCTTAAACTATTATTATTCTTCATATTCTACTTCATCTTCATCATATTCTTATTTGTGACAGAGATTCCTGTACTTGTAATCTGTAAAAGTATGAATTGTTCATCCTTCCGTTCTTGCTGTCACAAAAGATTTAAATTACAACAGCATTTGTCCGTGTTCAGTTTAGCCTGCAGCAGCAGGCATTTTCCAGGGGCACCACGAGGAGGAACGGACTCACCCCCATACACTGCTTAGTCTTCTTCTGCTTATAATTTAGAGCATATATTTTGCTCTTCATTTTGGTCTTATACTTCATGTTCTTATGCTTTTTCATCTTCTGCTTATTGTTCTTCTGTCTCTTGTTCTGTATCTTGTAGTTTGTCTTAACCTTCTTTGTCCTGTTGGTGATCTTCTTCTGGGTAATCTTTTATTTCTTCTTTGTGATGGTGTTCAGGCTGGTTGGCTTCATGCTCGTCGTCCTTGTGGTCGTCATCTTCTTCGGGGTGGTCATCAGGGTCGTCGTCTTCATTGTTGGAGATCTATAGTGATTACCCAACAAAACATTTAAAAAATATTCAATTTGTAAATGTAGCTGAAGGTACAAGAAGGCTGACTAACTTCCGAGAACCAGCTGACGTTACTGGAACCCGGACGGGTATCAGATGGTACAAGAGACAATGGAAGTAACGAGGACCAGCTGACTGTGCTGGAACCCGGAGGGGCAGCAGAAGGAAAAGAGCCAATGGCACAACCGAGGACCAGCTGACGTTACTGGGACACGGTTACTAAGCAGGAGGTACCTGTGGTCCAAAGCACTACCAAGGACCAGCAGACGTTGCTGGAACTCGCATACCGAGATGGAGGCACCTAGGCCAAAGGCACTGCAGAGAACCAGTTGACGGTACTGGAACCCGGACGGGTAGCAGTAGGCACCCATGAAAATGTAAGTTGACAGTCCGCAAGCCGTCCGCAGTTACCGAATCACACAGCCTTTATTTACATATCCCACAGCACACATAGGAATGACCTAAACTGCAGGCACCATATAGTCGGCTAACCAGAATGCAACACGACAGGACAACTTATTGGAGGCTAATTGACGTTGACACTGCCAGGAAACAGCTGTCGTGCTGTAACCAGGCTGGGCAGGAGTCAGTACCCGTGCCAAGTACTTCCGAGCAACAACTGGCGGTGTTGGAGCCCACGGATGAGAAGAGAACAGGGTGGAGGCAGCAGGACTTTTTGCCGTACACACAGCAGGGGAACAGCTGACATTACTGAACCCCAGTAACACAGGAGCAAGTGTTGACTGTGCTAACAGCACTTCCAGGCAATACATTGGTTGCAAACACTATAGAAGTACACAAAGGGGCCTTTCACACCTAGTGAACAGTTGTGTGCAGTGTTCACTGCAGTCTCTGCGGAATAACCACACTTAGGCCTTATAACTTTTCAGACTTTCTTTATCAATCTACCAAGATGAAGAAGGCAGGGAGTAAGGCACGTGGTCGTGGCCGTGGAGTTTCAGCAGGGAGAGGACGTGTGGATTCTGTGGCTGCTGCCGCCCCCAGTGACACAGCATCCACCAGTTTTCCCCGTGAGCGTTCCTTTATGCGCACTTTTGTAGGAGGTCGGCGTACCCCCCTGCTGCGGGAAGAACAAATTGAAGCCGTTGTTGGTTGGATGTCAGCCAATGCATCGACTTCAATTGCTTCCACCTCCTCTCAGGACCACAGCACTGTTGAGCAACCATCTGTCTCTTCACCGCCTGCCAAATTGCCCAGGCAGTCAGAGAGTTCTGTACAGGAGCCAGCTGAGTGTCAGATTCTGTTCTCAGAATCTGTTGGCTTGCAAACAGGGGCCCAGCCAAGCAGCATTCTGGAATGTGAAGAAGAGGGAGTATGCAGTGATGCACAACAGCTGTGTCTCTCTGAATCTGAAGAGGCGGGTGAGACAGTGCCGATGGTCAGCACACCACAGAACGCATCTGATGATGATGAGACTCAGGTGCCAGTTTCTGTTGAGCATGGTGCTGGCCAGACCACCCAACAGCAGCAGGTGTTGGAAGAGGGTAGTGGAGATGATGAGGTCCAAGACCCAACATGGCGTGAGGAACAGGAAGGTGGTGGGAGCAGCTCAGAGGAATAATAATAATAATAATAATATTTATTTATATAGCGCCATCATATTTCGCAGCGCTTTACAGTTTAGCAGTTTCAGAACACAAGTCATAAGTAACAACGTTAACAATACAATAATTAAAGCAAAATAAGTCGCCCCTGCTCGTGACAGCTTACAATCTACAATGAGGTGGGGGAGATACAAAGTATAGGTGTTTATATACAATGGTGCATTTACAATGATGGTCCAGCCATCTTAAGGGAGTGAGGGATAGAGATAGTGAATGGGCTAGACACACACACACACACTTACACAGAATACATAGAATGACTTTGATTAGTGAATGTGATAGGCCGCTCTGAACAAATGTGTTTTGAGGGAGCGCCTGAAACCATGCTAATTGCGGATAGTCCTAATTTCTTGGGGTAGAGCATTCCAGAGGATTGGCGCAGCACGGGAGAAGTCTTGTATTCGGGAGTGGGAGGTACGGATTAGTGCAGAGGTTAGTCGAAGGTCGTTTGCAGAGAGCAGCAGTCGGTTAGGCCGATAGATAGAAATGAGGGAGGAGATGTAGGGGGGTGCTGCACTGTGGAGAGCTTTGTGGGTGACAACCAGTACTTTGAATTGGATACTATAATGAATGGGCAGCCAGTGTAAGGACTGGCGAAGGACTCTATGAAGGACATCTGCCACGTTTGCGTGCGTTTGATGAGTCAACGCGGATGGCGAGTGCAGATGATGCACTAGTCAGCCTGACTGTCCCCCTTATCTGCCTGCTTCAAAAAAACAATGCAAGCACTAAGGGATGAGGTTTTGGAAGAGGTGGAGGATGAGGAGTCACAAATTCCATCACCTTCTGGACAGTCAGCGCAACGTGGTTCCTCACAAAGGGCTGGGCAGGGCTCACTTTGTGAGGAGGATGAGGAGGAGTCAATGGAGGAGGAAGACTTCGCTCCAGAGGGAGGTACACAATGCTCTAGTCAGTATGTATAGCGAGGGTGGGGTGATGCAGAGCAGGCAGAGATGACGCCTCTTGCAGGGGACAGCGTTTCTTGGCCAGTTGGGAGTCTGCAGCACATGGTTGATTTCATGCTGCAGTGCCTGAGAAACGACCGCCGCATCGCCCACATTCTCACCACGTCTGATTATTGGGTGTCCACCCTCCTAGTCCCTCGCTACCGTGACAACTTACAAAGCCTCATCACACCATTGAACCGGGAGCGTAAAATGCGGGAGTACCAAGACACACTGGTGCAATCCATAATGTTCTCCATTCCAGCCGAGAGCACTGCTGCTACTACTGCTTTACAAAGCAGCTCTGTGCATCGAGGCAGTGGAGACAGCTCTGCAACAAGAGGGAGCACAAGCAGCGCCTCTGCACAGGGCAAGATGTTATGATTTGGTAGCTGAGGAGAGCAGGCAAAAAAGGCAATACACCAGAGTGGTTGGAATCTATGGGATTGCAGTAGCCTGACTAACCACCACAACTAAAGGCAGCCGTGGAGCGTACCTACGTTGGTCCTAGACACCTCGTCACAGCCTGAGAAGCTAACTACACCTAAAGATAGAAAGAGGAAAGCTATCTGCCCCGGAGCAGATCCACAAAGAACATAGAAAGCCCCCAAACATGTAATGGCGGTTAGACAAGAAGAAATACTGACACAGACAGAAAATTGTATGAGCAAATGTTGGGCCCAAGCTTCATAAATAGAAAAGGATAGGAAGGGCACTTTCTGCAATCACAAAAAAACACTGAAAAGTACCAACTCTACTAATTACAAAAACACCTGAGATCACACGATCTCTACCACCTTAATTAGTTCTCTGGTGTAACAAAAACTAAACAGCAGCCACAGAAAAAACTGGAAAAGGAAAATGAACAAACAACAGTGGCTGAACTAAACTGAGAGGAGCACAAACCCCCAAGGGGACCCGGCAGACCCCCACAGAAGTGCAGGACAATATGCCAAAAAAAAAAATAAAAATAAAAGAAGAAATGTCTTATCTATTAGCAAAAGATGCAGGCACAAAACAGCAAGCTACAAAGTGTACAGGAATCAAAGATGAGACCAGAACAATTGATCACCGTCAACCCTGATGGGAGGGAACCTCCCTTATATAAGACCAGTCAGTAACACCTGATCTCCAATCTTCACAATCTTCATTGGATAGTTCAGTACTGTTTGTAACCACCAGAGGGAGCTTTTGCTCAGAATTCATTTCTATCACATTCACAACAGCAAGACCAGTATGTTCCAAATGTGGCGAAGTTTTGTGGCAGCGCCACCAATGTCTACACCATCCGAGACGGCTCCACTCAGCAGGAGGCAAAGTTTCCGTAAGATGGTGACAGACTACATGTCTTGGCCTCTCAGTGTACTCCCAGATGGCTCTTCCCCATTCAAGTTTTGGGTCTCTAAGCTGGATACATGGCCAGAGCTTAGCCAGTATGCATTGGAGGTGCTGGCTTGCCCTGCTGCCAGTGTATTATCGGAGCGCTTCTTTAGTGCTGCAGGTGGTGTACTAACAGACCGTAGCATGCGACTATCCTCCGTTAATGTAGACCGGTTTAGTTTTCTGAAAATGAACAAGGCATGGATCTCGCATGAATTTGCCTGTCCGGTTTCAGATTAAATAACTGGTTGGCAACGTTATCCATGTCTCCTGTTATGTTCATCTTTCTACCACCTGAACTCTACTACCTGGGCTACAACACTGCCAGTTGCTGCTCACAAGTGTTGGATGCATAGATCAAAAAAATCGCTGATGTGTTTGTGGGGTTCAGTAACGCCTGCTGTTCCCCTGCTGTGTGTCCGGCAAAAATTACTGCTAGCTAGCTACACATGTTGAAAAAAACATGACATGTTAAAGTGCCTACTGCTACACATAGATAAGAGGCTACACCCTTATTTCTAAACTGTAAACAAGTGAAACGTCACCTTTAAAACCATAAAATTATTAGTCTTTGTCACAAATCTGTAACAAAATAATTGTGACATATTACTGCAGATATCCACATGTGGAACACAAATGCTAACACAAAAGCCTACTTATGCTATAGGGTACTGATGGTGAACCTTGTCACTCCATAACTTAGACAAATCCAACTCACATCATGCCTCAAATGCTGCAATGTTGGAAGTGCATAATGTGGGTTGAACTTTGACAACAGCTGCAGTGCGAAGGTTAGCCTTCAGTGTTCTTGGCTTTTAAATAAAAGCATACAAGTAAATTTAATAATCCATTGTTGATTAAGGGACGTGATGTACACCTGTAATATTGTGGAAACAATGGATGTAGGACTAGTCCTCTTCAACATACTTATATTTGTGTCATTTGAAAAAATACATATTTAAATACAAATTTAACAACCCATATCATAAAGGTCCATCATGTAAAAATGAGAATCGGTAACAAAAATCATGCATTACCTTGTTAAACTCAATAGTGCATAGTCACAATAGCTAAATATATACCTGCAAGTGGTGCTGAAACAACGACAACTGATAGAAAAGGTGAATGATATCTAGTTATCAGACTGAATAGCGACACCTGTACAATGTCATATAATACTGTACCTTAACAAAAAGGCTGTTTGCAACCAATGTATTGTATACGGATGGAAGCGCGTCACACTAATAGATTTGAGTTATTTGAAATAGAATGGAGCAGCACCAATTAGAGAAAATGTCAAGGATGAGGCAGTGAGACACGCTCAGCAGAGTACAAGCAGCAGTGGTTGAATAACTAACTGGAGCGGGATCTGCACTCCAAAAATGAGAACCTCTGACTACAGTAAACAATGCACACAACTGTTCAGTAGCTGTGAAAGGCCCGTTTGTGTACTTCTATATTGTTTGCAACCAATGTATTGGATAATGATGGAAGCACGTCACACTAATAGATTTGAATTATTTGAAATATAATGTAGCAGCAACAATTAGAGAAAACTGTCAAGGATGAGGCAGTGAACACGCTCAGCAGAGTACAAGCAGCGTGGTTGAAGAAATAACTTGAGCGGGATCAGAATTCAAAAATTGAAACCCTCTGACTACAGTAAACAATGCACACAACTGTTCAGCAGCTGTGAAAGGCCCATTTGTGTACTTCTATATTGTTTGCAACCAATGTATTGGATAATGATGGAAGCACGTCACACTAATAGATTTGAATTATTTGAAATATAATGTAGCAGCAACAATTAGAGAAAAATGTAAGGATGAGGCAGTGAGACACGCTCAGCAGAGTACAAGCAGCAGTGGTTGAAGAACTAAATGGAGCGGGATCTGCACTCAAAAAATAAACCTCACAGACTACAGTGAACACTGCACACAACTGTTCACTACTCTGAAAGGCTCCTTTGTGACTTCTATACTGTTTGCAACCAATGTATTGGATACGGATGGAAGCACTCACACTAATAGATTGGAATTTTTTTTAAATAGAATGTAGCAGCAAACCCAAATTTGAGAAAAATGTCAAGGATGAGGCAGTGACACACGCTCAGCAGAGTACAAGCAGCAGTGGTTGAAGAACTAAATGGAGCGGGATCTGCACTCAAAAAAGAAAAACCTCACAGACTACAGTGAACACTGCACACAACTGTTTACTATCTCTGAAAGGCTCCTTTGTGGACTTCTATACTGTTTGCAACCAATGTATTGGATATGGATGGAAGCACGTCACACTAATAGATTTGATTTTTTTTAAATAGAATGTAGCAGCAACAATTTGAGAAAAATGTCAAAGGATGAGGCAGTGAGACACGCTCAGCAGAGTACAAGCAGCAGTGTTTGAAGAACTAACTGAGCGTGATCTGCACTCAAAAAAAAAAACCTCACAGACTAGAGTGAACATGCACACAACTGTTCACTATCTCTGAAAGGCTCTTTGTGGACTTCTATATGTTTGCAACCAATGTATTGGATACGGATGGAAGCACGTCACACTAATAGATTTGATTTTTTTAAATAGAATGTAGCAGCAACAATTAGAGAAAACTGTCAAGGATGAGGCAGTGACACACGCTCAGCAGAGTACAAGCAGCGTTGGTTGAAGAAATAACTTGAGCGGATCTGAATTCAAAAATTGAAACCTCTGACTACAGTAAACAATGCACACAACTGTTCAGTAGCTGTGAAAGGCCCGTTTGTGTACTTCTATATTGTTTGCAACCAATGTATTGGATACGGATGGAAGCACGTCACACTAATAGATTTGATTTTTTTAAATAGAATGTAGAAGCAACAATTTGAGAAAAATTTAAAGGATGAGGCAGTGAGACACGCTCAGCAGAGTACAAGCAGCAGTGGTTGAAGAACTAAATGGAGCGGATCTGCACTCAAAAAATATAAAACCTCACAGACTACAGTAACACTGCACACAACTGTTCACTATCTCTGAAAGGCTCCTTTGTGGACTTCTATACTGTTTGCAACCAATGTATTGGATACGGATGGAAGCACATCACACTAATAGATTGGATTTTTTTTAAATAGAATGTAGCAGCACCAATTGAGAAAAATGTCAAGGATGAGGCAGTGGAACACGCTCAGCAGAGTACAAGCAGCAGTGGTTGAAGAACTAAATGGAGCGGGATCTGCACTCAAAAAAAAAAAACCTCACAGACTACAGTGAACACTGCACACAACTGTTCACTATCTCTGAAAGGCTCCTTTGTGGACTTCTATACTGTTTGCAACCAATGTATTGGATACGGATGGAAGCACGTCACACTAATAGATTTGATTTTTTTTAAATAGAATGTAGCAGTAACAATTTGAGAAAAATGTAAAGGATGAGGCAGTGAGACACGCTCAGCAGAGTACAAGCAGCAGTGGTTGAAGAACTAAATGGAGCGGGATCTGCACTCAAAAAAATAAAACCTCACAGACTACAGTGAACACTGCACACAACTGTTCACTATCTCTGAAAGGCTCCTTTTGTGACTTCTATACTGTTTGCAACCAATGTATTGGATACGATGGAAGCACGTCACACTAATAGATTTGATTTTTTAAATAGAATGTAGCAGCAACAATTTAGAAAAAATGTAAGGATGAGGCAGTGAACACGCTCAGCAGAGTACAAGCAGCGTGTTGAAGAAATAAATGGAGCGGGATCTGACTCAAAAAAAAAAAACCTCACAGACTACAGTGAAACAATGCACACAACTGTTCATACTGTGAAAGGCCCTTTGTGACTTCTATACTGTTTGCAACCAATGTATTGGATACGGATGGAAGCACGTCACACTAATAGATTTGATTTTTTTAAATAGAATGTAGCAGCAACAATTTGAGAAAAATGTTAAAGGATGAGGCAGTGAGACACGCTCAGCAGAGTACAAGCAGCAGTGGTTGAAGAACTAAATGGAGCGGGATCTGCACTCAAAAAAATAAAACCTCACAGACTACAGTGAACACTGCACACAACTGTTCACTATCTCTGAAAGGCTCCTTTGTGGACTTCTATACTGTTTGCAACCAATGTATTGGATACGGATGGAAGCACGTCACACTAATAGATTTGATTTTTTTAAATAGAATGTAGCAGCAACAATTAGAGAAAATGTCAAGGATGAGGCAGTGACACACGCTCAGCAGAGTACAAGCAGCAGTGTTGAAGAACTAAATGAGCGGGATCTGCATCAAAAATAAAACCTCAGACTACAGTGAACATGCACACAACTGTTCATATCTCTGAAAGGCCCTTTGTGGACTTCTATATGTTTGCAACCAATGTATTGGATACGATGGAAGCACGTCACACTAATAGATTTGATTTTTTAAATAGAATGTAGCAGCAACAATTAGAGAAAAATGTAAAGGATGAGGCAGTGAGACACGCTCAGCAGAGTACAAGCAGCGTGGTTGAAGAATAAATGAGCGGGATCTGAATTCAAAAAATTGAAACCTCAAGACTACAGTAACACTGCACACAACTGTTCAGTAGCTGTGAAAGGCCCGTTTGTGACTTCTATATGTTTGCAACCAATGTATTGGATAAGATGGAAGCACGTCACACTAATAGATTGATTTTTTAAATAGAATGTAGCAGCAACAATTGAGAAAAATGTAAGGATGAGGCAGTGAGACACGCTCAGCAGAGTACAAGCAGCAGTGGTTGAAGAATAACTGGAGCGGGATCTGACTCAAAAAAAAACCTCAGACTACAGTAAACAATGCACACAACTGTTCATATCTTGAAAGGCCTTTGTGACTTCTATATGTTTGCAACCAATGTATTGGATACGATGGAAGCACGTCACACTAATAGATTTGATTTTTTAAATAGAATGTAGCAGCAACAATTGAGAAAATGTAAAGGATGAGGCAGTGAGACACGCTCAGCAGAGTACAAGCAGCAGTGGTTGAAGAACTAAACTGAGCGGGATCTGATTCAAAAAAAAAAACCTCTACTACAGTAAACATGCACACAACTGTTCATACTTGAAAGGCCCTTTGTGTACTTCTATATGTTTGCAACCAATGTATTGGATACGATGGAAGCAGTCACACTAATAGATTTGATTTTTTTAAATAGAATGTAGCAGCAACAATTGAGAAAAATGTAAGGATGAGGCAGTGAACACGCTCAGCAGAGTACAAGCAGCGGTGGTTGAAGAAATAACTTGGAGCGGGATCTGATCAAAATTGAAACCCTCTGACTACAGTAAACAATGCACACAACTGTTCAGTACTGTGAAAGGCCTTTGTGTACTTCTATATTGTTTGCAACCAATGTATTGGATAAGATGGAAGCACGTCACACTAATAGATTGATTTTTTTTAAATAGAATGTAGCAGCAACAATTTGAGAAAAATGTAAAGGATGAGGCAGTGAGACACGCTCAGCAGAGTACAAGCAGCAGTGGTTGAAGAACTAATGGAGCGGATCTGCACTCAAAAAAAAAACCTCACAGACTACAGTGAACACTGCACACAACTGTTCACTATCTTGAAAGGCTCCTTTGTGGACTTCTATACTGTTTGCAACCAATGTATTGGATACGGATGGAAGCACTCACACTAATAGATTGATTTTTTTAAATAGATGTAGCAGCAACAATTGAGAAAAATGTCAAGGATGAGGCAGTGAACACGCTCAGCAGAGTACAAGGGGGGGGGGGGGGGGGGGGGGGGGGGGGGGGGGGGGGGGGGGGGGGGGGGGGGGGTTTTTTTTTTTTTTTTTTTTTTTTTTTTTTTTTTTTTTTTTTTTTTTTTTTTTTTTTTTTTTTTTTTTTTTTTTTTTTTTTTTTTTTTTTTTTTTTTTTTTTTTTTTTTTTTTTTTTTTTTTTTTTTTTTTTTTTTTTTTCAGTAGCTGTGAAAGGCCCGTTTGTGTACTTCTATATTGTTTGCAACCAATGTATTGGATACAGATGGAAGCACGTCACACTAATAGATTTGATTTTTTTAAATAGAATGTAGCAGCAACAATTTGAGAAAAATTTAAAGGATGAGGCAGTGAGACACGCTCAGCAGAGTACAAGCAGCAGTGGTTGAAGAACTAAATGGAGCAGGATCTGCACTCAAAAAAATAAAACCTCACAGACTACAGTGAACACTGCACACAACTGTTCACTATCTCTGAAAGGCTCCTTTGTGGACTTCTATACTGTTTGCAACCAATGTATTGGATACGGATGGAAGCACATCACACTAATAGATTGGATTTTTTTTAAATAGAATGTAGCAGCACCAATTTGAGAAAAATGTCAAGGATGAGGCAGTGAGACACGCTCAGCAGAGTACAAGCAGCAGTGGTTGAAGAACTAAATGGAGCGGGATCTGCACTCAAAAAAAAAAAACCTCACAGACTACAGTGAACACTGCACACAACTGTTCACTATCTCTGAAAGGCTCCTTTGTGGACTTCTATACTGTTTGCAACCAATGTATTGGATACGGATGGAAGCACGTCACACTAATAGATTTGATTTTTTTTAAATAGAATGTAGCAGCAACAATTTGAGAAAAATGTAAAGGATGAGGCAGTGAGACACGCTCAGCAGAGTACAAGCAGCAGTGGTTGAAGAACTAACTGGAGCGTGATCTGCAACTCAAAAAAAAAAAACCTCACAGACTACAGTGAACACTGCACACAACTGTTCACTATCTCTGAAAGGCTCCTTTGTGGACTTCTATACTGTTTGCAACCAATGTATTGGATACGGATGGAAGCACGTCACACTAATAGATTTGATTTTTTTTAAATAGAATGTAGCAGCAACAATTTGAGAAAAATGTAAAGGATGAGGCAGTGAGACACGCTCAGCAGAGTACAAGCAGCAGTGGTTGAAGAACTAACTGGAGCGTGATCTGCACTCAAAAAAAAAAAACCTCACAGACTAGAGTGAACACTGCACACAACTGTTCACTATCTCTGAAAGGCTCCTTTCTGTACTTCTATAGTGTTTGCAACCAATGTATTGTATACGGATGGAAGCGCGTCACACTATAATTTCAATTGAATGGAGCAGCAAGAATTACACTAAGGAAAAAAAAAAAGAGTCGTGAGTGACACGTGCAGATGCCTACAAACAGCGTTGGATGCAGAGCAAACTGCAGCGTCACCTGCACTCTCACACACACACCTTGCACAGAGCTGTTAAAACAACACTGCAAGGCAAAAGGAAGCTTTGCACAGCGGTTGGTGCTAGCCTGCCTAAAGCACAGTACACAAAATCGCAATCTCTAACTGTCCCTCAGAGTCAGCACAGCAGCGTTCTGTCCCTAACTGAATTCACAGCACAGTGACGCTAAAATGGCGGCGGCGCCTTTTATAGTGCATTCTGACATCATTTCAGCATCCAATCACAGCCATGCCATTAGTTAACATGACCGCAGCAGTACAGGATGTGCCCACACTTCTTAGGATTCCTCATTGGCTGACTAAAATCACATTGCCTCTCAAAGAATTATGGGAACTTCCGATTCCGGTATACGATATAGGAAAAATATCGGAACTAAGTATCGGAATTCCGATACAGCGAATATCGGCCGATACACGATACTTGCGGTATCGGAATGCTCAACACTAATCATAATCTGTTAATGGACTACGGCTTTTACTGTAGAATGCAACTTAGAAAATGTCAGGAAAATCCTATAAGAATAGCTAAATTTTATATGGGGTAATCAGAATCACTGTAAATGAAGGCAGCTGTGCACTGACAACTGTTTAACATAAGTGATAGGGCTCAGTCACACTAGTGTATAACATCTGATCATTCTCTCATGTGAGAGAATTGGATGCTATATGAAAATCACCTTCGGCTCAAACTCTGCTGCGAGCGTGAGCCGAGTGTCATTTTACTGTTATTCAATTCTTTTGCATGTGAGAATCGAATCATTGGTGCCGAGAAGATGGAGAATTTAATTTCTCCATCTTCTCCATTGTGTGACTCATGACATCCGAATGCAGTCCGATGTTTTGCATGCACCCACAGACTTGTATGGGTGGGCACCACCCCATATACACTGCCAATCGCAGCATCTATTTTTTTCTCATGCTACATGGCATGAGAAAAAAAAAACGCTGGTCGGCAATGATTCGTAGTCTAACACTGGAGTGAGTGCTATCCGATGAAATATCAGATAGCACTCGTCCAAGTTATACGCTGGCTTCCACCACATCCCCAATTATAAGAGGATGTTCACACTTATCCAACCACATTATTTTAGTTTTGATATTTCAGATTATTATTTATTTACAAAATTATTTCAGTTTATTTCAACTGTGTATGACTTTTTTTACAAGGCAAAAATCTGATATTTGAACAGGGGTGTGTAGACTTTTTATATCCTCTGTATATATATTTTGTAATACAATAGATAAATATATTGATAACTACAGGAGAAGAAAGTCTAATAGAGTAGAATTCCATCCATAAAAGCATGCCTTATTGTGGCTGTTGGGATCATGCAACTGGGCCGATTCATGCCCTAGTACCTCTATTTTATATAGGTGTTGTCTAAATGGAAATAATGGAATTTACAATTATATATTCAATTTTTGCATAAATCTTAGGGCACAAAGTGTGCTGCTGCACATTTTTGTATGCATAAGGTAAATAGTAGATATTAACCCCTTAATGACCAAGCCATTTTGTAGGTTAAAGACCAGGCCAATTTTTACAATTCTGACCACTGTCTCTTTATGAGGTTATAACTCTGGAACGCTTCTACGGATCTTGGCGATTCGAGATTGTTTTCTCGTGACATATTGTACTTCATGATAGTGGTAAAATTTCTTCAATATAACTTGCGTTTTTTTATGAAAAAAATGGAAATATGGCAAAAATTTTGAAAATTTTGCAATTTTCAAACTTTTAATTTTTATGCCATTAAATCAGAGAGATATGTCACAAAAATTAGTTAATAAATAACATTTCCCACATGTCTACTTTACATCAGCACAATTTTGGAACCAAAATTTTTTTTGTTACGAAGTTATAAGTGTTAAAAGTTGACCAGCAATTTCTCATTTTTCCAACAAAATTTACAAAACCATTTTTTTAGGGACCACCTCACATTTGAAGTGAATTTGAGGGGTCAATATGACAGAAAATACCCAAAAGTGACACCATTCTAAAAACTGCACCCCTCAACGTGTTCAAAGCCACATTCAAGAAGTTTATTAACCCTTTAGGTACTTCACAAGAATTGAAGCAATGTGGAAGGAAAAAATGAACATTTAACTTTTTTTCCCAAAATTTTTCTTTCGACACAATTTTTTTAAATTTTGTCAAGGGTATCAGGAGAAAATGAACCACAATATTTGTTGTACAATTTCTCCAGAGTACACTGATATACCATGTGTGGGGGTAAACCACTATTTGGGCGCATGGCAGAGCTCGGAATGGAAGCAGCGCCATTTGACTTTTTTGGCTGGAATTGAGATTGGACGCCATGTCGCATTTGGAGAGTCCCTGTGTGCCTAAACAGTGGAAACCCCCCACAAGTGACCCCATTTTGGAAACTGGACCCCTCAAGGAACTCACCTAAATGTGTTGTGAGAGCTTTTAACCCCCAAGGGCTTCACAGAAGGTTATAACGTAGAGCCGTAAAATTAAAAAATCATATTTTTTCCACAAAAATGATCTTTTCATCCCAATTATTATTTTCCAAAGGATAAAAGGACCCCAAAAGTTATTGGGCAATTAGTCCTGAGTACGCTGATACCCCATATGTGGGGGTAAACCACTATTTGGGCGCATGGCAGAGCTCGGAAGGGAAGCAGCGCCATTTGACTTTTTTGGCTGGAATTGAGATTGGACGCCATGTCGTATTTGGAGAGTCCCTGTGTGCCTAAACAGTAGAAACCCCCCACAAGTGACCCCATTTTGGAAACTAGACCCCCCAAGGAACTTATCTAGATGTGTGGTGAGAGCTTTGAACCCCCAAGGGCTTCACAGAAGGTTATAACGTAGAGCAGTAAAATTAAAAAATCATATCTTTTCCACAAAAATGATCTTTCCACCCCCAATTGTTATTTTCCAAAGGGTAACAGGACCCCAAAAGTTATTGTGCAATTTGTCCTGAGTACGCTGATACCCCATATGTGGGGGGAAACCACTATTTTGACGCATGGCAGAGCTCGAAAGGGAAGTAGCGCCTTTTTCAAATGCAGACTTTGATGGAATGGTCTGCGGGTGTCATGTCACGTTTGGATAGCCCCTGATGTGCCTAAACAGTAGAAACCCCCCACAAGTGACTCCATTTTGGAAACTAGACCCCCCAAGGAACTTTTCTAGATGTGTGGTGAGCACTTTGAACCCCCAAGTGCTTCACAGAAGTTTATAACGTAGAGCCGTGAAAATAAAAAAATCATTTTTTTCCACAAAAATAATCTTTTTGCCCCAAATTTTTATTTTTATAATGGTAACAGGAGAAATAGGACCCCAAAAGCTATTGTGCAATTTGTCCTGAGTACGCTGATATCCCATATGTGGGGGGTAACCACTATTTTGACGCATGGCAGAGATCGGAAGGGAAGGAGCACCGTTTTTAAATGCAGACTTTGATGGAATGGTCTGCGGGTGTCATGTCGCGCTTGGAGAGCCCCTGATGTGCCTAAACAGTAGAAACCCCCCCACAATGACCCCATTTTGCAAACTAGACCCCCAAGGAACTTATCTAGATGTGTGGTCAGCACTTTGAACCCCCAAGGGCTTCACAGAAGTTTATAACGTAGAGCCGTGAAAATAAAAAAAAATCATATTTTTTTCCACAAAAATGACCTTTTTGCCCCCAAATTTTTATTTTTATAAGGGTAACAGGAGAAATAGGACCCCAAAAGCTATTGTGCATTTTGTCCTGAGTACGCTGATACCCCATATGCGGGGGGGAACCACTGTGATCGCCTTACTGCGATCTTTGGGAGGCACAATGAACAAATCTACCAAAGGTGAAGAATTGGTTTTCTTTTTTACGCCGTTCCTCGTGCGATATTAGTGATTAGGCGACTTTATTCCTCGGATCGGTGCGATTACAGCGATACCAGATTTACACCCTTTTTTCATGTTTAGCTTCTGTCACACTCTAAAAGATGCTTTTTTTTGGAAAAATTTTTTGTAAGAATTTTTTGCATCGCCGTATTTTGAGAGCTATAATTTTTCCATATTTCGGCCGACAGAGTTATCTGTGGGCTTATTTTTTGCGGGACGAGCTGACGTTTTTATTGGTACCATATTCGGGCACATAACGTTTTTTGATCGCTTCCTATTCCGATTTTTGTGGAAGCAGAATGAACAAAAACCAGCAATTCAGGAATTGTTTTTTTTTTTATTTTTTTTCCCCCGTTCCGCGTGTGGTAAAATTGATAAAGCAGCTTTATTCTTCGGGTTACTACGATTACAGCGATACCTCATTTATATATTTTTTTTATGTTTTGGCGTTTTTTACACAATAAAGAATTTTATAGAAAAAATAATTATTTTTGCATCAGTTTATTCCGCGAGCTATAACTTTTTTATTTTTTTCGCTGATGATGCTGTATCGCAGCTTGTTTTTTGCGGGACAAGATGATGTTTTCAGCGGTACCATGATTCTTTATATCTGACTTTTTGATCGCGTGTTATTGCACTTTTTCCAAGCGGTATAATGATACCGCTTGGAAAAAGTATAATTTACTACTTTTTTGTGTTTTTTTTTACGGCTTTCACTGAAGGGGTTAACTAGGGTTATGCTTTTATAGATGGGATTTTTACGGACGTGGCGATACCTAACATGTGTATTTTTTTTGTTTTTTATTTTTTTTATTACATAAAAATGTGTATTTTTTAGGGGATTTTTTTTAAATTATTTTTTAATATTTTTTTTACAATTTTTTTTAAAAAATGATTTTTTTCAACGTGTCCCTTTATGGACTTTCACTTTTTTTACTTTTGATTGCAGTTACAATGCATTGCAATGCTCTGGCATTGCAATGCATTGTACCTATGGGGAAAGCTGCTGTGACATGATCACAGCAGCTTCCCGTAGCTAGATGACCCGGAGGTTGTCATGACAACCCCCGGGTCATCAAGACAGAGATCAGGCCCTGCGATTACATCTCTGGGACGCTGATCTGAGGCAGAGGGAGCACCCGACCCTCTGCCTCCCCCCCTGAGCTCTGCGATCGCGCTGGATCGCAGCAGTCAGGGGGTTAACAGCCAGGGGCGGTGGGGGCTCCGCTCCTGGCTGTCAGTGCAGGAAGCCTAGCCACTGCAGCGCCGGCTCCTGCACTGATCGCGCTGGGGAAGCTGAAATTTCAGCTTCTCCTGCGCGATCGCTGCTGTGTTTGGTCAGTCAGATTGACTGACCAATCACAGCGCTGTGAGTGCGGGGACCGACGGCAAAGGTCCCCGCATCGCTTGCCGTGCCTGTCAGCTGTCTGTGACAGCTGTCGGCACTGATCTACCACGGCGTGTTTACACGCCGTGGTAGATCAAAGGCATGACGTGCAAAGTCCGTCCTGGTGCCGGAACTGGCACCTTGTCATGACGGACTCTGCACGTCATTGGACATTAAGGGGTTAAAGGTGTTTTCCCTAAAAGAAAGTACATTTTAATCAATAGATCTTTGAATGAAAATCAGTTCCACAATTGGATGTGTTAAAAAAAATGTTCCTGTGCTGAGATAATCTTATAAATGTGTCCCTGCTGTGTACTGTGTAATGGCTGTGTCTGACCGTGCAGGAACATGTTCTGATCATACCACATCTCCTGGAGAACGGAAGAAGCAAAAGAGTCTAGGAGACCCTCCTTTATGTCTAATACAGGGGGTATGTGAGTTCTTAATTTTTGGCACTTCTTGCTTCCTTCATAAATTAAACTGAAATGACTAGAGTGAGCCATGAGAAGCAAGATTGACTGGAGGTCGTATACTGAAGGTCCCTTTTTGTGAATAATCCGCTGAATGAGCATTCATAATAAAGCTCATGTAAGATCATTGGCAAATGTCATAATTTTATTATTATTATTATTTATTTATATAGCACCATTGATTCCATGGTGCTGTACATGAGACTCAAAGATTACTACACGAACAAGCTAATGGCTAATTGGATTGCTCACGCAAGTCACAAAATCATTGGTTTTGGCAGAACATCTCCACATAAAAGTATGGGGAACATGCTGAAAAAAAATCTGCAAACTGTATGGTGACCAAATCTGTATCTATGACCATTCAGTCCCCATACAGTTTGCATCAGTTCATGTTAAACGTCCTAAACAGGCACCAATATGTCATCAAATGGTGATCATCATGGGCAGAAATCAGTGAGAATGTATTATTACTAAACTGCTAGATATCAGCTAGACATGGACAATACTAGAGAAGAGAGAGAGAGGATTCAAAAAGATAAATTGGAGCACTGTGTAGAAACTAACAGAATAGTTTTTAACAGGGAAAAATGCAAAGTAGTAAATGTGAGCAATAAAAATGCAAAAAACGTATACAGAATGGGAGGAATAGGGCTAAGCAACAGCACATGTGAAAAAGACTTGGGTATACCAATAGATCACAGACTGATCATGAGTCAACAGTGTGATGCAGCAGCAAAAAAGGCAAATACAGTTCTGGGATGTATTAACAGAAGCATATTGTCTAGATCACGTGAAGTCATTATTGCCCTCTACTCCTCTTTGGTCAGACCTCATCTGGAATACTGTGTCCAGTTTTGGGCACCACATTTTAAAAAAGACATCAACAAACTAGAGCAAGTTCAGAAAAGAGAGACCAGAATGGTGACCGGTCTGCAAGCCATGTCCTATGAGGAACGGTTACAGGATTTGGGAATGTTTAGCTTGCAAAAGAGAAGACTGAGAGGAGACTTAATAGCTGTCTACAAATATCTCAAGGGCTGTCACATTGTAGAAGGATCATCTTTATTCTCATTTGCACAAGGAAAGACTAGAAGCAATGGGATGAAACTGAATGGAAGGAGACACAGATTAGATATTAGAAAAAACTTTTTGACAGTTAGGGTGATCAATGAGTGGAACAGGCTGCCACGAGAGGTGGTGAGTTCTCCTTCAATGGAAGTCTTCAAACAGTGGCTGACATCTGTCTGAGATGATTTAGTGAATCCTGCATTTAGCAGGGAGTTGGACCAGATGACCCAGGAGGTCCCTTCCAACTCTACCATGATTCTAAGGTTACTGAAGGGACGGACTATGGACCTCTGAGTATTCAGTAAGTTCCTGGCTCTATTTCAGGCTGTATGCCTTGTCTCATCCTTATCCCATCCCACCATAATTCAGTTTTACCTATGGTAGCTAAACTTCTATTTCGTTGATTTATAATTTTACATACATTTGTCAGGAGCCGCTATTATGATTACCGTAGCACTATTGTTGGATTTTAGGTGGTGAATGTGATGTTCTAACGCTAAGAAGTTTTTTTCTTCAAATTGTTTCATTATTCCTAGTGGAGTTGCAGATACCTGGCTTCTCTAGTGCAGCTGGCATCTCCTTTATTTCTAGTCACAGTTTATGTCATTCATTACATTTTCTTTTCTGAAGGTGCATTTGCTTGTTTTACGCAGGTGTTTTGTTCTTTGCATTTCCTCTTTTCAAAATTAGGTTCCAAAGCCATGAGAGAAGACACCACCATTACAGGTTCGATTAGCATTTCAGTTCACTTGATGTTGGTGCTGTGTCTGTGTGTAGGGTGGTCTGGCTCAGAACCCAGAGGGGCTTTGCCTGGCAGCATGGGTGATCCTGGGCACTTGTGTGACTCTCTTTGCAGATGCAGTGCTCTGATGGTGGTTGCCTCCATGCAGCATTCCGTTTGCTAGTGGCAGTGTTCAGTTTTGCTTAACTTCAGTAAATCAATGCACCGTATAATATTTGAATGCGAAGACTTTGGGGCCAATTCATCAAAGCTTTTAGACCAGAAAACTGGAGTAAAAGCTTTGAAAAGTTGTTATATTTCTGTGCAACGCTTAGTTGTGCAAATGTTTTTCAACTTTTGGCTTTTTTACGCCAGTTTAAATGAACTTTTCTGCAATGGGTGGAGCCGGTTTGGGACAGGAGTAGTGTTGAGCGATACGATACTGCAAATATCGGGTATCGGCCGATATTAGCTGTATCGGGCTTTCGATTCTGAGTACCGATATTTTCGTCATATCGGATACCGGAATCGGATTTGTCACTGTCACTGTGAGTGTCCGTCGGTCGGGTCTGTCAGGAGTCAGCGGCACTTACCTGGCAGAAGATCTCCGGCGGTCACGGGCTGGACTGCTTCATGGCCGCCATCATCTTTCCCCGAAGGTCACATGCAGTTTCTCGCGATAACTGCAGTGACTGCTGGGTAATCCCGGCCGTAAAGCAGTCAGTCCGATGACGTCACCGCCGGGGAAGCAGGTAATCAGCTGTGCTGCGTTGCGATGACAGGCTCTGCCTGTCATTGCGATGTAGCAGAGCTGGATCGTCGTGGGACTGTCGTTACTATGGACTGCGTCGGACAGGTGGTATACTGTTGGTTTGTTTTTTTTCTTTTTTTACAGGAGATCGATGGCGTCGCAGGAATGAGTGTATAATAAAATTAATGAAAACTGTGTTGTCTCTTTTATTTCATTAAAAGACTTTTTTCTTGCTTTGTCTTTTTTTTATACATTTAATAACTTTGGGATTAATAATGGATCGGTGTCTTATTGTCACCTCTCCATTATTAACCGGGCTTATTGTCACCGTGCAATCAACGGTGACATTAACCCCTTATTACCCCACTTGCCACCGCTACAGGGCAGTGGGAAGAGCCGGGTAAAGTGCCACAATTGGCACATCTTTTGATGCGCCAAATGTGGGGCTGCTGTAGCCTGGTATTATCAGGCTGTTGAGGGCCAAAATCCATGGGCCTTGACAGTCTTTTAATACCAGGCCGCAGCAGTCTGCATTTTACTTGGCTGGTTAACAAAAATAGGGGGACCCCTACGCCGTTTTTTTTCGAGGGGATCCCCTATTTTTGTTAACCAGCCAAGCTAAGCAGACTGCTGTGGCCTGGTATTATCAGGCTTGCAAGGTCCATGGATCTTGGCTCCTTAACAGCCTGAAAATCCAGGCCTCAGCGGTCTGCTTCATCTGGCTGGTTAACAAAAATAGGGGGGACCCCACGCCAATTTTTTTCGAGGGGATCCCCTGTTTTTGTTGATCAGCCAAGATATGCAGACTGCTGTGGCCTGGTATTATCAGGCTGGCAAGGTCCATGGATCTTGGCTCCTTAACAGCCTGAAAATCCAGGCCTCAGCGGTCTGCTTCATCAGGCTGGTTAACAAAAATAGGGGGGACCCGACGCCATTTTTTATTCGAAGGGAACCCCTATTTTTGTTAATCAGTTCCCTCTGACGTCACTGATTGTGTCCCTGGCTGACCTGAAGTGAAAGTGGAAAGCAATCAATTAAGCTTTCCACTTCCTCTCCTGTCAGCCAGGAGAGGAACTCATTCATTTGGGGGTTTACTGTGAGGCTGTAGCATTAGCTGCGGTCCCTGCAGTAAACATTAACCCTTTCTGAAGGATTACACCGTGGGACCTGACTGTGCATGGGATAGGTAAGAATAATTTTGCTTTTTTATTTTATTTTTATTACAGGAAATGGTTTTTGCAGTCAAATAAAAGATGGTCAAAAACATGTGTCTTTATTTCATTAAAATGATTTTTAATTAAAGTGTGTGTGTTTTATTTTTATTTCATGCAATAGGATTAATAATTGATAGTTGTCTAATTGACAGCTCTCAATTATTAACCTGGCTTAAGGTCACCTTTCAATTGCAATGTGGCTTTAACCCCATATTAACCCATTCGCCACCGCTACAGGGCAATGGGAATAGACGGGCAAAGTGCCAGAAAGGGCGAATCTAATTATAGATTTGTCTTTTCTGGGGTGTCTGGGGGCAGATGTTAGTAGCCAGGGGGGGGCCAAAAATAATGGTCCCTCTCTGGGCTATTATTATCTGCCCCCACTCACTGGCTTTGTCTGTCTGGTTGTGAAAATAGGGCGGGAGCCCACGCATTTTTTTTAAACAATTTTACACCTCATATATATATATATATATATATATATATATATATATATACATGTCATTGAATTTGTGACACATATATATATATTTATATTTATAGTTCATACACTTCTACATAGTATAATAGCCGCTAATTCAATTGACGGCTTTTGTGAAAATGCAGAACCCGACATGAAATGACACTTGGTGTACATAGGGTTAACCATGTCTTTTCATGTCCTTTGCTATCTGATTTGCACAAACAATTACATCAGTCTATGTGTGCAAAATTTCACACCTGTAGGGGTTAATTAAAGGTGTAAATTCGTAGCAAAAAAGTCCGTTTTTTTTACAACGAATTTACACCTTTAATTAACCCCTACAGGTGTGAAATTTTGCACACATAGACTGATGTAATTGTTTGTGCAAATCAGATTGCAAACGACATGAAAAGACATGGTTAACCCTATGTACACCAAGTGTCATTTCATGTCGGGTGCTTCTGTCTTTTCACAGAAGCCGGCTTTACCCGGCAATTGAATCAGAGGATATTTTACTATGTAGAAGTGTATAAACTATACATATATGTATATATATATGTCACAATGACATGTATATATATATATATATATGTATTCTATGTGTGTATATTTAGTGTTTACAAGGAAATAAAGGTTTTTTTAGTTGCGATATTTTGTTCCCATAGACTTACATGGGACTTCCGGTATCGGAATCGGATATCGACGATATTTAGTGATATCGGCGATACCATTCCGATCCGATATTTTTAGATATCGAGCACTATCGCTCAACACTAGACAGGAGGCATGCCTCATGTCAAATTAATCAAAAATGCCGGAGCTTTTTATGCCAGAAATAATACTCTAGTCACTGATTACTGGCATGGCTCATAGTCGTGCGACACTTTTAATGATGTCAGCGCCTCCTGTACTTCATCAAGACTGACGGAGCACAGGGGTGGGTTCATGAAGTCTGAAAACTGTGTTATACAGCCAACAGTCAAGTGTAAATACTTTGATCAATCTCTTAGATGCCGCTGTCAATTGTGACAGAGACATTTAAGTTTTAAAAATGGGGGTGTTCATTTCGTCACCCATCACCCCCACTTGATTCAATTGCGGTTTGCCGATGGTGTTGTTATAGCAGCCAGGTGCCTACTGAAGGATTCCGTGTCTGCCATGTTTGTACACCTATGAAGACCAGCCACTGTGCTGATTTGGCTGTTGTGTACGTGAGGAATAACACTATTTCTGGTTATTATATAACTTGTGTTCTTACTTTTGTCATCAGTTTTTCCCTCTGCAATTGCTATCAACAGATTTCAATAGACTCTGAACTAGTGGATGGGAAATTGCTACTATGAATTTTCCCATACACAGTCCACATAGACATTCACGATGGCTGCTCCTCTGTGTTTGTATGGCGCAAGTTCAGAAGCAGCATCAGTATACCAAACAGTATACAGTAATACTGAGCAGTGCAGCTGTGAATTCAGCTCTATGATGAGGTGAAACGCTTACTACAAAGCTGCAGCACCATCTGTGTGTTTCTTTAGCTGTTCTCACCCTCGGTTTCACCCTTCTTTTACCTATCTTCTCATACATTAGAAGACAGCTGCAATCTGATCCCTCAGTGAGCCGTCAGTCTTTTTAGTTTTGACCAAGATGGAATGCAGCAGTTTCTCAGAGGGAATGAGTGCAGGAGACAAAGGGAGAAGTTTCTCATAAGTGGATAAAGACATACATTTCTCTGTTAGGATATATTATAAAGTTTCTTATATTTGCTTATGCCAATGACTTATGCAAAGTTTGTTAAAACAGTAACCTATTCAAATCAGTAAATAAAAACCCCCATGGTGAACACTCAAGTAAATAAAGACAGGCATTTTCCCTGTGGTGCATTTTTTTGTTCATCCCATAAAACTCTTTAGTAGAGTGTTATGTTTAGGTAGCTGAGGAGGCAGGAGCAAAAACCACATAGGCAGCCTAATACGAGAGAGGTTGGAAATTCATAGGTTGCAGACCCCTAAACTAACCGTACAACTAGAAGTAGTCGTGGGACATTCCTACGGTGCCCTATATGCCTCGTCACAGCTGGAGAGATAGCTATCCCTGAAGATGGAAAGAGGAAAGCTAACTGCCCCGGAGTAGACCCCAAAAGAATAGCAAGCCCCCAGACATATAATGGCGGTTAGACAAGATGAAAATACGAACACAGACAGAAAATAGATTGAGCAAATGCTGGGGCCCAAAACTGTCTATATAGGACAGCAAAGGAGAGAATACTGTCTGCAACCCAAAAAACCCTAGGAAAAACTCCAACACTTCTGAATCCAAAAATACTGAGACCACACGGTCTCGACCAAATATATCAGATCTCTGGTGTGAACACGTAGCAAGCCAGCAGTAAAATATCACAAGAACTGAGCAAATGAGCAAATACAAAAAACAAACAGAGACCAGCCAAAGCACCCCAAATGGGACCAGGCAGAAGACAAAAAGCAATGCAGCAAAAAGCAAGGAATTCAAACTACAGCACAAAAAACTAAAGAGACTTATCTGAATGCAAGCAGGAGACAGCAGAAAAGCCAGCTGAATTCCAACATAGACCAGGAAGAACAATTGATCACTGGTGAGGATCATGGGAGGTCAGCTCACTTATATCAGGCCAGTCAGTATCACCTGACAACCACTCGTCAACTGCAGGTGTAGGACTCTTGGTGTTCAACATAGGTTCAATACCCTCAGCAACCACCAGAGGGAGCTTCAGCTCCGAAGTCATCTCCAATACGTTCACAACAGTAGAGATGAGCGAGTTTGCCTTTTTTAGAGTCGAGTCGGGTTTCATGAAACCCGACTTTCTCAAAAGTCGAGTCAAACGAAATCGGCCGACTATCGGGAAAAGTCGGAGGTCCGACTGAAACACGAAACCCAATGCAAGTCAATGGGGAAGCAAAGTCGGCAGGGAGTGGAGGACAGTAAACACACCTACAGTGCCCATTTCAATGCCAACGACATCAATTCTTATTACTTAAGCTTGTCAACCTTAATTTAGTTTATTATGGTTACGCATTGAAAACTGGGGGTTATTTGGCTAAAGTTGTGGGGGGGGGGCAGGGCTGGCTCCAGGTTTTCGTGTGCCCCAGGCGAAAGAGTGTCAGTGGGCTCCTTTAACACATACCACAATTCATCATGCTCTGATATGGCACTGAAATATAGGTATAGTACAATGACAAAAACTTCACTTCTTACATTACATGACTGATATCTATTTTAAAATCTACAATAGCTCAAAAACCGGACAGTATATTCCTCCATACAGTATTATGGCCACCGCATAGTGCGCCATACAGAATAATGAGCCCCATATATTGCTCCATACATAATAATTGGTCTCATATAATGTTCCATACAGTATATAATGAGCTCCACATAATGCTCCAGTATATCATGGTCCCCATGTAATGTGCCACACAGTATAGGACGGTCCCCATAGAGTAGAATGAGCCCCACATATTGCTCTATACAGTATAATGAGTCGCATATAAAGCTCCATACAGTATATGATGGGCCCATATATTGCTCCATACAGAATGGGCTCCATATAATGCTCCATACAGAATAGGCCCCATATGTGCTCCATACCCTATATGATGCCCCATAAATAATGAACCCCATATGATGCTCCAGTATATGATGGGCCCCATGGATGATGCTCCAGTGTCTTATGGGCTAATATAATGCTCCATATATAATGGGCCCCATTTATAATGCTCCAGTGTATAATGGGCCCCATAGATGCTGCTCCAGTGTCTGACCTGCCCCATATAGAATGCTCCAGTATATGATGGGACCCATGGATGCTGCTCCAGTGACTGATCTGCCCCATTTAGAATGCTCCAGTATATGATGGGCCCCATGGATGATGCTCCAGTGTCTTATGGGCCAAAATAATGCTTCATATATAATGGGCCCCATTTATAATGCTCCAGTGTATAATGGGCCCCATAGATGCTGCTCCAGTGTCTGACCTGCCCCATATAGAATGCTCCAGTATATGATGGGACCCATGGATGCTGCTCCAGTGACTGATCTGCCCCATTTAGAATGCTCCAGTATATGATGGGCCCCATGGATGATGCTCCAGTGTCTTATGGGCCAAAATAATGCTTCATATATAATGGGCCCCATTTATAATGCTCCAGTGTAAAAAGGGCCCCATAGATGCTGCTCCAGTGTCTGACCTGCCCCATATAGAATGCTCCAGTATATGATGGGACCCATGGATGATGCTCCAGTGTATGATGGGCCAAAATAATGCTCCATATATTATGGGCCCCATTTAGAATGCTCCAGTATATGATGGGCCTCATGGATGATGCTCCAGTCTATGATGGGCCCCATATATCATTCTCCAGTGTATAATGCTCCCATATATTGCTCCCAACATTAAAAAAAATGAAATACCTCTCCTCGCTGGGCACTGCTCTACTCTGGGCTCCTCAGCATCGCCATCTTCCAGCTCTCTGCACTTGGACTGTTTAGGCAGAGGGCGTACAGACGTGATGTCATCGCGCTCTCTGACCTGACAGTCACTGTCAAGAAACGCGGAAGACGTCAGCGGTGGAGCAGGGAGAGGTAAGTATTGTAAGTGCTGTGGCCCTGAGCAAGCAGGGGGGCCCACTCGTGGGTGACGGCAGTGGCACAGGGCCCCTCATAGTACGCCGGTGTGTCTGAAGGCGAGTGGGCCCCCCACCATCAGAGACAATTTTGCGCACTATGAGGGGCCCTGTGCCAGTGCCGTCGCCCACGAGTGGGCCCCCCACCTGCTCAGGGAACCGGCACTTGCCCGTGTGCGCCAGGTGCTGACGCCGGCCCTGGAGGGGGGCAGCCCAGTTTGGGAGGTTGAAAAACTGGCATATGTTGAGGTGTAGGCTGGACGTTCAGCTGCTGCAAATGGAGGAATTGGAGAAGTCGGAGGAAGAGGAGGACAAAGCGAGCCATTTTGCTGGCAACCTATGTGTCATCAGGGGAAGGTGGTACAAAATCCTTTGAAACCCAGGCATTGTTCATTTTAATGAAGGTGAGATCACCAACATTTTGGGTCGACAACCGGGTCCTTCTTTCTGTCAGGATTGATCCAGCAGCACTGAAGACTCTTTCTGATAGCACACTACCAGCAGGGCAAGCGAGCTCATGTAAGGCATATTGTGCCAATTCAGGCCAGGTGTCCAGTTTACAGGTCCAGTAGTCAAAGGGGAATGAACTGTGAGGGAGAACATCGATAGGGGAGGAGAGGTAATTTTGAACCATAGTTGACAACTGCTGTCTCCTGTCTGTTGCAATTGATTCATTATTACCATTTGTGTGAGCGTTACTCGAGAAATCAGTCCACAACATGTTTATGAAACCCCTGTCTCCAACACCACTTCGGCTGTGTGCACCACGAACACCTCTTCCATGTTGCCCAGTACGGCTCGTGGTAGAACCTGCACCGCTGCTGTGTGCTGGGAATGCCTCTAACAAACGGTTTACAAGAGTTGCTTGTTTGTTCGCCTACATTAGCTCTAGGTTCTCTTGTGGCATGATGTTCTGTAATTTGCCTTTATAGCGTGGATCGAGGATGCTGGCCAACCAGTAGTCGTCATCCTTCATAATTTTGGCAATGCGGGGGTCCCTTTTTAGGATCCGCAAGACATAATCACACATGTGGGCCAATGTTACAGGTGTCAATGATGCACTTAGAGTGGTCGGTGGAGGAGGACTTTCTGGCAAAAAGGGTACCGTATCACAAGCGTACAGCTGTATATATATTTGCTGAGTCAGACACAGATGCTCACAGGCTCAGTATGGAGTAGGCCAGAATATGAAAAGCAGAAAAAGTGTACTGTATCAGTAGCGTACAGCTGTATACAGTATTGGGGTAATTTTAAATCTCCATATATATTTCAGGAGTAACACACAGACGCTCTCTCAGTATGGATTTGACCGTAATACAGAAGGCAGAAAAACGATACTGTATCAGAAGATACCAGCTGTATACGGTTTTGGGAAAAATGTAAATCTCCGTATATATTTCCGGAGTCACACACAGAAAATCAGCATGTATTTGTTTGTGATACCAGCCGGTACACGGTAGTGTGAGGAGCGTACAGCTCTATACGGTATGGGAAAAAATTAACGCTCGGTAACTGTGCAGAAAAAAGAATAAAAGTATTAGTGCTGTGTAGGCGCTGTGTTAAAAAGCACTCTGCACAGCAGTGTACACACAGCAATACAGCTAGCAGGCAGCCTAATAATCAGCTCTGCTGCTACACATAAGAAATTCCTCCCCTGTCACTGGCAGGCAGCCTAAGAACCAGCGCTGCTGCACACAACAAAATCCTCCCCTGTCACTGCACACTAACTGTACAGCACAATCGCTATCAGCACAAGGACAGAATTATTTTTTTTTCCTGCCTAACGCTCTCCCTACTAAGAACCAGCGGCAGCAACCTCTCCCTACGCTAAGATCGGCAGAAGTAAAATGGCGGTCAGCGGTGAGGGCTTTTATAGGCACTGTGACGCCACACAAAGCAAGCCAATCACTGCAATGCCCTTCTCTAAGATGGTGGTGGCCGCTGCCCATGTCATCGCGTTGCCCACAGTGTGCGTCCTTGCTCATTGGCTGAGAAAAGGCCCTTCAAGCATTATGGGAAAACCGACTTTGGTGCTCGGGAAGCCAAACGCATGGCCGACCTCAAGCTATGGTCGGGTTTCTCTCGGCGAAACCCGACTTTGGCGAAAGTCGGTGTTTTTGAATCTGACCGACCTGTTTTGCTCAAATCTACTCTTTAGGCTAAGGTCATGGAGCGCCCACCAGGGCCGGGGGGTACTGGGTACTGGGCCGGTTCTTAAGGGGATGTGTCACAGCAGCTTTGACCCAGTCCGTGGCCCTGGGCGTCCAATGAAAATGATGAAAAAGGGGATAATAAAGTTTATGAAAGATCGTGATGCCACCTGTGGTACTCGGCAATAAAGATGTTAGCCGACGCTGCTTCAGAGTCCGCTGGGGCTGATGGTGATGCAGCAGAGTTGTTACAGCTCTCCACAGGTAGAGCTAGGTCCCAGGGCAGCTGTATATGTAAGAGATGATGGTGGTTGTAGTGCAGGGCTGAGGTGACGCAGTAAATAATTGTAAGGACACAGCAGGGTGCAGTCTTTCCAGTTTACTCACACGTTGTTGTGACAATCCCCATCCGGGGTGCTGTGTCCTCCAGGGAGGTGGTCCAGACAGCTCTCAGGTAAATTGGGGTACACCGTGCCAGAACCCCCTTTAGATGTTCCTTTCCTGGCCATCTCTCTGCACTGGCTCCTACATCTCCTGCACTGCGCCTTCACACATAGTGTCCCAAGCCAGCATACTCGGATCTTGTTGGGCAACGTTGGTCAGACCACTGAATCCTAAATGTCTACCTTTTCGGTGAATGTGTTGGATGTGGCTGTAGCACATGCAGATACTTCAGCCTCCTGTTAGCTAGCTGAGTCCTTAGTTTCTCCACTAGACTGAGGCCGGTCACCTGACTGCAACCTGGTCCCTCCACTGACCACGCCAGTGGATGCGGGTCCCATGGATGGGTTCCTCACTATCCGTGCCCCTAAGACCTCTTCTTCCTCTCCTTCTCTGGAGCCTCTCTCTTTTTCGTTCTTCTTCCCTTCTCTCTCTCTCTGTCGTCTGGGGACAAGCTCCTCTCAGCTTCAGCCCCCCATTTAGACTCTCTCTCTAGTCTCACAGCCCAGAGCTTTCCACTCTCTGACTCCTCCCGCTCTAACTTCCTCCACCCACATCCTCTACATAGTCCCTCCCGGGCCCTGAGAGGTCTGGTGTTGGATGCCAGTGTGTGAGTCCTGGGTAGTGTCCCCTCCTTACCTGAGAGCAGAGTACCACACCTCTGAATGAAGTGCAGTACCCTGTGGCGACTGAGACCGCAGGGGCGCCATATTCACACTAGGCGTTTTTTCTGTGTTTTTTTCTGCAGTAAAACCTGAACCCTTGGCAGGAAAGAAGCTGCAGAAATAACTCCTTTTTTCCTTGGTTTTGCTTGTGTTTTTTTGCAGTGTTTTTCATGCATTTTTTGTGCATTTTTTGCTGCTCTTTTGGCATGCTAGATTTGTCTCTTGCGCATGCTGATAAAGTTCAGTGTTGAAACAAAAGTCCTATTCTATAGAATCAGGTTTGGCATAAAAATGCAGCAAAACCTGATACCTGCATTTTGGTGTGTGTTTTTTTTTCAGCGTTCTTTCACTATCCATTCAAGTCAATGGGCAAAAAACGCTGAAAAAACACTGAAAAAAGTGTCATGCTCTATGTCCAAAAAAACATGCAAAGCCCAAAATACTGAAGACAAAAAAATCAATGTTTGTGCATGAGATTTCTGAAATCTCATAGGCTTTGCTGGTACTGTAAAAAGCAGTTGAAAATTAACATAAAAAACGCAGCAAAATAGCCCAGTGTGAACTTAGCCTTACCCAGTAATAAAAGCTTGTTAAAAGCATTGCACTTTATTTTTATTTTTTGCCATTTGTAATAGTAAAATGATATGCAGCTATAAAATAATATTACCTGATTACCAGTATAAATGCTACAGGCTTCTGTACATAACACCTTGAGAGAACTTGTGGGCTAAAGTACCCATGTAAGACATTCAACATTTGGAAGGATTCAACAATAGCTCACGTGTCAGACTTCTGAAAAAAATAAAGCTGTTAAATGTCAAGATCACCTTTTTTGTCTTTTGATCCCTTTGGCTGATGCTAATGTACATACTGTACTTCTTCTTATCATAGTTCATCCTGAGCGATAACAGGGTTCAGACAAGTCAGTTTACAAAATGTAGACACGTACAAGTGCTCGCTTACTCACAAAAATAAAAATATTATATATTTATGTATTTAATTATTTATTTATAGATTTAAGAAAGTAAGTACATGGTAGACTTTTAGGGAGGCGCATGATATTCCTTCCTATGACACTTCCTCCCTTTGTCACATGCAGATTTACTATCTGAGATCCGGGAGAACGTTGGTTCCTAACAGCTTGTTTTTTAAGTTGTTGTTGAAGTGCCATTTCAATATTACCGGTACTACTTTCTCAATCTTTTCCGAAGCTGTACCTTTGTATGATACAAATTTTATTTTGAATAAACTAAAAAAAATACTCAAGTTAATTAATATATAAAGTTAGGTCCCGGAATATTTGGACAATGACCGAATCTTCGTGATTTCGGCTCTGCATGACGCTAGTTTGGATATAACATGAACTAACTGATGCAATGGAAGTGCAGACTTTCGGGCTTAATTAAAGGAGTTGAACAAAAATATCCTGTGAAACGTTTAGTAATAGCGACCATTTTCTACAAAAGTTTCCATGCAGGAAAAATGTAGAAATCCAGCGAGGGCTCCTTAAAATAACACCTTTATTGAAGATCCATTAAAAATTCAATGCGGAATAGCATATTCGTTTCTGAGACAATGTCCTAGGATGCTGCGCCAGAAACGCGTATGCTATTCCACATTGAGTTTTTAATGGATCTTCAGTAAAGATGTTATTTTAAGGAGCCCTCGCTAGATTTCTACATTTTTCCTGCATGTGAACTTTTGTAGAAAATGGTTTTCACTATTGCTCCTCTGAAATCTCTCACTGCTCAGTATAAGCTGCGGCTGTCAGACTGTTTCGGGTGGAGACTGAATACACTTGGACTCATGAACACTTCACTCTTTAGCTGGACTCATAAAGTGCTCATATTATTATAAGGATTATACAGCCATTCTGACATGGATTGATGAAGTAAGTACACTTGCCTCTTTAGAGTTAAGAATTCTGTTTAATAAGGGATGCAGTTTGTATTGTGAAAACCAGTGACGGATCCACATTAAAAAACATTGCCTGTTATTCAACAGTAAAGGAATAAAAAGCAGTAATGTTGTAACAATAGTTAAATATTTGAAACCCTACCCTATAGATTCAGAGAGTTTAAAGGTCTAAAGGCCACGTTACACATAGCTAGATCGCTAGCGAGATCGCTGAAACGTCACCGATTTTGTGACGTAGCAGCGACCTAGCCAGCGATCTCGCTTAGGCTTCTTTCACACTTCAGTCGTGCGACGTCAGTCAAAATCCGTCAAAATGTGAAAAAAACGGATCCGCCATTTTTTGGGGCGGATCCGTTTTTTTCCCATTGACTTGCATTAGTGACGGATTTTGACGGATGGTCGTCCGTTAGGTCAGTTTTTTGACGGATCCGCCAAAAAATTGTCGTTCATCATTTCAGAAAAACGTCCAATGCAACGTTTTTTTGCTCCGCCAAAATGGCGGACAACGGCGGATCCGCCGCATCCGCCATTTTGTTTAATGGCCGCCTATGGGCGGCGGATCCGCTGTCATCCGTCTTTGACGGAATCTGCCAGTGGATGCTGCCAAAACTGTCCAGGTTCTCTCTCTCTCTCCTCGGTCCGGACTTACAAACTTACATTTTCCGGAACGAAAATGTCATCATTTCCGGGTGAACACTTCTTGGCGGATCCGTCAGAAAACTGGAAAACTGATCCGTTTTACATCCGTTTTTACACTTTTCTGACGGATCCGCCATTTTCACACTTGGGCGGACGTCACACGACTGAAGTGTGAAAGAGGCCTTAGTGTGACACGCAGCGACGATCAGCGCCCATGCTGGGTATCACTGATCGTCGCTGAATGTCCTGGGCCATTTTTTCATTGTTGGTCTCCTGCTGGCCAGCGCCCATAGCTGCGTGTGACAGGCGGGAGACCAGTGATAAGCGAGCTGGAGCTGGTAACCAAGGCAGCGCCTAGAAACCCGATGTGTACGTCAGATACCAGCGCGCTGGTGCAGGGGAGCTGGTAACCAAGGTAGACAGCGGGTTACTAAGTGCCGAGCGGCGCCTAGAAACCCGATGTGTACATTGGTTACCAGCTCCCCTGCACCAGCACACTGGTATCTAACTTACACTGCGGGTAACTAAGCGTCGTGCATCGCTTGTTACCCGCATAGTCGCTGCTGAGATCTGCCTGTTTGGCTGCTCACCAGCGATCATGTAGCGACACACCAGAGATCCTGACAAGTTCATATCGTTGTCGGGATCGCTGGTGAGTCGCTTAATGTAACGGGACCCTAAGTCTAAGATTAGAAAAAAGCATTAATTTCTGCTAGAAACAGCAGCAAACTGGTCAGTAGATTGTGTCGTGTTTAGCAGGCCATTGAAGTGAATGGAGGACTGTTTTTGGAAGTAAATAGCCATTCTTTTCTAACCCTGGACACGTCAGACCTCTTTCACACATCAGTTTTTTGCAATCAGGCACAATCCGTCCAATTTTGAAAAAA